>CM035797.1:5861876-6249376 GCA_020466265.1 Siphamia tubifer
TGAAGATGTTGAAAAAGTAAATGTTTGCTCTATCATAGAGCCACTGTGTAGAGCTGCCTAATATTAGGAGCCGCCCCACATATTCTGCCTAATATGTGGGGCGGCTCTGGCTCAGTTGGTAGAGTGGGTCGCCCAATGACCGAGAGGTTGGCAGGTCGTGTGCTGGCTCATGACAGTGTCCATGGGCAAGACACTGAACCCTGTATGAATGGGTGAATGTGAGGCTAATGTAAAGAGCTTTGAGCACCATGAAGGTGGAACAGAACCAAATAAGTGCAGAACATTTAATATTCATTCAAACGTCTCTTTTTTTATAACATTTGAATTATATTTGAGTGTCAAAATTCAAGTCAAGTCAAAAGTCAAAGCCCTAGTTCATACCGTTTTCCAAAGATTAATGTAAAATAAGATTCTTTTTAACAGACAGGTGCAGTGTTTACAACTTTATAACTTGTTTGTTTGTTTGTAAAGCAGGTAAACAAACACTGCACCTTTCTGTTAAAAATAATTTACTTTTACAGATATTTGTTCATGGTTTGTTAATAAATGGTTTGTTTGTGATAAATTGTGCCACCATAACCGCGCTAGACCCCCCCCTGGTGGCAGCAAATCTAATGTGCTACCATAATATGTTTAGTTTTGCTCACTGTAAGTTTTGGCTACATTTCCCTGAAACTGCTTGACCAATCACAGTGAAGTATAGGGTCAGAGGGCGGGCGTAACAAAGTGATGCTGCGACGATTCAGAGGGCTACTTTCTCTCAATAGCGATCAATGTGCGTTGTCACTGGTAACATCTGTGCGCCTACACATAGCAGCCGCAAACAACTGATGAAAGTAGTTTGCTAACATGCACAGCTGTTAGCAGTGATGACCATTGATCACTATTGACAGAAAGTAGCTCTCCGAATCTCTTTTTGTTTCGTGACAGTTTTGTTATGCAAATAAATCACTCATTCAAACACATTGTTTTGAGAAGACCCACGTTTAATTTTCGTGAATCCAGGAAACCTGCCAGGACCACTTTGACTTTGACTAAAACCAGACCAGAACCTGACTCACAAGACACTGTTGGGGTTAAGTCACTGTGGGTGCACCAGAGTAAAGACGCTGATCCCATACAGATTCATGTGAAAAAAACTGAACTATCCTTAAAAACAAACTCATCCACTGGTAGTAGAATGTTGTTTGTGTTTTCAGATCATCAGCAGAGAAGCAGAGGAGAAGGAGAGTGACCATCAGATCATCAAGAGGTGCCTTCGCTCCAGGATCAAATAAACACTGACGCAAATATGAAGGAAACATTTAGCTGCTAACGTTACCTCTGTAACCATAGTTACTATTTATCTACATTTAATGGATGATTTTAATGGATCATATAGTTGAACAAAGTCACATGATCACACAGATGGAAGTGGCTGATTAATCTCTTCAATATTTTAGACTTTTTGCTACAAAAAGTTAAAGAATTAATCTTAAATCTTAAAGAAAATCTTCAATGTTAAAGGAAAGAATAGTTAAATGTGGGCTGATTTGTGGTGTTTTTGTCTTATTCATATAGTGTTTATCCAGTTATGTAATAAACTGTAAAGGATGTGTGTGTAAAAGACGGAGCCGGTGTCCCAGTCCAGTCCTAGTCTAGTCCCACTCTAGTCCCAGTCCCACTCTAGTCCCAGTCCCACTCTAGTCCCCGTCCCACTCTAGTCCCAGTCCCACTCTAGTCCCAGTCCCACTCTAGTCCCCGTCCCACTCTAGTCCCCGTCCCACTCTAGTCCCCATCCCACTCTAGTCCCAGTCCCATTCTAGTCCCAGTCCCACTCTAGTCCCAGTCCCACTCTAGTCCCTGTCCCACTCTAGTCCCTGTCCCACTCTAATCCCAGTCCCAGCCCATCCCCAGTCTAGACTGAAGTGAGTTTTAACACTAAAGTGAAAACCTGCTCCAAATGTCTGAACATCACATCCATATCACCTGCACTTTAGGATATTTTTCAAAATAATAGTGTAAGAAATGGAAGGAAAAAGGCTGTAGAAGTGGTTGGACCACAGATGTCAAAAATAAGGGCTGGGGGCCAAATCCAGCCCGTCAGAGGGTCCAATTTGGCCTCGAGGATGAATAACACTGAATACATTAACTGTGTGAACTAATACTAGTGTCAGTTACTAGCACTAGTGTCAGTTAACTAGCACTAGTGTCAGTTACCAGTACTAGTGTCAGTTACTAGCACTAGTGTCAGTTACTAGCACTAGTGTCAGTTACCAGTACTAGTGTCAGTTAACTAGCACTAGTGTCAGTTACTAGTACTAGTGTCAGTTACTAGTACTAGTGTCAGTTACTAGCACTAGTGTCAGTTACTAGTACTAGTGTCAGTTACTAACACTAGTGTCAGTTACTAGTACTAGTGTCAGTTACTAACACTAGTGTCAGTTACTAGTACTAGTGTCAGTTACTAGCACTAGTGTCAGTTACTAGTACTAGTGTCAGTTACTAACACTAGTGTCAGTTACCAGTACTAGTGTCAGTTACTAGCACTAGTGTCAGTTACTAGCACTAGTGTCAGTTACCAGTACTAGTGTCAGTTAACTAGCACTAGTGTCAGTTACTAGTACTAGTGTCAGTTACTAGTACTAGTGTCAGTTACTAGCACTAGTGTCAGTTACTAGTACTAGTGTCAGTTACTAACACTAGTGTCAGTTACTAGTACTAGTGTCAGTTACCAGTACTAGTGTCAGTTACTAGCACTAGTGTCAGTTACTAGTACTAGTGTCACTTACTAACACTAGTGTCAGTTACTAGTACTAGTGTCAGTTACTAGCACTAGTGTCAGTTACTAGCACTAGTGTCAGTTAACTAACACTAGTGTCAGTTACTAGTACTAGTGTCAGTTACTAGCACTAGTGTCAGTTACTAGCACTAGTGTCAGTTACTAGTACTAGTGTCACTTACTAACACTAGTGTCAGTTACTAGTACTAGTGTCAGTTACTAGCACTAGTGTCAGTTACTAGCACTAGTGTCAGTTAACTAACACTAGTGTCAGTTACTAGTACTAGTGTCAGTTACTAGCACTAGTGTCAGTTACTAGTACTAGTGTCACTTACTAACACTAGTGTCAGTTACTAGTACTAGTGTCAGTTACTAGTACTAGTGTCAGTTACTAACACTAGTGTCAGTTACTAGTACTAGTGTCAGTTACTAGTACTAGTGTCAGTTACTAACACTAGTGTCAGTTACTAGTACTAGTGTCAGTTACTAACACTAGTGTCAGTTACTAGCACTAGTGTTAGTTACCAGTACTGCCCAGTTAACTATCTTCATGTATGGGGTCTTTGTCATGTGCAGTACCTACATTAAATGTAGGTCAACGTTCACTTTGTCGTCTGTTTTTTCATTTGTATTTTTAAAGTTAATTATTGTCCATATTTGGTGCCTTTGTTTCTACGCTGGAATATTTGTAAATAAAAAAATATACACTATTGTTGATGTTTTTATTTGACTAAGTCTGAAAACTCACCACAGATGAAGCAGAAACAACCAAACATATGATTGTCCACCCTGGTCCTGCAGGAACCTGTCCTTCTTTGAACAGCTGGGTGATCAGCTGATTATTTGAATGGGGTGAGTTTGGAGAAGGAACCATAAAAAACACGCAAGATATTATTCATCCAGGACCAGGGTGGAGGTTATCCAGCAGCAGCACAGAGCGTTAGATACTTGTTCAGTCTATTGTGTAACTGTATAAATATATTTCTACTTAACCTCAAATTCCAGAAACTCTTTGTTCTTTTGCTTGAACCTGTTAGTAGACTAAGCTTTGCTGTTTTATACAGGTTTATTTACATTTACAAACACTGGACTATGTTTTTAAAACAGAATGCAATGAAATTTAGAATTTCCAGACTATTTCAGTTTTCCTCCTAAAGACGTCTTATGAACATGTCTGTCCATCAGTAACTGTGGACACACTGAGGACATGAAGACCTCAGGACACGGGTTTGTCTTTAGGGACCCTCTACTTACTGCTACATGAGTGTGATGTTGTTTAGAACTTTAGAAGAGTTAGTCTAAAAATACTGTTTTGTGTTGGTGAAAAAGACATGTCCTAATTACCTCGACTTTACTCAATGTTCATCCAAATGATGTCAACTATATATAGGGGGCAATTTATCAAAAACCAGAGGGGGGTGTTTTTTCCCCCACAGAAAAAGCTAGCATTGGAGGTCATGGGGGGGGGGGGGCACCGGGTGACTCCCACCATTACCCACCTCTGAACGTGGACCATCTGGGGACGTGTCTCATGCACTCAGTTTGACCTGACGCCGGCGGAGAGAAAACCGAACTGACCCCAACAGACCGGCCCAGGGCGCACGCCGTCCATGTCCCCACACATGTAATACAACAAAATCAGTGATAAAAAAACTGCCCCTGCTTTATTTTCCCTAATTAATAGTAGAGAATCTCCCAGAATGCACCTGTCCTGTGTTGATTTCTATCGGTGGACTGGCAGATATTTACCTTAAATGTGTTTATTTCCAGTTCCTCTTTTAGACATTTCGTGTTCCTGCCGGCTAAGACTAGACCGCAAGATCCTAATGGTACAAAACCATGGACAGGGGGGGGTTGTCCCCTTGGCCCCCCCCACCACAGCAAATCACACCCAGACTATAATATGTATTTACTCATCTAACTCATATACTCGTATATATCATCTAAACTGATGTTTACACCAGGTAACTCCTTTAACTTTAGCTGAATCACAGAAATACAGACAAAATGAAGTGTCCTGGTGGAAATAAAGTCCATGAAGTCACTCTGAAAACTGTACAGAGGACATCTCACCCCTGTTAATAGTTTTATCTGTCCTTCTTTCTCATTATTTAACTGAAGAGACACCCTAGCCTCCCTCCTTCTCCTCTGGCTGTCTCCTCCCCACAACTGTTGGGTTTATTTTTGGGATGTCGGGAGGCTAGCCTTAGCATAAGAAGAGGAGGACAAGGACACTCAGGAGGAGGAGTTGTCCTCCTCTGCACTGGAGGATGAGAAGAGGAAGGAGTAGACCTGATGGTGTCATTAGTGATGGAAAAGAAAAACAGAACAATCTAATGATGAGAAATTCTGTTAATTTAATCAGTTTGGAAGAAGAGGAGAAAACCCAGAAGCCTTCTGCTGTTGTCTGTGGTTTCTATTTTTATAAGGTGTGAAGTTCACCTGAGCTTGGATCAAACTGAACCTGTACTGGTCATGTTTACAGCAGTCTGTCACTGAAGCAAACCAGCTGCACATTTAGCAGGGGTTTCGAACTCACGACCTTCAGAATCCATGTATCATTAGTTCATTCCTTTTTCAAAGTAAAACCAAAAATAAGACCACAAAAAAAAAAAAAACAACTTGTTTCTTTATTATTTGTTTCCAAAACCAACGATCCAACGAATGGATAACGATCCATTTTTTTAATTTTTTTGTTTTTGTGTTGAAATGAATAATGGGAAGAAAAAAAACTGCTGTTACCCATTTTATCCAATTTGGAACTGAAGCAAATTGAGTAAACCAGAAATGACCTTTGACCCGCAGTGACAAAGATAGAAACCTATGTCCTATTTGGGGAAACTAAGAGGGTCACCCTAAACTAAGAGGGTCACCCTAAGACCTGAAGATATGACCATGGACAAAATGAGTGTCATATTCCAGGTATGTTCTTTTTATAATAACACAAACAAATATTTATATGACCAGTGTATATATATATATATATATATGTATCATATGTGTACAGCTTGTACTTACCTTATGTATTAATGACAGGATAACAGTTTCCACTTCTGTATCTGACATATGTCATTTACACCTGAGCTGGTGTCGAGCACAGAATCATCTCACCAACATTTCCGAGGATCTTTGAAAACATAACTGCATAACAGCATGTGTTTTTCCATCGTCAAACAGCTTCAGTTTATTGTCATTTATATGAATACATGAACATGAAATTAGTATTTAGGATCAGCAGTGTGAGATAGAAAAGCATTCTGAGAGCGCAAACCTCTGCCAAGGTAGACGTCCCTCCTCTGAATGAAGAGAGGTCTGCCCAGGAGCTTATGTTTTCACTGGAGTCTGTCTGTCTGTCTGTCTGTCTGTCTGCAACATTATTCAAAAAGTTATGGATGGATGTTGATAATATTTTCAGCATGTGTTGGGAGTGTCACCAGGAACAAATGATTAGATGTTGGTGGTGATCCGGAAGAAATTTGACATTGCGGTAAATGGAGAATAAATTTTAAATTGATCCAGAATCCAGGATCTCTTCTTGATCACCACAAAAATGTAATCATCTGCTCCTTGTGACACTCCCAACCAGTGCTGGTAATAACAGCGTTCAGAGTATAACGGCATTACTAACGCAGCCACAATGTATGGTGCCATTACTTACTAGTAAGTAAGTAAAAATTTATTTATATAGCACCCTTCTCAGTACAGGTACACAGAGTGCTTTACAAACCAGACAATAAAAACAACATACACAAATATAAAATAGAAAGAAATAGAGGAGAGAGGCTAACAATTAAACACTAGTTTAAAAAAGTGCGTTTTTAAGTTGAGTCTTAAAAATGTCTGTTGTCAGAGCCGTTCTCAGACTTAGGGGGAGTTCATTCCACAGCTTTGGGGCCATCGCCTCAAATAATCTGTCCCCCTTTGTTTTTAACCGGGTCCGGGGTACTGAGAGGAGAGCCAGGATCGGAGGATCTCAGGGCGTGGCGCGGGTTGTGTTGGTGAATGAGGTCCTGGATGTAACTGGGGGCTTGGCCATGAACAGCTTTGTATGTGAACAACAGTATCTTGTATTGGATTCTGAATTTGATAGGAAGCCAGTGCAGTGTGGCGAGTATGGGTGTGATGTGGCACGATTGTTTTGTCCTTGTGAGAAGTCTGGGGCTGCGTTTTGAACCAGTTGAAGGCGGTCAATGGAAGACTGATTGAGACATGTGAATAATGAATTGCAGTAATCCAGCCGGGATGAGATGAACGCATGAATAGACATTTCGAGTTCTGAGTGGGAGACTATGGAACAGAGTTTGGCAATGTTTCTCAAGTGGGAAAAAAAACGTTTTGGCTCAGTGATTTGACGTGTGATTCGAGCTGCATCGGCTGGTCAAACTGCACACTGAGATTCCTGATGTTTGAGTGGATGTTGTTTTTTAGGGGCCCCAGATGTTCTTGAATCCTGTCCGAGAGACTGTCGCACGCAATGATGAGGACCTCCGTTTTAGCAGCGTTTAGTTGCAGGAGGTTTTCTACCATCCAGCCTTCAATGGCTGCCAGGATGCTGAGACTCTGTAGGTCATCTGGTTTGAAGGAGAAAACAGTAAGATATCCTTGGGGGGTGCGGTGATGAGTATTTGGAACTGAAATTTGAAATCTGCGTCTTTTTACGACCCGATTGTAGGACACCTTGTACAGAGGACCACACAAGGGTTAAAGTCCATCTGTGTTGGACAAGAAGAGCAGTTTTATTGTCCATTATTGGTGAGGAGGCGGTGCAGCTGGAATTGGACGAGGCTGTTTCAGCTGGTTTGGGCTAAAATGTCAGAGAGGGGCGTCATGTGATCGGCGACCCAGTGTTGGATTAAACTTAAACAAAAAAAAAAGAAACTGTGCAGCGATTATGGGCGGGTGAAGAACCATAACAGTGGGAGTGGCTCAGAAAGAAAACACTGGAGATGACTCTGTGTTCTTCCTCTACTGCTGCTCTGTTTGTTTATATTTCCAGCTTGCATCGTCTCATACAATGTGATGACACTTTCACGAAACAGCACGACTCCTTCTGAAGGTCTCTGTAGACCAGTGTTTACCCACCAGTGTGCTGTGGCACATTAGCGTACTGTGAGAAATCATCAGGTGTGCTGTGAAAAATGATGTAATGTCACCTTATTGGAACTGGATTATAGATATAACACACACCACTGATCCACTCTGCGCTGTTGAGCTGTGGGTGTCTTTTTAACATTACTGCAAGAGTGTCAGCTTTGTGTTTAACTAAACAGGCTCAGGTTTTGCACTGAATGAGTAAATCCCCAACTCTGGAACTCTCTACTACCCTGTCCATCTTCAAATCTGAACTCAAAACACATCTCTTCAGACTCTCTGCTTCACATGGAAGCTGCTACAGTCCTGTCACATTCCTTCTTTATTTATTGTATTTTATATTGATTTGTATTGTTTTTGTTGTATTGGGGTTTTTTTTATCTTGTTCCAGACCGTGATTGTCTTGAAAGGCGCTTTCAAATAAAATGTATTATTATTAAATCAAGACTAGATTTGCATTATATTTCAATAAATATATTTTTTGTGAGATTTTTCCTTGGTAGTGTTCCTTGTGATGTTTCTAATGTAAAATATGTGCCATGGCTCGAAACAGTTGGGAAACACTGCACTAGACAATGGAAATGTAAGCTGTCCAAAAGAGACCCGTACTGTACCCGACCAGACCTGACCTGTACCGTACTGGAGAGTGGAAACATGGTTTAAGACGACCTTTCAAATATGGTAAATAAAATATTACCTGCATGACAAAAATGCAGTAAAAAAGTACTCTTCCAAATGCACCTGTTGGTACGAGTACATTATTTCAGTTGTCAAATGTGAACTGTTGGCTGCGCACATGTTGCTTCGTACTGTAAAGTAAAGAGGATAAAGTAGAAAGAGCAGCTCAAGACATTGCAAATAATTGGTCAGATTTTGTGAGAAGGTCGTGGTGATTGGTTAAAACTGCTAGCTTGGCTTTTGACCCTCGTGTGTTTCCGCTCAGCTTCATGGGCTTCACACAAGGGTCTGTTAAACCACCGTAGACATTCTGTTGTCTATGGACAAATCATGGACGGACCCATCAGGATCACTGGGCGTGATTTTAACAGTTATGACATAAGGAAGACTCTCCACAGTAGCTTTGAAAAACATAGTGGCTAGCCATGGAGGAGACTGAAGCCAACTTCGATTCTTCAATTTCAACGATGTTGTGGAAACTGTGTTGGGAAAATTACAATAATACCAGAGATATAAATAGTAATGCATAAATGTACTTTTTGGAGTTTAAAGGTGACTCTGTAGGAGTGATCACAGTGAAGCAATTTACATGCAGAGGTACATTACGGGGGAAGGGAAAACCCCACCGCAATGTAAGCTTTCAGGGGAGGTCGACACCTGTCGATCCTTCAGGAGCTGACCAACGGACAGATAACATCTGAAGAAGGAGGGGTTGACAGAAAGGTGTTATATACTGTGTGTCTGAGCCCCCCCCACCTTAGTGTTACGTGACCATTCAGGCCATGGACACTCAACGACCAGACTTAGACTTGGACTGTAGGACTCCTGACTATGTAACTTTAATCTTGCTAAAATATTTTGTCATACTGTAACTAATTGTAAACTATGAATGTGATATTAAATTAATGAAGACAATGAGAAGACTCAAAGAGTTATATTGAAATATAAGTGAGTTAAATATGTCAACTTAATTATATATAAAGTATTAGTTAATTATTTTTTGCCAATACAAACCACACATTGATTCTTTAAAAGATGAACAGAACAGTTTTGAAAGAATTTATTGGTGGCAACGATGTTATGGCTCTTCTCCCAACTAGGTATGGTAAGAACTTCTACTTCTAATATCTACGTTACATGCTGCTTTACATGTGATTCATTGAAGTGTTACATCATTCAAAATGACAAGCACCGGGTTTCTCCAATCAGGGCAAATGATTTTGATTGATAGCCCCGCCTTAACAAAGAGAAGCTAACGGTGCTTTACCAGATGGAAGATGTGAGCAAACATGAGAAGCATCCATACATCTGGTGTGAGTCAGGTTATAAAATTGCAAACATGGTGCTGAATTCTCAGGGATTGGCTGAATTTACGTTGAAGTTTCAAATCGCAACATAGCGAAATCGTGGAAGGTCTGGTAAACTCCACACAGAAAGGTCTGTTGTTGTATTTTTACAATATGTTCCACATTTATTATTGACTTAGTGTGAGTTCTATTGACATCCTCCTCCTTAGAGTGGGAACCATCTGCACATGTGCGGCTCATGTCTGTATTCCCTCTCTTTTTTCTGCTCCACTCACAGTTTCCTGCTTTTGTTTCTTTTCCTCTTCATTCATCAGCCTCTCCACTTGCTCTGCTTTTCACCTACGTCATCATTCACAAATGTATTTATTTCTCACTCTGTCTCATTCTTTTGTCAACACATCTCTTCTTCCTGTCTCATTTCCATTCCAATGCTTGCTCTACATGTCACATCTGACACTATTCCAACACTCGTACTGAGCGTGACAGATTTTCTCTCCTTTCCCCGACTTGTCTTGGTCTTTTCTTCTCTTTTCTCTCCACATTCACTGCAGTTATTGCTGTTAGTGGGAGCGCCGAGGACTCTGTTAAAGGAATGATATGGTGGATTCAGACAGACTAATCCTATTAACTGCTGAGGAAAAAGAAAAAAAATTCCTCATTCTGATCAAATGTACTGTATGAAACTCAGCTTATTGTGTCATATTCCAAAAACTAGTCCAAAAAGGGATAGGAAAATAGGAGCGAACATCTACTAAAAGTAGCTGATTCTTCTCCACAGTTGAAAGCAGGGCGTGGGTAGAGCTTCAAGGAGTATTAAGAGTTTGACGTGAAAATAATCCTTAAATAAATATGCCCTTGGTCAGGGCCTGCAAAGATATTACACCCCAAAAACTGCCTCTGAAGCAGCAGGGAGTTTCAAAGACTGGGTAGAAACACATTTTAATTAAATCTGACAATCCTTTCAACTTTGTTTCCCCTTGGTGCTGTTGTAAACTGCTTTCTGACAGCAGGCGTTGGTGAGGTTAGGGTGATAGTGTGGCTTGAATCACCCTAACTACCCTAACCCTCTGCTTCATCAGTGTTGAGCTTACTGTTACATGATTGAAGATGTTGCACTGAGCCTGTTTTCCGCAGCATAAGTGTGAACTGGAGACGTGAAATAACAGGATTCTTATGTCATCCTGTTGCCATAACCTGCCTTATCACTACATTAGGACACTCAAACTCGTTTTCTTTCAGGGCCACATTCCTTCAATAGCATAATAACCCATAAAAAACTAGTATTCAGAGAATACCTAATCTCGCCCATATTTTGTGCCAATATCAAGTTTCTATGACAACCTGTTCTTGAATTAGAGCCAATAATGTGATTTTTACCTTTCTGCTAAATGCAACCTTGACCTTTGACCTTTTGCAATATTGACAATTACATATATATGCATCAATGCATGTAATATATATATATATATATATATATATATATATATATATATATATATATATATATACATATACGTCAATACATGTAATATTATAATATATCTAGTATTGATTAAGTTATAGCGTGATATGTCAAACAAACAGCACTTTTGGTCATAGGTCATAGGTGATAACACCAATTAAGACAATTGTATAAATCTTCGTTCCACATCGTTTGGTACTAATCTGAAAGTTCTGTGACCCTCCATTCTTGAGTTATGGCCAATAATGTGATTTTGACCTTTTAGTTAATTGTGATCTTGACCTTTGATCTTTACTTAAATGAATCATTGAATCTGATGCACATGGGCTATATGTATATGTCCATGTAATTTCATGGTGATAACTCAAGTATTCATTGAGTTATAGCATGATATGTTTCTGTGGACACACACACACACACAGTGATTACAATAATTTCATCCAATTATTATTGGATTATCATTATTATTATTATTATTGTTGTTTGTCATTATTGTTATTCATGTTGGCCGAGATTAAAAAATAGCATGGTAACCTATAAAATATTATGACAACTCCAAATATTTGTTTTTGTTGTAGTGCAAAAAAAATCCTATTATTCAGAGAATGCCTAAACTCGCCCTTATTTTGTTCCAATCTCAAGTTTCTATGACAACCTGTTGTTGAATTAGAGCCAATAATGTGATTTTGACCTTTCTGCTAAATAAGACCTTGACCTTTGACCTTTTGCAATATTGATAATTTCCTCAAATGGATGATTTTTTTTACTTTTACCCCCTAAATTTATATAAATATTTGTACTTTATACTCTTTACATTTTCCGAATAGACTCGTTACTTGATGTGACGGTACGAACAATAAGTCACCTAAAAGTCTGATCTCCATCAGTTTTAAAACACATACACGGCACCACCAACAGTCTCTGCTCTGCAGATCTGAGGACTCGACTGGAAAAATTAATTTGTAAAAGCCCTGAGATATTCTCAGCTTTCATGTGATGTCACAGGGCTTTCCAAATATGGGAGGCGGCCATGTTTGTGCTCCTTTGTTTTAGCGTCCCTTTAATTAACATTGGCAAGACAGCACATGGGTCAACTTTATTGGTAAGTTTCTCATTTCCTTCATAAAATACAGCCATCTAAATGCCTGTATTGAGTAGAGGATATTGTTCGGAGGTTCGGGGGTAATTATTTACCTGTAAGCCGCACTTTGTAATAACGGTGCAATTTGTAATAAACATCCAAAGTGTAATAACTTTTTCATTAGATTTTGTAATAAACTGCCACAATGCATTTTGTAATACATTTTTGTCACATTTTTATTTCCAAAATATATTTAAAATATTTTAGTGTTTTCTTATATATTTCAAATTGTCCATGTCTCATATGTCTTATTACAGCCAAGACATAAACCACTTGGAATGTTTCCCAAAGAGCTCCTTGAGTTTTAATGCTGCACCATCAAAGCGCCCTGCTGCTACAAAATGTAAAAACTTCTTACATAAATGTATTACAAAATGTGTTGGGGCAGTTTATTACAAAATGTGGCTTTGTTACAAAATGAAATGAAAAACGTATTACATTTTGGATGTTTATTATAAACTGCACCGTTATTACAAAATGCGGCTCGACAAATCCTCACAGATACACTCCGGTAATTTTGTTTGTGTAATTACGTACTTAACCCTGTTTCGGTTTCGCTCCGGCTTTGGTTTTGCTTTCAGTTTCAGAATATAAATACTAACTCCTGCTGAATGGAATCCTATAACAATTACACGTGACGACTTTCAATCGATATCAATAGACATCAAACAGTATTTTAACTGCAGAATTATGATCCATTTTTTGGTAGTTTACGGTGTTGAAATGGAGGGGGGGGTGAATCTCCACAGCTGATTGCCGAAATCCACAGTCTTCTACATTCTTGGGTGAGCTTCTCATGTTCCTCTCCTTGATGGGTAACCACTTTAGGTGTAGATGCAAAATGTATTCCCTCCTTTTTATCGCTTTTCGATCCGCAACCAACGACAATGCAGTGAACCATTGCATCGGGACGGCTTTGTTTACTGCCACGTGGGCACAAATATGGTGGATAGCAAACATTGCCAAGGCCGTGACTGAAAACCGAGAATAGTGAGGGGTCTGACCATTTAAAGCTTTAAAAGTTAAAACAAGAATTCTAAAACTGATCCTGAACCTGACAGGAAGCCAATGAAGGGATTTTAAAACTGGAGAGATGTGGGAGCACTTCCTGGAGTTGGTTAAAAGCCCAGTCCTAGACAGACTGCATTTGATTTAATATAGATTTCTTAAGACCACTAAAAAGGGAATTACAATAGTCCAGACCAGAGGTAACAAATGCATGAACAACTTTCTCCATGTTAAAACATGAATGAAAAGGATACTATGTGACTGCACTGTCTCAAAGTACAAAGAGTTAATTCAGCGATTGTCATCTGATTATGTAAAAGACACATTTAGTCCCAGTTTAAGTGATGAGTTTGTTAGCAGTGCCATGCTCACACTGAAATATACTTTAGACACAGTCGCCCCCCCTTCAGTTAAAAACTACCAAGATTAGATTAACCTCCCAATGGTACAATGCTGACACACGCTCCCTTAAAGGGATAGTTCCGGTTTTGGGTAAAGTGAAAGTAGTCCCAGGAGGTTTCCTGGGGTCAACCAAATATAACAGGTTTCTTATCAAAACAATATGTGTTTGAATTGAATGAGTGATTTATTTACATAACAAAACCGTCATGGAACATGAACTCACACCTCATAATTGCTTGGAGCTATTTTCTCTCAATAGCGATTAATGGTCGTTGTCACTGCTAACAGCTGTGCACCTTAGCAAACTACTTTCATCAGTTGTTGGACAGTGTTTGCAGCTGCTACGTGCAGGCGCACAGCTGTTAGCAGTGGCAACATGCATTGATTGCTATTGGGAGAAAGTAGCTCCAAGCAATTACGAGGTGTGATTTTTGTTCTGTGATGGTTTTGTTATGTAAATAAATCCCTCATTCAAACACATACTGTTTTACACAACACCAAAAAGGAAAAGGGGCTCCAAACCGATGCTAAAGTGACCATGTTTCTACTGGATAGGTAAGATGATACAGTTATGATTCTATAATATTTGAACATACTAATGACTTATGGGTAACGTATTCACCCCGTTAGTGAGAAAATGTCCGATATTGACCAAACAGAATGTTCCAGAAGGTTTAGCTTAGTTACCAACAGTGTGTGTAAACTGCTGCTGTAACAACATAAACTATTGTCATTATCCCTTAGTTTTGTCATGGTGTTTATTTAATGCTTCTAAACCTTTTGTTAGCTAACTTTCATGTGACACAAACTGATAAATGTTGTTTATTGTTTTGTTATTTAGGATGATAATTGACGTTGAATTCTGGTGAATGCTAGTGAACCTCAGTGATCGCTCCAGACAGCAGCACGTTGATATATTTTTGAAGGCATGGTTTCGAGGGGTGGGCTGACGAAGAAGCAGGGGTGTGTATACTTTCAAAATATAGCTGCAGGAACCATTGTCCATGATCCCCTACCCTACCTTTAAGTCATTTAAGAAGTCCACATCAGTTCCACCTACTGGGCCGTCCTGTAGTCCAAGATGGCCTGTATGCCTTTCCACATATTCCTGGTGTTAGAAGAGTCATGGAAAAGGTCATGGATATTTTTGACTGAGTGCACTTTGCTAATATTATTGATAATGTCTGTGATGTAATGATGTATTTTTGACCACTTTCTGAAAATCTGAGAAATGTGTGTTTCTAGTGAAGACAGTGTACTCCTAACTTTTAATTTCTGAAATGTAACTTTACAATTTAACAAAATGTTCAATAAAATGAACAAAAGTGACCAAAATGTTCAGTAAAATGACATTTTTTACAACTTTCTTTCCATCTGAGAAGTTCATACTGAAGACAGTGTACTCCTAACTTTTCATTTCATAAATGTAATTTTTTATGTGGTAACTTTTTAATTCATGTTCTGACAAATATCAAAGACACAACACATTATCAGTACAAATGGACTCATTTCAGAGTTTGACAATATTTATTTTATGCTAAACTACAACCACAGACACATGCATATCCTGAATATGCACATTACTTTACTGAGATCACAACAAATTTTGTCCCAAAAATGTCTCCATATATGGGCTCTTTGAATGCTTTTCTAGTTCTCTCTTTATTTCCTGCTGCCGGTTTCTGTCTACTGCACATTTACATGACAATAACAAATCAATGAATACAAATATATCCAAACATGTTTATATCAACTGTATTTTTCACAGTATACATGATTTTAAGAAATGTACACCATCAATATTTTCTGAAGGTCACTGGGTGGACAGATTTGGGGGCAGTAAACAGTCTGACAGCCTGGTGGGTGGGGCCACAGTTAGCCTCTGTCAACCTGGTGGGCGGAGCCACAGATAGGCTGTATCCGAAATCACCCACTCACTCACTTGAAAACTTTTCAGACACTACTACGGTGCTGTTTAACGCATCATCACCGTCAAACTATTAAAATTTAACAGTGTCGTCTCTCACAAAATTAAAAGGCTTTAAAAAAAATGTTTTACTGTCTGTGCAATAAACTTGGCCCACAACTGTTTTACTGTTATTAACTGTTAAAGAACTCTTGTCTAGTGTCTGTCATCCAACAGACAGACTTAACATTTAGTTACTGAACAGCTGTAGCTCTGCAGCATGACGTCCAATCTCAATCTGTCCGTGTTTCTTTTAACCATAAATCTCTCCGTTCTTCGGCCATTTATCGATTCATGCAATGCATGATGGGATATAGTGCTCTGGTTAGTGACCATCAATGTCCACTACATTTCGCAGTAGATTGTGGGATACATTGAGTGACTATGTAGTGATTATAAATAGTTCACTAAAGATTCAGACGCCTCTACAAAATGACCTGGTCCCAGTATAGAGGGGTCAGGGATTGATTTAGACACAGCCATAGTCTCTGTCAGCCTGGTGGGTGGAGCCACAGGTAAATAGTAAATGGACTGCACTTGTATAGTTCTTTTCCACCGTCATGGTGCTCAAAGCGCTTTGCATTAGCTTCACATTCACCCATTCACACACACTCATACACCAGTAGGGTTCTAAGGTTCAGTCAGTCCTACTGGGAGACTAAGTCAGGGTTCAGTGTCTTTGGCCAAGGACACTTCGACATGTGGACAGCCAGAGCCGGGACGAACTGCCAACCTTTCGGCTATTGGATGACCCGCTCTACCAACTGAGCCACAGCCTGGTGGGCGGAGCCACCGATAGTGTCTGACAGCCTGGTGGGCGGAGCCACCGATAGTGTCTGACAGCCTAGTGGGTGGACCCACAGATAGTGTCTGACAGCTTGGTGGGTGGAGCTACAGATAGTGTCTTACAGCCTGGTGGGTGGAGCCACAGATAGTGTCTGACAGCCTGGTGGGTGGAGCCAAAGGTAGTCTCTGTTACGCATCATTGTCTATCTTCTCCACCAGTTTCAGAGCCTGGTGCATGCCGGCCGCAGACAGCTTCCTGTTGATGTTCCTGTAGCGGCACCGCAGCAGGTTACTGTAGGTGGTCCTCAGATCACGGTTGAAAAAAGCGTAAATGAAGGGGTTAATAAGCGAGTTGGCGTATCCCAGCCACAGCAGCGTTCTTTCCAGCCAGAGCGGAACGCAGCTGCACTCCACGCCGCAAACGAAGGGCCTGGCGGTGGACACCAGGAAGAAGGGCAGCCAGCAGACACTGAAGGCCCCCACCACCACACCCAGGGTGGCCGCCGCCTTCTGCTCCCGTTTGAAGATGGACTGGTTCATCCTCTTGTGGCGCTGGTGGTGCTCACCGCTCTTCAGGAGGCGGGAAACTCGCGTGCTGCACTCCTCCTCCACCTCACGCTGGAACTTCAATGCCGCAGACATGCAGTCCCAGCTCCGCTCGTCCTCGTCCTCCTGCTCCACCTCCGTCGCCTCTGCACTTCCTGTCTGTCTGGACTCTGCCGTCCTATGGTGGTGTGTGGCTCTGCCCCCTGGAGGCTCTGCCCCCGCAGCCCGCTCCCCTGCTCTGGGGAAGCTGGTAACGGTGTGCTTGGCGGCGCTGAGCTTGGCTGCTCTGTAGATCCTGTAGTACATGAACAACATGACGGACATGGGGATGTAGAAGGCCACGGCTGTGGAGTACACGGTGTAACCCAAGTCCTGACTGATGAGGCACACGCTGCCGTCGTTCACATTCTGCGCCCAACCGAACAGAGGGGGGAGGGTGATGGAGGCGGACAACAGCCACACCGACACGATCATCTTGGCCATGCAGCACCCGTTCTGACGGACAGGATAGGTCAGGGGTTTGGTGATCCCCAAATACCTGTGGAGAGAAAACAGTGAATCACATCATCTGTACTTTTTACCAGAGCTGGTCGAAGTACTGCAGTACAAGTACTACTACTACTATGGAAAAAATACTCTGGTAAAAGTAGAAGTACTAATTCAACTCCTTTACTGAAGTAAAAGTTAAAAAGTACAACTTCTCAACTGTAATAAATTAAAAAGTAAAACTGCATTTTGTGCCTTAAATGAAGTAATACTTATTTAAACCATTAAGTGGAAAAAGTTTAAGTTAGCAGCTGCCAAGACGTACACCACATCATGTTTGTAAAGAAAAGAGCATGTGTGTCTATCACTCTCTTTTGTTTTGTCAGCCCATCACTACTGTCTTACCTGCAACAGCCACGTCTTGTTTAGATTTGACTGTGTTTACGTGGAGAGAGAGAGAGAGAGAGAGAGAGAGAGAGAGAGAGAGAGAGAGCGAGAGAGAGAGAGAGTTGTTTTTCTCCCCTCTAAAATTGCTGCACACTTTCTTTGCATGTGTACATATATAAGGGTATGGTCTGTGTGAGTATATATATATATATATATATATATATATATATATATATACAGAGAGAGAGAGAGAGAGAGAGAGAGAGAGCGAGAGAGAGAGAGAGAGAGAGAGAGAGAGAGAGAGAGAGAGAGAGAGAGACTCATTGGATTAATATGAATCTATACCTTCATATATTTTTCTGGCAAATCAAACAAAAGGAAAAAAAGTTGACCACAAAAAAAACAAAAAAAAAAGCTAATGGAGTCAAATGTTAGGTACATAGTCATGTGTTCTGACATAATAACTCGATATTATTAGATAAAAAGTCCAAATTATGAGAAAGAAAGACAACATTAAAAAGTAAAAATTCAAAATTCCCAGTCACTAAGCACAACCAGAATTAATACATACATATATATATATATATATATATATATATATATATATATATATATATATATATATGGGCTGGACCATCGGCATAACAATAGCCTATTCTGTGTGGGTGTGTCTTGGCACTGTCATAATTTACTTACTTTTTTCTATTTACTTACTTACCTTTTCTATGTTAATGTAAAGTTATTATAGTTTATATGGAAACATGTGAAATCTACTTCAGTAAACTTCTGTACCCTAAAATGTGTGGGTTTTTTTAATGGTGGGTGGGGGCGCCAATATTGTTGTTGCGCCCCTGGTGTCAGAGGTCCCCATGGTGTAACTATGTAAACATATCAATGTCCCCATAAAAATACAGTCTAATTAAAACCCTCTCACCTGTCAATGCTGATGACACACAGAGTCATAATAGACGCGGTGCAACACATCACATCCATGGCAATAAAAACGTTACAGAAGAACTGTCCGAAAACCCACTGACCCCCGATCAGGTCCGTGATGCTGACGAACGGCATCACGGCCAGAGCCACAGACAGGTCCGCCACCGCCAGGGACACGATCAGGTAGTTGGAAGGTTGGCGCAGCTTCTTAACGAAGCACACGGAGATGACCACCAGTAAGTTCCCACAGATGGTGGACAGGGTCAGCAGAGTCAGGACACCCCCGATCAGGACCTTCTCCATCCGGCCGTAGCTCAGGATCTGCTCTCCGCACCGGGTCCCGTTGGTGTCCATGACCGGGGGCTGACCGGAGGCGGATGGAGAGGTCACCGCTGATGCAGCCTCTGCGGCGATCTTCAGCAGCCTGGGAGCCAGAGCCTGGGACAGCATCCCGGCGGTGGTGGTGGGGGGGACCCTGGGGTGTCCGCCACCGGCTCGGTCCTCTATCCTCATACCGTCATCCGCTCTTCCAACCCCCATGCTGCTGCCTCCTTCTGTGCAGTTTTATCCATGGACACCCCCTCCTCCTCCTCCGGTGGTGACATTGACGCACGTGCTGGAGTTAGTGTGAGCAATGAGTAATTCCTGTCCTCCCCCCCCAGGATAAACTTCCCTTCACAAAGCATTCCTTCTTCTATTTACTGCTCATTACGCATGCGCACCGCAGGCACATTCCCCAAATACATGACCTAGATTAGAAACCTGCGTGAAATTGTTGCCCATTGAAAAACATTCTGGGGTCGCATACCTCCGCCAAGGCATTTAAAAATTAATTATGATTAAAAAATGTGAAAATGTAATTAAATGTAAAAATATAAATAAAAAGAAATAAATTAATAAATAATACTAATCATTTAAAAATAAATTAAATAAGTAAAAATGAAATAAAAAATAAAAAAATAAAATAAAATAAATAAAAAATAAAATAAAAAATAAAAAAAACAATAAAAAATGTATTTTTCAAAAAGTACCATCCAATAAAAACATAAATTATTTTTAAAATGCATAAAAATAAATACTTAAATAATAAATAGAATAAACACATCTTCAAACCTTTGAAAAATACATTTTTCACTTTGCACCTGTTTCCCTCATGCTTTATGGGGACGTCTGGAAAAAAGGAATTAATGTATTCATAGGACCACATCATTTCTATTTTACTAGTTGGTACCTTTATTTATATTTAATCCTGAATTTAAACCTGACTTTTGGTCCCCATAGTGTCAGAGGTCCCCATGGCGTGGCTGTGTAAAGATATCAATGTCCCCATAAAGATAGTAATACAAGAACGCACGCACACACACACACACACACACACACACACACACACACACATAAACCCACTATAATGGATGATATAAAAGCACTGTTCTAAATATAAACTAAAACTGGAGATTCTAACTGTCAAGTCTCATAAATAATTTCACTTTCTTTTCTTTTTCTTTTTGCTTTAATGGAAACACTCTCCAGTTGAACCTTGACATGACCTTTGACAGTAGGTGTTTAACTGTGAACCACAGATACAACATGTATTTACATGTAAACTGCATAATTAAGGCATGGAGTTCTGTAAATATACAACAATATCTATTATCACATAATATCGGGACAAGATGAACTGGAAATAAATGAAAGTGAGATTTTAATATAATTCAGGAACAACTATTGATAAAATGGAAAACAAAAGTGCATTATAATATTTGCTTTGTTTATTTAAAGGTGTTGTAAAAATTCCTTGGAATGTGTTTTCTACATTTACATTAAATTGTTGCTCTTGTGGAGTGTGTTTTATTATTATTATTGATCTTGCCCAATATTGGTTGAAAGAGATTATTGTGTATGTCTGCAGAGACATATCATACTATACCTCAATGAATTCTTGAGATATCACTATGAAATTACATGGGCATATACATATAGCTAATGTGCATCAGATGCAATGATCCATTTGAGTAAAGGTCAAAGGTCAAGATTACAATTAACTAACAGGTCCAAATCACATTATCAGCAATAACTCAATAACAGAGGGTCACAGAACTTTCAGATTGGTACCAGACGGTGCAAAATGAAGATTTCTACAATTCTCATAATTGGTGTTATCACCTACAACCAATAGTTTTTGAGATCTCTGGAGGTCAAAGTTGATATGTTACAAAATTTACTTCTGTAACACTGTGTGTGTGTGTGTGTCCAACATAGACATATCACGCTAGAACTTAATCATTACTGGATATATTATCATA
Organism: Siphamia tubifer; assembly: GCA_020466265.1. Classification (NCBI taxonomy): domain Eukaryota; kingdom Metazoa; phylum Chordata; class Actinopteri; order Kurtiformes; family Apogonidae; genus Siphamia; species Siphamia tubifer. The sequence continues at coordinate 5,883,137 of CM035797.1, forward strand.
ATATTACACACACTGACACATATATACATATAACGAAATGATCAATATTGCAAAAGGTCAAAGGTTAAAGTTGATTTTAGCAGAAAGGTCAAAATCACATTATTGGCTCTAATTCAAGTATGGGTTGTCATAGAAACTTGAGATTGGCACAAAATAGGGATGAGATTAGACATTCTCAGAATAATAGTTCTGACTTTCACTCACTTTACACTGAACCATTAAATAATAAACATCAGAAACAAAAGACTTCATAATTAAACATGGCGACACTTCCATTTCTGGGAATTTAAATAGATAATTTTCCAATCTAAGCTCAGTCAATGTGTGATATGTCCTGGCATGTGGATGGTACTAATGGTACTAATGGTAGGGCTGGTGTTGAGCAGCAGTACCACCAAGTGACCAAATGCATGTACTGCATGTTACAGCTGTCAGTTAACAGCACTGGAATTCAAATGTTTAGGAATAGTTGATCTTCAGTGGATGTTGTCATTTTTTCTATAAAGTTCATGTATTAAAGTTAACGTGATAATATCTGACAAAAGGACATGTGAAAGGTTTGGCCAATGAAGATGTATTGTTGAATAAAGTTAAAGACAGGGTTCCCGTGGATCCTTGAAATGTCTTAAAAGGTATTGAATTGTTCTAAAAAATAAAAATTAATTGTTATTAAAACGTCTTAAATCAAAATTTCCAAAGTCTTAAAATATGTGTACACATAAGTAAGAGTTATGTTAGTTTGAAATAAAAACTATTTGGTAACATTTAGGCTGTTTATATATAATAATAATTTAGGGTGAGTAGAAAATGAGGGCAAATCATTCTGTGGGTGTAGTATTCATTTAACTATACTGAGTGTGTGTTTATATGGTGTGTGTGTGTGTGTATTATATATGATATGATGCAAATGGCTCATGAATGTAGCAGTAACTGGACCAAAAATACATGTTCTATTTAAAATAAACAGTTTGTAAAACTGCTCCCAGGTAATTCATGTGGTGTTTTTTCCCCTTTTCAATTTTGGTTCATTGTCGTCTTGGTCAATGTCTTGGACAGCATTAAAAAGTTAAAAATTAAAAAGTCTTGAATTTAACTTGACCTGAGCTGTAGGAACCCTGTAACAAATATTCAGAGAATGTCTAATCTCGTCCCTATTTTGTGCCAATCTCAAGTTTCTATGACAACCTGTTCTTGAATTAGAGCCAATAATGTGATTTTGACCTTTCTTCTAAATGCGCCCTTGACCTTTGACCCTTTGCAGTGTTGATAATTTTGTTATATGTATATATACGCCAGTGTATGTAATATTATGATAATATATATAGTATTGATTAAGTTATAGCATGATATGTCTATGTTTGACACACACAAACAGTGTTACACAAGTTCATTTTGCCACATGTCAGACGACACAGAGGCAGCTGTTTGACGGCACAGTCAGAGATTTGGTGAAGGATGTTCTTGAAGGTGGAGACGCTCTAGTTTTTACTTATGGAGTCAGAAATGCTGACTTCACCTTCTGATTCCAGAAAACAGAATGAGATGGTGTTATTCATGTGCTAGCACATGCAATCGGTTTTGTCGGTGGATGGTTGATGGTAGGTTTTATTAATTTACGGGTACGCATCTTCAGTAGTGTTCCTCTGGGTCATCAGGTGTTTCGGCCTTTAACACTATACACCCTCTCCAGAGGCGGCCAGCTGCAGGATGATCAGGCCTGAGTTTGCGTCCCAAGCTGATCGCATACCTCATGCCGCACTACTTGGGGGCCCAACTGAGGTCATTCCTCTTCAGCCAGAACCACTGGCTGCTTCTTTCCGCTGCCTCTGACGCAGCTTTGACAGCTGTGCGCTGGCTGTGGCCCCTGACTCCCATGTCCCTCAGAAGTTTTACAGTGTAGGTTCCCACAAAGGCTCTGCACCCATCTTCCAAAGGGTGGATTTCCACAGTCCAGCCACACTGTTGAGCTTCTGCGGCCAGCTTAGAGTACCGCAGGTGCTTCCGCTCACATGCCTCCTCCATGGCGTCCTCCCAGGGTACAGTGAGTTCGACTATATATACCTTTCTTAAGGAAGGTGACCAGAGCACCAGGTCAGGCCTCAAGGTGGTTATGGCGATCTCTGAGGGGAACACCAGCTGCATGTCGACATGTACCAGCATCTTCCAATCACATGCTGGGCACAGCTGGCTTCTTTCTGCTGGAATAGAGTTGCTTCTGCCAGCTCTGGTCCCTTCACAGACAAAAGCAGGTCCCCACACCGTAGTTGTTGACACTGGGAGGGCATTGATGCTGGATCGTTTCTTCTCCAGAGTTCACCATTTCACACAGCTTCTTTTCCCTAGCACCAGGCCACTTGACCCTCGGTAGCCTGGGAGTCTCTGCTCGACTGCAGGTCGGGGAGTTTGAATGGATTCCACTACTGATGGTTGATCCACCACTGGCTCTGCGCTTGAGTTTGCCTTTTCCCTGACAGGGATGATGCTGATGTTCTCCAATCTATGGTTTTTATCCAGTTCGTGAACTTCATTCGACTTATTTGACTCCTCTCGCAGGAAGTGGTCAATGCGAGTCCCCTGACTCTCTTCACTCATGCATCTTTTCTTTCCCTGGTGAATCCTCAGGCCCCGAAAAGATGTTATCTTCCTCCTACCACAGCTACATCTCTGCAGCTTTTGGTCTGCTGCTGTGGGATGGCTTTTACTGGTTACTTCTTGCACTGTGCTACTTTTACTCCTAGTCATTTCCTTTTTGTCAGCCGATGAGTCTTAGGTTTGTCCCTACCTGGACCTTTCTGTGTGCACTGTGAATGTTCTTCTCTCCAGGTACTCTAACCCATTATCCAAAAGGAACCACCTTAACACATTAATGAGCTACTCGCATTTTCATTTGTCATTGGTGGGAATGTTAGGGTGAATGATCATCTTCTGCACCAACTACAGTTTCACTTTTAAATGATGTTTGTGGGAAAACGGTATTGATCCTACTGTACTAAAATACAACCAACCTGAAAATAATCGACTAATGAAACTAGAAAAAACAAGTATTAAGAGAATGCTAAATCTCGTCCCTATGTTGTGCCAATCTCAAATTTCTATGACAACCCATTCTTGAATTGAAGCCAATAATGTGATTTTGACCTTTTTGCTAAATCTGACCTTGACCTTTGACCTTTTGCAATATTGATAATTCCATATATATGCATCAGTGTGTAATATTATAATAATATATCCAGTATTGATTAAGTTATAGCATGATATGTCTATGTTTGATACACACAAACAGTGTTACAAAAGTTAATTTTGCGACCTGTCACCTTTGACTTACTGAGATCTCAAAAACTATTGGTCTTAGGTGATAACACCAATATGAGAATTGTATAAATCTTCATTTCGCATCATTTGGTACCAATGTGAAAGTTCTGTCACCCTCCGTTCTTGAGTTATAAGTGATAATATGATTTTGACCTTTTAGTTAATTGTGACCTTGACTTTTGACCTTTACTCAAATGGATCATTGCATATGATGCACATTAGCTATATGTATATGCCCATGTAATTTCATGGTGATATCTCAAATATTCATTGAGTTATAGTATGATATGTCTTTGTGGACACACACACACACACACACACAAGGTGATTACAATGATCCCACTCACATAAATGAGGCTCATATCACTAAATGAACATTTCAAATCAACAGTTTTCTCTGATGGTGCAGTTCATGTGGCCTTCTCTGTTTCTCTGTTGGGGAAATCATCTGTGTGTGGTGTTCATTCACTCATGAACTGGAACTGGGGAGAATAAAAACAGGGGTAGTTTTTCATTCATTTAGTTTGGCTATGACATGAGTAAAGTGTGTGATATAATTATTGGTGTCCTTCCTGTCCTTGGAGCAGAGCAGACATGTTTCTCAGTTCTTTATCTCTTCTCTATCCTCTGCTTCTGTGTCTGGTTTTATTTTAGACTTTTTCTTGGACCTGCTGCTGACCTCAAACTCATCCTGGAAGTGATGAACTGCTCACTCACTGTCATTGGTTGATTTTTTAGCCAATCCTGGAGAACCTTAGCCTGGCCTTCGCCGACCCTTGTGTGTTTCTGTTCAGCTTTGTGAGCTTTCACAAGGGTCTAGTACAGGGGTCTCCAACCTATTCCACAAAGGGCCGGTGTGGCTGCAGGTTTTTGTTCCAACCAACCAAGAGTTCACAGTTTGACCAATTGACTCTCTGCAGACTGAGATCAGTTGATTCATTGATTGAAGTCTGGTGTGTTGCTGCTTGGTTGGAACAAAAACCTGCAGCCACATCGGCCCTTTGTGGAATAGGTTGGAGACCCCTGGTCTAGTAAATCACGGTAGACATTCTCTTGTCTACAGCCAAATCGTAGACGAACCAATCAGAATCACTGGCCGTGATTTTAACAGTTATGATGTAATCATAGCACGGCCAGGGAGAATACACGAAGACTCTGTCACGAAGACAGTAGCTTTGAAAAACATGGCAGCTAGCATGGAGGAAACTGAACTCGGCTTCAAATCTGAAATTTCAACGGTGTTGTGGAAACTACAACATATTGATTCTTTAAAAGATGAACAGAACAGTTTTGAAAGAATTTATTGGTGTCAAGTATGTTATGGCTCTTCTTCCAACCACGTATGGTAAGAACTTCTACTTCTATCATCTACGTTACATGCTGCTTTACATGTGATTCATTGAAGTAGTACGTCATTCAAAATGACAAGCACCTGGTTTCTCCAATCAGGGCGAAGGATTTTGATTGACAACCCCACTTTAACAAAGTGAAGCTAACGGTGCTTTACCAGATGGAAGATGTGAGCAGCCATGAGAAGCATCCATACATCTGGAGTGAGTCAGGTTAGCAGAACCTGCCTGTCCTGACTGAACTGTCACTGCTGGAGATCACCCTGGGTAACATGTACGATGTCTATTCTATCACCATGGTAACATGTACAATGTCTGTACTATCACCATGGTAACAGGGACGATGTCCCTTCTATCGCCACAGTAACATACATGATGTCTGTTCTATGTGAGAAGGACACATGCATTTTTACACACATTTGATTATCTGACAACAGGACACTAACTAACACATAACCACTGTTAGCTTTAGAGGGGAGCCTTTGCTAACTAACACATAAACACCATTAGCTTTAGAGGCTAGCCTCTGCTAACTAAAACATAGACAGAATAAAGTAGCAGTAACTGTGTTTAGTAACAGCCTATAGTAAGTGTACAAACAAACTAAAGGAAAAATATGACAGTGACATCAAATGAACTAACTATCTAGGATTCTCCAGGACCAGGACCAGTGCTCCAGGACCCGTGCCTTGAGCTGACATCAGTCCAGTCCAGTCAGTCTATATTCCAGTCCACAGTTTGCAGCCTCTTCCAGGGAAGCAGAGTAAATACTGTGTTGCCAGTTTGGAGAAAATCCTCCTTTAACGGTGCCTTGTTTTCCAGTAGCGGCTTCCGGTATGACGTGGGGGATAGAAGGAGGCGGATGTGGAGTCCAGGAAAAGATGTGAGAAGCGCAGGTGCGAGCACGAGCGCGTCTAGAATCAGTGTGTGTTGGGGGAGTCAGCTGACCACGTCTGGTGATAATTTGTCCCCACAGAGGAAGTGTTTGGACTGGTGACAATTTGTCCCCACAGAGGAAGTGTTTGGAGTGTGTTTTGGCTGTGGACGGTAGCGGTGGCCGTTAGTGCGCAGACGCGTCCTCCTTCACAGAACTGACATGATTGGCTGCTGTTCGGAATGAATCATCGTCTTCATTAGGAGGTTCAGGGATGCTGTCACCATCACTGCACCTTTAACTAACCCACACCCACCCATATTCACCCACACCCACACAAAGCCAGCCGCCGCGGCTCTCCTGGGCTCTTTTTCAGGTTTTGGAAGTAGAGCTCAGTATGGAGGAAATCCTCAGAAAGCTGCAGAAAGACGCGTCCGGACACAAACACAAAGCCATCAGAGATGCCTGCGTGTGCGCCTTTGGTGAGTCCCCCCCCCCTCCCTAAAGGCCCTCCGACAGCAGGGACAGAGGAGACATGCTAGGGTTAGGGAAACAGACAGCTTCACCAATGTCTGATCTATGAGAAGAAGGCACAGGGGCGTTGCTCGCACCTGTTTGGGCTTCCCTGGGGCCCCCACCCCACCTGTCCATACTGCTAAAATTGTTTTTCCATAATTTTCGGGACAGTTAAAGGGATTTTTCACATCAATGTATGGGGTAAGTGTCTTTACTCTGGTGTACCCACAGTGACTTACCCCCGACAGTGTCCTGTGCGTTGAGTTCTGATCCGGTTTTGGTTTAAGGGAAAGTAGTCCCGGCAGGTTTCCTGGGGATAAGAAAATAAAACCTACTTCCCAAAACAATATGTGTTCGAATGACTGAATTATTTACATATTAAAACAGTCACGGAAACAAAAACTCACATCTTGTAATTGCTTGGAGCTACTTTCTCTCAATAGTGATCAATGCGCGTTGTCACTGCTAACAGCTGTACGCCTCCACATAGCAGCCGCAAACACTGCCGAAAAACTAATGAAAGTAGTTTGCTAAGGTACACAGTTGACTACTTTTACTTTCACTTTGACCAAAACTCACCAGAACTCAACTCACAGGACACTGTTGGGGGTAAGTCACTGTGGGTGCACCAGAGTACAGATGGTGATCCCATACAGATTCATGTGAACTATCCCATGAAAAAAATATATAGATGAATTCTGGTCTCCAAGTGAGGTCCAACACATGTCCCTGAAAGCCCAGGACCATCAAAAATCACTGTTGTCAATAATTTGACACTAATACAAATCTATAAAATATTAACTCTTCTTTATTCCAAAAATGCACTGCAAATTAGCACAACATGAAATATAAAAACAATACAAACCTGAGGAAATATATGAACACCGAACAGGACACGTCACAACATTTTTTTTGTGCTCTACAGACTAAAGACAGAGGGGGTGGGGCTCCATAAGGGGCGTTTGCTACTGGTGTGTGACGTCATTGTAAATTGCCCATTATTATTGTTGCTGAACATTTTGGCAGACTTAGGGGGGGCCCAAGTGCTTGTCTGTCCTCAAGCCCCGCCCCTGTTGGACACTTAGGCTGAATCTCATTTCACCCCTTAGCCCTACCCCTATTCCTACCCCTTAACCCTTCAAGCTATAAGGCATAGAGCTTGAAAAGCATTCTATATCTGACCTTTGAATTAATTTTATGTTTTTGAAAACATTAAACTATACTGCTGTTTTGTTTAAAAAATCTTTTTGGTTTGTAATGTTTTTGTTTAGTTTTTTTTTCTACTGTCTGAAGTTGCAATGTAAAAGTCCAATTTGAAATAAGAAAAAATTATATATATATATATATATATATATATATATATATATATATATATATATATATATATATATATATAAAAGAGTATTTTACACCAAGTATGGACATGTATTAATAGGGTGAATAGATATAAAAGAATTTAGATCAGTAGATGGTTTTGGATGTTTGGGTTTTTTACAGGTTCATATTTTACAAAAATTATATATATATATATATATATATATATAATTTGGGAAAAAATAAACGTTTTTATAGATGTTACCTTTTCCTGTGATAAAAAAAAGGGAGGGGATGCCAAGGGGTGAAGTAGCTAAGTGAAAATGTTTGATTGCTCTACTTGAGTAAATTTTTTTTATACATCTGTACCTAAAAAATGTCTTGGGCGTTTGTTCTTCTGGCAACTTTGCTTATACTCGGTATATTTTTGTTGAATGTCTGTGCTTTTACTTTATATGTTTATTTTGTGAAATTGTATTTGCACAGGCTGTGAGCCCTCTTTCATGATTTTTTTTCTTTTTTTGTGTGTTTTACAAAATAAATGCCTACTTTCCCCCAAAAAATAAAATAAAAATCAGCCCCTATGAATTGTAGTGTTGAAGGGGTGTCCACCCCTTCTCCACCAGTTGTTACGTAACCAAAAACCACAGCTGTAACCGTAAGTAAACATGTCTGCTGCTGTAGTTGTGTCGTTCTCCTGAATGTTAACATATTTTTTACTAATATCTGCGTAGAATCGGAGAAGTGCTATACATCGACCTATTACGCAACATGTACATAAATATTTTTTTTTTCATGTGTGTTTTATGGACAAAATGTTACACATTGAGACAATGACAAACTTTATACAATACAGCAGTTATCCCAACTTAAAAACAGTTAATTAAAAATACTACATTTGTGTACTTCTTTCGTAGATGCCGAAATTTTTAAAGCTGTCCTTCCATGGTTATTTCATTAATATTCCTGTGTTCTCCATTGTTATTGAATGCATTGCGTGTTGGTTCTATAAAAAAAACAAACATCTGGATTGTTTTGTTTCCAGGTTTTTTGCATGGGCAGAAAAATGTCTTGAGGTCGAACAACAGAGTTTACCGGTACTTCCTCATACATGTCCATGACGCTGTGATGAGGCATCTCTGATTGGCTCAGAATGCGTGAAGGAACACTTGCTCCTCCCCTCTGACTCTGTGTGTGTTTACCATCCCAGAGTAACATCCAGTTAGGTTTGGTGCCATCACTTGTTTTGAAAACGTGCAGGGAAAAATTTCCACAGAGAGCACATGAACCAGTTTGATCTGACATTTTTTTCAAGTTTGTGCAGTAGCTACTGTGGTGCCATCTCCTCTTGTAGATGCTAATGCTAATGCTACTTCAGGTTCACTGCAGTGGTGGACAGGCTGAATCCCACTTGAGTGACACCATTGTCCTCGTGATGTGTAGTGGACAGACTTTTTCTGAGTGGCTGGTTTGTCTGTGTTTTTTCTATGAATGGGAAATCCATCCAGTGGAGGGGACACACCATGCAGCAAACGTTTGTAACTCGGGGTAACCCATCGGATTCCAAAAGGAGTGTGGAAAAGTGGTTTTCAGCAAAATGACACCTTTAAAAACTAACCTTTTTAGACAGATTTATTTTTTTCTTTTTTCTTTTAATAACACAAACATGTGCCACCCGGGCACGGAACATATAACATAGCATAACATGGACATAACATGACATTACACAACATAGGCATAGACATAAACATGTATCAGAACAAGTATTCAGAGAATGCCTAATCTCACCCTTATTTTGTACCAATCTTAATTACAATAATCTCTCCCAACCAATGTTGACCGATATTAAGTTATTAAGTTTATTTTGGACATTCGTTTGATATTCGCAATAAAGCTATATTTTCCCTGACCATTGGTTTGACATCAGTAAGTCACATGGTCAGGGAAAATAATAGATTTACAATTTAAAAAAAATAAATAAAAATTATTTTAAAAATTATTAATAAAATGTACAATAAACATATTTCAAGTAAAGTCTCGTGGCATGTGAGGTATAAAAGTCTTTATTTTACACAGTTGGTTTGACATCTATCTCAAATATTAATTGAGTTATAGCATGATAGTTGACACAAAGGTACGTCATTTTGACCAGGTCTCTTCAAAAATATCAGATTGGTTCCTTAGTTTGAATGTAGTTCTTTCCATCGCACATATATTATAGTTTATGTTAATCAATTATTGTTGGTTTGACTTCCTGAAGCCATTTTCATGCAGATGCACATGCAGCAAACGCAGCATGTGTTGGTAACTCGGGTGGTTTTCAGTGGAATGATACCTTTAAGGTCCTGGACGACTACAACCAGCCAGCAGGTGCAGGGTGCGCCTCTGGGTCTTCTCCATCCAGGTAGCTGGAGATTAAAGGCCAGGATGGTGCAGTTGGAGAATGTGGCCATACCAGCGCACTCGTTGCATTGCTGCAAGACGAGATGCTGGGGGCTGTTGGGTTTGGTTCCATAAATGCTGCACAGTTTTTTCAGCTTAATCCAGGACTGGATCACCGATCAAAATGAGGACCCTCTCTGCCATTGTAGCCCAAACCAGCTGGAACACTTTTTCATTGCAAACAGCCCCATCCATCTCCCGCTGCGCCGCCTCCTCACCAATAATGCACAATAAAACTTGTACCTCATCAATACTCCAAACTCCATTGCCAGACATCTTATTTTTTTCCCAATGCAGATGGACTTTAAAAATGGCGTCATTTGTTGTTCTTAAATTCCACCGCGCTGTGTGATGGCGCTTTTCTTCAACCAGTCACCATTTGGCAGTGCTTAGCTCCACCCAAATGAGAGTGGTATGGTATACTTGGGACCCAAACAGATGGTTGACCAAAATAGTAACGGGTACCACGGGACTAGTATGATTTCGTCGTAATGGAAACGCTAAAATAAGCGCATCGTTCTGAACTGTACCGTACCAAACAGCAGAGTGGAAACTGGTCTATTTATCTGTTTCTTTTGTTTAATTGTTTATATATATATATATATATATATATATATATATATATATATATATATATATATATATATATATATTTGATTGTGTTGTCTTGTGTTTTTACTTTTTTTTTAGATGTAAAACTTTTTTTTAGATGATGTCTTCTTTTATATTGTTGTAAAGTGCTACTATAAATAAACTTTGATGATAATCTTCATTATGAAAATATTAACTGTAATTTTAACAGATACATCATGTTCTACAAGCTGTGGTGTGATTGTCCATGTATCTGTGTTTGATTGTTCATATTTTCATTTAAAATTCTGCTTGCTTTAATAATGTTTTATTAACCGGTCAGTATGTTGCTTTAGCACGTTAACACATTTTACAATATGGTACTGAAATGGATTGTTTTGCATGTGTCAGATTATTAAACCTAGTTTTCCTCTTGTTTATTCCATTTAAATCACAGAAACCCTGGAGTTGCAGAATGGAACTGCCAAAATTCCCCTTTCACAACTTAGGTAAGCTAATGTAAACTTTTTCTTTAAAAATGGGGAGCGGCTGTGGCTCAGTTGGTAGAGCAGATCGTCGATCGACTGAAGGATCGGTGGTTCGCATCCTTTTTCTGGGTGTCCACAGGTCCAGGTGTCCTTGGGCAAAGGCACTGAATGCTAAGTCAGTCTCCCAGTAGGTCTGGCAGTACGGTGGCCAACAGGGGCAAAGGCACCACAACGACAAAACACTGCAAACACAAGAAAGATGCAACAACCAAAAACACAAACACGTAAAACAAATGTAACACAAGTGAAGCTGCAAGAGAAAAATGCTGCAATAACAGAAACTAAGCAGAAGCAAAAACGTACAAACCCCCAAAACAACTGCCAAAGAAAAATGCTGCAAATTCACTCCACAACAAAATGGAAGTTCACCAAAATAAAACGGAAGAAGAAGACGGTGGATGAAGATGAAGTTGAAGTTCATTAATTTAAGAGATTAGCATAGAATGGTGTAGAGCAGCAGAGGTACATCGCTAGTTTTAGCAACATACCTCTGCTGCTCTTCTATGATAGCGTGGCAGATTATGGCCAAGTGTTTAAAAAAGATGTAGGGAAACGTACCTTTTCACGCTAATTTCTTAAATTAATAAAGGATTCAGAGAATGACTAATATGGCCCCTATTTTGTGCCAATCTCAAGTTTCTATGACGACCTTGAATTAGATCTCCAGACATCTCAAAAACTGTTGGTCATAGGTGATAAGACCAACTATCAGAATTGTATAAATCTTCATTCCGCATCGTTTGGTACCAATCTGAAAGTTCTGTGACCCTCTGTTCTTGAGTTATAACCAATAATGTGATTTTGATCTTTTAGTTAATTTGGACCTTGACCTTTGACCTTTTCTCAAATGGATCATTGCATCTGATGCACATTGGCTATATGTATGTAATACATACCATGTAATTTCATGGTGATATCTTCAAGTATTAATTGAATTATAGCATGATATGTCTCTGCGGACACACACACACACACACACACACACACACACACACAAGGGGATTCCAATAATCTCACCAACCAATGTTGGACGAGATTAATCAACTTTATCTTCATCCATCATCTTGTTCTTCTTCCATTTTATTTTGGTGAACCCATTTTATTTTGGTAAACTTTGGTATTTGTTTTGGGTGTTTGTACATTTTTGCTTCTGCTTGGTTTCTGTTATTGAAACATTTTTCTCCTGCAGCTTCACTTCTGTTGCATTTGTTTTATGTGTTTGTGTTTTTGGTTGTTGCATCTTTCTTGTGTTTGAAGCATTTTGTCAATGCGGTGCCTTTGCCCCTGTGGCCACCGTACTGCCAGAACCTTAGAAACCTACTAGTGTATGAGTGTGTGTGAATGGGTGAATGTGAAGCTAATGTAAAGCACTTTAAGCACCATGAAGGTGGAAAAGAACGATAGAAGTACAGAACATTTAACATTTATCATTAGCTATAATCTAAATATGCTTCATGTAAATGTGAAAGGAGAGTGGCTGCTGGTAATGAAGAAGGTGCCAGAAACTGTAGATGTTGTTGAAACTGAATTTCCTATAAATTATTCATTCAATGACCTCTGTTGTTTTATTAGTGATTATTAAATATTGATGATAATGTCTTTGTAATGTATTGTGAAGTTGTTCAGTCAGATTTCTAGCCTCTTACTACAGAATGTGTAGCCTGTCAGCCCTGACTATGATATGAATTCATAGTCTGGAGACGATTCATTGAGCGTTAAAATTTAAGTGTATAGGTGGAATCAACGGCTGTCTTTCAAACTGCTCTGCACGAAATACGCCAAAGCTATGACCAATCAGAGCAGCAAAAACCAGTGTAAACTAGCGTCTATCTGGTTGTTTTAACATCCTATAGGCTAGGCTAGTTAACGTTAACACACCGCTAACAGTGGAGGAAAAATATCCAAGTGGGTCCGTTTACATGCTGCTTATCCGACCATAGACTGTATATAAGTTCGTACTTCTTCAACCCTGTCGTCATTGTGTTGAGGTCACCCTACAAGCTCACTACACAAATGGAGTATTGTGATTGGACTGGTAAAATTGTACTGGTCCTGGCTGAGGCTCTATGGAGCGTCACTAGACAGATTCAGGCAAAAATATTTTTTGCCACTAGAAGTGGTTAAGTTTACTAAGCTAGTAAATATTTCATTTAAATGCACAAAACTTACTCTAAAGTGCATTAAATATGACACTAAAATCCACAAAAAATTACACTAAAATCCAGAACAATGCACTAAAATTCACAAAAATACATTAAAATGTACTAAAAATTATACTACAATGCACTAAAAATTACCCTAAAATTCACAAAAATACATTAAAATGTACTAAAAATTACACTAAAATGCACAAAAATGTTAGCCTGTCAAGCCTGACTATGATATGAATTCATAGTCTTGAGACGATCCATAGACTGAGTTTAAGTGTACAGGTGGAATCAATGGCTGTTTTTCAAACTGCTCTGCAAGTAATAGACCAGAACTATGACCAATCAGAGCAACAAAAACAAGTCTAAACTACCATCTATCTGGTTGTTTTAACATCTTATAGGCTAGGCTAGTAAACGTTAACACACTGCCAACAGTGGAGGAAAAATATCCAACCAGGTCTGTTTACATGCTGCTTATCCGACCATAGACTGTATATAAGTTCGTACTTCTTCAACCTTGTCATCATTGTGCTAAGCCCCGCCCTACAATCTCGCTCCACAAATGGAGCATTGTGATTGGACCTGTGAAAATTTGTTGATCCTGGCTGAGGCTCTATGGAGCGTTACTAGTCCAATGGTTCAGGCAAAAATATATTTTGCTACTAGAGGCAGGATAGTTTACTAGGCTACAGAATGGGCTTTTGGGCCACTTGAACAAAGAAGGTACCTGATAATGGGATGTTTAATGTAGCTGGGTTAGGGTTAACTAGTCTAATGTAGCTGGGTTAGGGTTAGCTAGTCTAATGTAGCTGGGTTAGGGTTAACTAGTCTAATGTAGCTGGGTTAGGGTTAGCTAGTCTAATGTAGCTGGGTTAGGGTTAACTAGTCTAATGTAGCTGGGTTAGGGTTAACTAGTCTAATGTAGATGGGTTAGGGTAACTAGTCTAATGTAGCTGGGTTAGGGTTAACTAGTCTAATGTAGATGGGTTAGGGTTAGCTAGTCTAATGTAGCTGGGTTAGGGTTAACTAGTCTAATGTAGCTGGGTTAGGGTTAACTAGTCTAATGTAGATGGGTTAGGGTAACTAGTCTAATGTAGCTGGGTTAGGGTTAACTAGTCTAATGTAGATGGGTTAAGGTTAACTAGTCTAATGTAGCTGGGTTAGGGTTAACTAGTCTAATGTAGATGGGTTAAGGTTAGCTAGTCTAATGTAGCTGGCTTAGGGTTAGCTAATCTAATGTAGCTGGGTTAGGGTTAACTAGGCTAATGTAGCAGGGTTAGGGTTAACTAGTCTAATGTAGCTGGCTTAGGGTTAACTAGTCTAATGTAGATGGGTTAGGGTTAACTAGTCTAATGTAGATGGGTTACGGTTAACTAGTCTAATGTAGATGGGTTGGGGTTAACTAGGCTAATGTAGATGGGTTAGGGTTAACTAGTCTAATGTAGCTGGGTTAGGGTTAACTAGTCTAATGTAGATGGGTTAGGGTTAACTAGTCTAATGTAGATGGGTTAGGGTTAACTAGTCTAATGTAGCTGGGTTAGGGTTAACTAGTCTAATGTAGATGGGTTAGGGTTAACTAGTCTAATGTAGCTGGGTTAGGGTTAACTAGTCTAATGTAGATGGGTTAGGGTTAACTAGTCTAATGTAGCTGGGTTAGGGTTAACTAGTCTAATGTAGATGGGTTAGGGTTAACTAGTCTAATGTAGATGGGTTAGGGTTAACTAGTCTAATGTAGATGGGTTAGGGTTAACTAGTCTAATGTAGCTGGGTTAGGGTTAACTAGTCTAATGTAGATGGGTTAGGGTTAACTAGTCTAATGTAGATGGGTTAGGGTTAACTAGTCTAATGTAGATGGGTTAGGGTTAACTAGTCTAATGTAGATGGGTTAGGGTTAGGTTGGAGCTTGTGCTTTAAAGTCAATTATGTTTCTTCAACTCTGCATCTTATGGCTTCATTATTTCTATTTTTTTCTTTTGTTTTGCTCTTGTTTGTTTTCAGTCAGCTGTTCTTTAAGAACTTGTTTTTTAATATATATAAATTGCTTCCAGTCTCATAAATTAAACAGGTGCAGCTGATCCCTATTATTTCTATGGACTTTTTTATGCACATTTTTAACCCACTTGTTTTCCTTCTAATATTTCCATGGATAATTTTTCTTCTTCCTATTTGTTACATTGAAGTTAACAGAGACAAGATTATTTAATCCTGTGGTGAAATAACTCTAGTTTTTGTTTTCAGAGAGCGCTGCCTGCTACCGTTACAAATGGCTCTGGAGTCCAAAAACACCAAACTGGGACAAACCGCACTGACTGGCATGCAGGTACATGATGATTAGACTATTACACACTTTAAAAAACACACAGGGAAAGAGTTGTGATGAGTCAAAACTCATGTCTATGTCTGAATCTCATTTCACCTCTTCCCCTCAATTTTGAGCGTCCACGTGCAGGGGTAGGGCTGTCTCAATTCATATTAAGGCAGAGGGGTAGGGGGAAGGGGAAGGGCTTCATACCCCTTCAAACAAAGATTTTCCAGAGACAGATTCCAAATGGAGGGGTATGAGAAATTTCCCACAATACAATGCGAATGATTTTTAAAAATGGCGGCATCTACGAAGGAAGTACACAAATGTAGTATTTTTGCCATAATTAACAGTTTTCTAGTTGTGATAACTGTTGAATTGTATAAAGTTTGACATTGTCGCAATGTGTAATGGTAATTTTCTCCATAAAAGGGCGGCTGTGGCTCAGTTGCTTGAGCGGGTCGTCCAATGATCGAAGGGTTGGCTGTTCACGTCCCGCCTCTGTCTGTCCACATGTCGAAGTGTCCTTGGGCAAAGACACTGACTTCGTCTCCCAGTAGGACTGACAGAACCTTAGAGACATATGGGTGAATGTGAGGCTAATGTAAAACGCTTTGAGCACCATGAAGCTGGAAAAGAACTATATAAGTGCATTCAATTTAAAACGCGTATGAAAAAAAATCGCTATTTATACGTAAACTTGGAGTAATCAGTCGATGTGTAGCACTTCTCTGATTCACCATAGATGTTAATAAAAAATATGGGCATATCCCAGGAGAATTTAACAACGACAGCGGCAGACATGTTTGTTTACTTCTGGTTAAAATTGTCGTCTTTGGTTACGTAACAACTGGCAGAGCGAACTGATGATGTAGGTGAGTGTTGAAGGGGTGTGCCAATTCATAGAGGTTGCTTTTCAAGCCCTACCCCTTATAGCTCTGTTTGAAAGGGTAGGGTGAAATAAGATTAAGCCTAAGTGTCAGACTTCTACACCCAGAGGGTAAGAAAGAGGTGGTTCATCCTCACTACTGTCAGACTGTCCCTTTACAGTCACATCTAAGGCCAGCTAAGGACCGAACTGGAGGTTCCCACAAGTCCCAGTTTGCATGCCAACCAACATTACAGTAAGATAATTGAATTAATGGTCCACTCCCAGACATGAGGTGGCGCTACATGTCTTTTAGCATTAGTATTTTTCTGGTTGGTGCCATAGAAGAAGAACAATAACTAAACAAAGGCGTCAGATTTGAAGTATAGGAGGACAACAGCTAGAGATGTTATGGACGGCAACCGTGAAGATATGGACGACAACCGTGAAGATATGGATGACAACCGTGAGGATATGGGCGACAACTGTGACGATATGGATGACAACCGTGAGGATATGGACGACAACCGTGAGGATATGGGCGACAACCGTGAGGATATGGACAGCAACCGTGAAGATATGGATGACAACCGTGAAGATATGGATGACAACCGTGAGGATATGGACGACAACTGTGACGATATGGATGACAACCGTGAAGATATGGATGACAACCGTGAGGATATGGACGACAACCGTGAGGATATGGGCGACAACCGTGAGGATATGGGCGACAACCGTGAGGATATGGGCGACAACCGTGAGGATATGGGCGACAACCGTGAGGATATGGATGACAACCGTGAAGATATGGATGACAACCTTGAAGATATGGACGACAACCTTGAGGATATGGACGACAACCGTGAGGATATGGACGACAACCGTGAGGATATGGATGACAACCGTGAGAATATGGGTGACAACCGTGAAGATATGGATGACAACCGTGAAGATATGGATGACAACCGTGAAGATATGGACGACAACCGTGAGGATATGGGCGACAACCGTGAGGATATGGGCGACAACCGTGAGGATATGGGCGACAACCGTGAGGATATGGGCGACAACCGTGAAGATATGGATGACAACCGTGAAGATATGGATGACAACCGTGAAGATATGGGTGACAACCGTGAAGATATGGGTGACAACCGTGAAGATACGGACAATAACTGTGAAGATACTGACCACAACCATGCAGCCGCTCAGTGTATTTCGTTCAAAGTGGTTCAAACTCTGATTTATTACAGTAACGTACATGTTGTCATGGTGACTGTAGTCACTTCCTGAAGGGGGCGTGTCCAGGCCAGGCAGTAGTGCAGCTAAGGTTAGCTAACTTGGTTACTCCAACTTCTAAAACTCCAGTTCCATTCGATTATAGTTTTTATATTATATATTAAAACTTGAATATTACTTACATTTCTGTCAGTGCATGACTCCTGACTCACTCCTAAATTAAACATCACCCAGACATCTGAGAACTTGAGTGATTCATCAATTCTCAAAATCTGTCTATGATGCTAACAAACATAAACGTCCTTTAACTTTCAGAAGCTGCTGTGTGAGGACAGGTTTGTGGTTGGTGTTGGCATGGAGGTGGAGGTGCTGGAGAAACAGCTGCTCAGACAGATGCTGGATGCTGTCAGAGTCACCCCGTCTCTCCATGAAGACCTGCAGGTGGAGGTGATGAAGGTAAGAGCGCACTGGGAGTTTCAAAAACAGGACGTTTCTATCAGTAAAGTAGTTAATGCACAGGGGTGCTTCCATATGATTCAGTTCAAACCTTTAATTCCTGAAACTTTATCAGTTCTAAAGTAAAGAAAAAAAACAAGAATAAAATAAGAAGCAAACTGAAAAAACAGAGCTGAAGGAAAAGGAATAATAAACTTAACAAAATAATTTAACATGAACTAAGGAATAATAAAACATTTAAATGTAAAAATTAATAACTATTTACATAATTATAAATAACATGGAAAAAGTAGCAAAGACAAGGTTGTAAAAAAAAAAAAAAAAAAAAGAGGACTAGGATTGAAATTTGGTCCCAGTAGTTTTAATTTAGTCTTTTCCTGTTGGGTGAGATTTTTTTTTAAATATTTAAGCCAGCGAACCTTGGTCCGGACCAAGACTACCTCCTCAGCTCGGACCAAAGACTCGGTCTTTAGTCCGGACCAAGGTTCGGGGGAGGTTTCACACTTGTCAATAAGGTCGAACTTTCCTGGAAAGTCCGAAAGTCCGGATTTTCTGAGTGCAATGTGAATAGGCCCTTAACCACTTCCCTACTGTCTGACTGTGGCTGAGGCTGCTTCTATAGCCTCGAATGTCTGTGTTCAGCCCCGGCTATAATGGATATATTTTATCTTTGTCACATTCTAGGTTTATTTGACCCCTAACTTAATTTAATATTTCATTTGAACAGACTTAATAGCTCCGCCCCTTTTTGTATTTTTAACAAACTGAAATATTTTTTAAGTGAATTGTCATCAGTTTTTGTCTCTTTTGTCCAGGTCTTGCTGTGTATCACCTACTCATCCAACTTTGATATTAACGGAGACTCCATCCTCCAGATCGCTGAGGTAGGACACCTTCAATCTGATGAACTTCACATTCAAGTAACTGAAGTAACTAACTAAACTAAAGTAACTAAGCTAAAGTAACTGAAGTAACTAACTAAACTAAAGTAAGTAACTAAACTAAAGTAACTGAAGTAACTAACTAAACTAAAGTAACTGAAGTTACTAAACTAAAGTAACTGAAGTAACTAACTAAACTAAAGTAACTGAAGTAACTAACTAAACTAAAGTAACCTCTGTCTCCCCTCAGTCTGGTCACCATGACAGTTGTGTGTGACTGTGTGTGTTTGTAGGTTTGTATCCAGACGTATGAGTCCAGTTGTCACCAGCGCAGCATCAACACTGCAGTCAGAGCCACACTGAGCCAGATCCTGGGAGACCTGACGCTGCAGCTGCGACACCGACAGGAGGTCACACACAACTACACACAACTGCACACAACTACACACAACTACACACAACTACACACAACTGCACACAACTGCACACAACTGCACACAACTGCACACCCCTACACACAACTACAGACAACTACACACAACTACAGACAACTACACACAACTACACGCAACTACAGGCAACTGCACACAACTGCACACAACTGCACACAACTGCACACAACTGCACACAACTGCACACAACTGCACACAACTACACACAACTACACACAACTACCTTCACATATGTAAACACCTCAAGGCTGGATTTTCAGAAAGTGTCAAACATACGTCATCAGCTGCTGTCATCAGAGGTCAGGGGTCAGATTTTCTCATGGATAGAGTTGCGGTCAGAGGTCAAGGGTCAGTTTTTCTCATGGATAGAGTTAGGGTCCAGAGGTCAGGGGTCAGTTTTTCTCACGGATAGAGTTAGGGTCAGAGGTCAGGGGTCCGTTTTTCTCATGGATAGAGTTAGGGTCAGAGGTCAGGAGTCAGTTTTTCTCATGGGTAGTGTTAGGGTCAGAGGTCAGTTTTTCTCATGGATAGAGTTAGGGTCAGAGGTCAGGGGTCAGTTTTTCTCATGGATAGAGTTAGGGTCAGGGGTCAGTTTTTCTCATGGATAGAGTTAGGGTCAGAGGTCAGGGGTCAGTTTTTCTCATGGATAGAGTTAGGGTCAGAGGTCAGGGGTCAGTTTTTCTCATGGATAGAGTTAGGGTCAGAGGTCAGGGGTCAGTTTTTCTCATGGATAGAGCTGCACTGTGAGAAAAGTCACAGATTTTCTAGAACTTCTAGGTGTGAAGTTGATGGTTTGAATTCCATCTGTTTTCTGTGTCCAGTGGATAATGTCTGTGACCTGATGATATAAGACATGACGTATTTTTGACACTTTCTGAAAATCTGACAATTCATATTCGCACTGAACACAGTGTACTCCTAACTGTTAATTTCCTAAATGGAATTTTTGATGTGGTAACTTTTGGATTATAAATGCTACATTATCAGTACAAATGGACTGATTTTCGAGTTTGACAATATTTATTATATATTCAACTACAACCACAGACACATGAATATCCTGAAAATGCAGCGTTATTTTGCATTTGGTCCCAAACAATACTTCATATGAGACCCACTGTAAACAAGTCTACTGTTGTGTTGTTTGTTTACAGGTGTTGTTTGTTTGTTTATAGGGAGCAGATGGAGAGGAGGTAACAGCTCCACCACTGCAGAGAAGAGGTACATTCATTCTATAAACACTATCACGTAGGTTATATTTACCAGAAGTAGAGTTACTATAGTAACTGTTAAACATTGCATAGTCATTGACAAACTTGACATTTACAGGTAGAAAAATAATAATAAAAACATATGAATAATTTTACAACCTTTTCAGCTCTACGTTACTTTTAAATTGTACAAGAAAGGACTGTTTAACACTGACTATGGTAATCCTGCTTCCGGTGGTCCGTTGAATAATAGGTGGTCCATCAGAAAACATGGTCACTACGGTTGTGGCTTTTTGGTATGTATGGCACATGAGGAGAAACATGTCTGTGGCCAGTGTTGTACCTAAACGCGTTCATTGAACGATCGTTCACGAACTATATCATATTTTTGACGAACGTGAACGACTCGTTCACTTTTGCCAAATGAACGGGAAGTTGTGAACGTGGTTATTCTGGCATTTATTGAACTGCGCTCTTATGTAGTTCACATTTCCTTCTTATCATGTTGTAATTATTGAGTCCTATAAGGAATAAAATGGGATCAAAACACATCATTATCATAGATGTAATTTTTGGATTATTCGGCGCGGGGGGGAGAGAGAGAGAGAGAGAGAGAGTGAGAGGTGCAGAGAGTTTTTGGGAGCAGAGAAAAAGAGTTAAATGTACAGAGTGTGACCGGCGACCGGAGCAGGTGTTGTCCCGTTCTTGGAAATAAACATTGAAAACGAAGCTCAGTGAAACCACTCTTTGTGTTCTAAGAACCTGCAGAGGGAAGTTAACCCTGGGGTAAGGTACTTACTTCCGCCCTGGAGGAGCGGTATTTTCCCCTGATTTCCTGACTACAGGATAACGTCAGAAATGGTTAATAATAAGTTTACAATAATAAGAGAAAAAAGAACGAAAAAGTTCATTTTAGGATCCATGAACTTCTAGTTGATAATTTGGAAGAATGAACGATGAACTGAACTAATTCATATTGACTAACTTGAACTGAACTTTGAACTAGTTCCTAATTAAGGTGAACTTTCCCAACACTGTCTGTGGCCTTTTCTAGAACTAAAGACAACTTCCAGCCGTTCAGCTAGAGGTTGGAAGTGTGTGAGGAGGTGGCCTATTTAGTTTTTAATCAGGCAGCTTTTCTATAAGATCATTTCAATATTGGCCCCACTAAAGTGTTAATAATAATAATCATTATCATCATTAAAACACCCCCCACCTCCGAAGTTTCAAAAGGGCACTTTGATAAAGTGCTTTAGCAACACCTAGCGTCTATCTGTGCATGCCTTTGGTTAGCTCTAATAATCCTAGGACAGTTCTCTGCTAGTAATAATAATAATACATTTTATTTGTATAGTGCTTTTCATGGCATTCAAAGACGCTTTACATGCTTTAAAAACAGAACAATAAAAGTCCAACAACAATAAAAAACAAACAATAGAAAACAGAGAAATCACAAATTAAAGCAGACAGCATAAAAAGTAATCAAACATTAAAAACAATCTTGAATAAATTATTTTTTAAAAGAGATTTAAAAGTGTTGAGGTCGGAATAGTGACTGATGGTTGGAGGGAGTGCATGGGCGGCCAAAGAAAAGGCTCTGTCCCCCCAGTGACTCCACAAACCTTATGAAGTAACAAGGCATCAGTATTTAAAACACTTTTATCAACATCCTGGATGACGTTGATCTGAGTCTTAACAGCCACACTGAGCTTCTCATGTTCAATGCAAAGTGGGTCAAAGAACAGAGAGATTTCTACTGATGCTTTGATCACTTCCTGTAGATAACGCATGCAGATCCAGTAGTTTATGGTTATGGTTAGTAAGTAAATAAATTAAATCTACCTTGTTCTTTTGTGTTTTTGTAGATATTTCTCCTACTAGCCAAGCTCTGTGTGAAGATGTGGTGACAGTGCTGACAGTGTTCTGTGAAAAACTGGAATCTGTGGACAGGTATCTCTGCACTGTCCAACACCATGCTTCCTTTTCCTCATCATGGTTGCTATAGCAACGCCAAACTTTGTGTATACATTTGACCTCCAGTGATAACCAGCTCCTGCAGCTCCTGTACCTGGAGTGTATCCTCTCCATGCTCAGTAGCTGTCCACCCACAATGCATCTGTCCAGAGGTTTCACTGACCTTGTATGGTAAGGCTTAGATGTTTGTATGCTAGACTGTATGATGATGATGATGATGATGATGACCTACTGTATATAGATAGTCAGCATATTTATTTCACTGTTCATTTCTCTGCACACACACATGCAGTTCTTGACAACAGTGAAGAAGTTAAATGAGTGCATTCACCACCTGTAGATCCTTGTTCATATATATGTGACCCGCCACCACGAAACCAGGCATAAGTCGCGCTGACCCGTTCAGAGCTACAGCCAAATTTAGGTTGTAAGGCGATTCTTTATTTGTGTTTACATTTGATCAAAAAACGGTACCTTAACACCTCTATGTTCAGTTCCTGTGGTCATTACATTGAAATCCAATCAATAAAGGTGTTTATTGAGTCAATTATTTAAGCGGCGACAAAAGTTCAGGTATTGCTGAGCAAAGACAAAGACGACTTCCACCTCTTTTCGCCGAACAAAACGATCTCCGTTCCGTGGGTAAACACCCAAGTGTTTGGTACGAGGTAAAAGTTTATATTGAATGTTCTGTCCAATGGTGTAAGCCAAATGATTATAATACGTCACACTTCTGTCCTATTATTATAATATATAAAACTTCTGTGACATGTCCATCAGAGTGTCCTTTAACATCTGTGAACAATTTGTGTCAATCGGATACAAATTATTATGCGTTGCTAAGGACTTCCTACCCCAAAACAGTCCAAAACTTTAACGGACAATATCTAAAAATATGCAAATTACAAAATATGTCCAAATGTGGATATTAAAATGACCATAACTTTGGTTCTACTTGTGATAGAAACATCATTTTTTCACCATCTTAAACCTTAGTTTCCACTCTACCAAGATACACACATAACTCTGTTTGGATTTACACACACTTATGCCTGGTTTACTGGTGGTGGGTCACATATATTCATACTTATGCTGCATTCACACTGAATGCGACAGGGGCGATCTGAGCGATGAGCTGTCATTCATTTTCAATGTCCGCTGGCGACAGGGGGTGATTCAGGCGACATCGACACAAAGTGAGCAACATGGAAAAGTTGAAAAATGTCAACTTTATGCAAATGAGGAGCAGTACAACTGCGGCGACAACCAATTGTGAGCTGATCTGAATTCTCAAGGCGGAAAAGAAGAGAGGGGATCATGAAGGACAAACTGATCATTGCAGTCTCTGGTTTACTGAGGAGGTCACCTGACTGACTTTTATCCAGTCTGAAGTAACACTGGAACCAAACATCAAAGTGGAGCTCCTGAAGCAGCCGCTGAAATTCCCCGTGAAGATGTTAGTTTTCAGGACGTTATGGACCCAGAAGGAGCGGCGGCTCCAGGCTCGACGTTTATGCAGCACATATGATGAAGCAACATAAACAAGGCTTCCCACAGTGTAGGAGGGAAAACATACATACAGCACATATATATGTAGACCAGGGGTTCTCAAACTTTTTTGGCCCAGGTCCCCCTTGGAGGGGTGAAATTTTTCCATGTCCCCCCTCATCCTCGCGATACTGAAAATGATTAAAAAAAAAACACTTCAACAATGATTATTATGAAACAATGATAACCTTTTTTAATAGTGCTTTTGTGCAAACCAGTGACATTTTCAGGTATTATAATATAAATGAACACTTCAGAAACAACAATTTTAAATCATTTTAAAATAATAAACGGAACAAAAGACACACAAAACCGTGTGTGTGTGTGTGTGACAGACAGACAGACAGACAGACAGACAGACAGAGACTTAATGAGAGGGATGAGCTTGTCAAACTCAATATAACTATCAATGTACTTTCTCTTTTTAGGGTTAGGGCGTTTGTTTTTGTCATTGTCATTTTCATTGTCATTTCTTTTACCACTTCTTGAGGAACTTGGCGGACACAAAAATCGATCCATGTTCGCTGCAGGGTGGCTAAAAATAGCCTGTGACTCGCTCCGTCTCAATTTAGTCAAGCTAGCGTCAAACAGCACTGTTACTTCCGCCCGCTCACTACAAAATAAAACTTCCGCATTTCAAAATAAAACAGCAAAAAAAACAAAACAAAACAAAAAACCGTGAATAATTTTGCGTACCCCCTGGACATGCGCCACATCCCCCTAGGGGTCCGCGGACCCCAGTTTGAGAACCGTGGATGTAGACTAAACATTAAATATAATGATCTTATGACATAATGATCACATGGTCGTTTATGAGTAGTTGTTAATTTATCATAATTACTCATTTAGTCATGATAATTTAGATAAATTATTACAGTAGGTTGTGAAAAGAAGAATGACTACTGTCATGATGTGTCAGTCTGGGCGGACACATCTGCACTGCAGCTTGAAGCCCCGCCCCCTCATAACTCGGGTAGATCTGTCACAGGCGACGCAAACTGAGCGACCACAGGGATTTTTTTTTTTCGCTTTCAATGTGAATGCAGCATAACAGAGTCAAGAATGAGTGTATTTTCATCACTTCTGATGCTCACTTTGTCCTCTTTTTTCTAACTTTATTATACTGTCAGCTGCTGTACACTCAAACATAACTAAACTGATCCTACTTCTTCTAGGAAACAGCTGTGTCCATCCCTGGTGGCGATCATGGGAAATCCTGTCAATGATAAAACCATCGCCTCACACCACAGCCACACAGGGCTTCCAGAGCGGGAAAGACTATCAGACAGACTTAGTTTGGGTAACTCCATTAACCCTAAACCCTTTCCCTAAAAAAGAAAAAATATAGAAAAATAAATCTTTCAGTATTTACGATTGAACTTGTAATGGAGTCTATTGTGTGTTGGGAGGTTAGGGTTAGTTGTTGATATTCCCAAAAGCAGCTGCTGGCATCTATAATAATGACCACAATACACTGACTTACAAATACAACAACATGCTCAGTTTAGCTTAAAGGTAGGGGAGGAGATCTTGGAAAACAGTTCCTGCAGCTATATTTAGAAAGTATACACACCCATGCCTCTTCGTCAGCCCACCCCTGGAAACCACGCCTTAAAAAATACATGAACGTGCTGCTGTCTGGAGCGACCACAGAGGTTCATGAGCATTCACCAGAACTCAACGTCAATTATCATCCTAAATAACAAAACAATAAACAACATTTATCAGTTTGTGTCACATGAAGCTTAGCTAACAAAAGGTTTAGAAGCGTGAAATAAACACCATAGGAAAACTAATGGATAAGGACAATAGTTTATGTTGTTAAAGCAGCAGTTTACACACACTGTTGGTAACTAAGCTAAACCTTCTGGAACATTCTGTTTGGTCAATATCTGACATTTTCTTACTGATGGAGTGAATACATTACCCATAAGCCATTAGTATGTCCAAATATTATAGAATCATAACAGTATCATCTTACATATCCAGTAGAAACATAGTCGCCTTAGCATCAGTTTTGAGCCCCTTTTTCTTTTTCAGTTGACGCTAGCGCTGGAATGTCGTAGTGATTCCCAACCTTGTCCTGTTCCGTTCTTCGCTCAGCTTCCTCATGGCCGTAGCTTTATCAAACAGTTTTTACTTGGGTTTTGCTGCCGGTTGCTGTCTTTTCCACCATAGCTGTTTATGTGAACATGTAGGAGGAGGGGTGGGGGGGTTGGACTGATATTTGATGGACGTATCAGCAAATCAATCATTGTAAAGATGATCAGTACAATGATTGGCCAGAGTTTTCCTCTGGTTCCACCCTCTAGACTGGACTAAAACATTTAGTTGTTTTTGCAAACATTCTATTACAGTGTGTGATATGGGATCGTGAAGAAGTTTTCAAGCAATATGGTAAAAAATTTTCCAAAAAAACATCTCCCACCCCACCTTTAACTTAGCAATGGTATTGATTAACTTCAACAAATAACCGAGCATAAAACAGACTCCAATACAAACTTTTATTTGACTCTTGCATTGAATTTTTACATGTCAATATTCACCAACTTAATCAGTAAAACTAAAAAAGGTTCACTTGTTCACGAATCTGAATCTGTGTTAGTGTGAAAAACTTCTACTGGAAACATTTAAGTAAGATCTAAACCAGGGTTGTCCAAATCCAGTCCTTGAGGGCTGGTGTCCTACATGTTTTACATATTTCCCTCTTCCGCATGATTCAGTTTAACCCTTTAACACCTGACACTTTAGCAGTTCCACAGTAAAAATAATTAAAATAAGCAACAAAATGAACAAAAATGGCCAAAGTCATCAATAAAATAAACAAAAAATAATAAACTGACAAAATAATAATAATAATAAAGACAACGTTTATGTTCATTTTGTTTTTCATTGTATATTTTTCTATATTCTAATTTTTTATTTTATTTTTTCTTTACTATTGCTCCATTTGTGTCATGTTCATGTTACTAATTATTTTGTCAGTTTATTGTTTTTGTTCATTTTAGTGATGACTTTGGCCATTTTTGTTCTTTTTGTTGCTTATTTTAATTCTTTTTACTGTGTAACTGCTAAAATTTCAGGAGTTAAATGGTTAAACTGAATCATGTAGAATCATGTAGAACACCGGCCCTCGAGGACTGGATTTGGACACCCCTGATCTAAACTTTCAGGAATAAGAAACAGCTTATAACTTCCCTCTTGTTCTTAGTAGGTCTCCTCAATTTTGATACTGGTTAATCATCAGGTTGATCATAAATGCATCTGGAGTGATATTATAGATCATTTAAACATCATGTTATGCTTTTATTTGTGGTTTTAAATGGGACCGAGATGATTGTTAATGGGGAACAATTTCATATCATGTTTGTTGTCCAGGGTTAGGTTTGGAGGTAGAGTGCGCTTCTGGTGGGGGGGTATCTGATCAAGGCAGAGGGTCGGGTTGTTCATCCAGCGCCCCCGCAAGGATCGCACCGGTAGTGCGGACAGTGTGCTACATCGCTGCAGAGCTGGTGCGCCTGGTGAGCTGCGTGGAGTCGATGAAGCCTGTGCTCCAGTCACTCTATCACAGGATCCTACTTTACCCCCCCCCTCAACACCGTACTGAAGCCATCCGCATCATGAAGGAGGTAACCCCACTACCAAACCTTTACTTGTCACCTTTTATTTATTGATTTATTTGACGTGGTCAAGACTTGGAACATACAAATATTTCGGCATCATTTCAGAAAATTCCATCCCCTTTAACATAACCAGATTACTGACGCATATTTTCAAAATAAAATGAATGCATTTAACTTCAAACAAAAGCGTTTGGAATGTACACTTTTGTTTATACAGTGGTACCTCAACTTACAAAATTAATTAATTCCAAAAGTGTTTTCTTATCGTGTCTCATTTTAAATGTAAAAGGCCTGATTCGTTCCAAGGCCCCAAATACTCCCCCTCAAACCCTTTAAAAATGATAAAAGTTTACACATTTTGTGTTAAAAGTGAAAGAAACCCTCATCTCCACCCTCCATCATCAGATCATTGAATATGGCGGATGTTTTTACTGAAATAATCGCCTCAGTCACTGTATCTCCTGCAGTTTCTTTCTCCTTTATCCAAATGAGTAACTGTTTCTCCATCTTGTCGTTCAGTGATGACCTTTGACCTCTTCTTCGATATCACAGAGATGCCTTTCAAAGGGGTTGCTGCTTTGAAGGCATCCTTCTGCTTCAATATTGTACTGATAGTAGACGTGTTTCGGTCATATTCCTTTGCGATATCACTCAACCACTTTGATATTTTTTAATCATCTCCAGTTTCACTTCTATTAATAACGCATAATAATAATAATAATAATAATAATAATGATGAATAACGAATACGTACTGTAATAAAGTTTAAATGAGCACACTGGGAAAAACTCACCAAACAACAGTAACTCTGTGATGAATAGGGGTCAACGGGTCACGAAAAGCATCATGGGTAACTCCCTCATAGCCAATGGGATGATACCAGTGATGCGCGGGTCGATGTATAAACGACACGCAACCGACCATTTTTTTTAACTAACCCGCCCGCAACTTGGACTGTAAGAAATATATTTGAAAAGGATGGACCCGACCCACTTCTTGACCCACATTTTAAAAAAGTAGTCAATATTCTTTATGGTTGTCAAATGACCTTACTCACATACCTGCAATTATTTCCATGTTAAAATCCGATGTCATGCTTGCGCGCAGCATCTTGGCAACCTGTAACACCCAAAGAGACAATTGAACCCGGTTTCCACGGAAACAAAAACACTGGGAGCTGCTCATCATCTTTAAAAATCTCAGCGAATGTGTCCCAAACCTTCCTTTTTCTGTTTGGATGTTTCCAGAGCTTCCACTCTCCCAACTTGACTTTCTCTCTTGCTTCCTCCATACCGTCGGATACTTCCAACATTGTACGTCACCTTCATGGAAATTCAGTTAAAAAAGCATAGTTACCAGGTTGTTTTAATGTTTATTTCAAATAACCCGATCAACATCAACCAAAATATCATTAAAAATATTTTTCAATGATCCGTAACTACCCGGTGACCACAGTTGACTGTGGGCATCTGCTCACCTCGGGTTACCCCGCTCATCACTGGATGCTACGTACAATACGTACATGATGTGTTTATATACATTACATAGTTACTTACAATATTGTACATATTCATGTCTCAGGGGTTTCGTTTCGTAACTGTAATTTTCTTTTGTATTCAGAGATGTAAAGGTTTTTTGCTACTTGAGTTATTCGTTAGTTGGGTCTTTCGTGAGTTGAGGTACGACTGTATTGAGAATTTGTTTACAATAATGAGATAGTATATTGAGATGAAACGAGTGAATGTAGTTGAATTGCATTGAATCTTTGTGTTTGTCAGATTTTGGGCAGCCCCCAGCGGCTGTATGACCTCGCTGGTCCATGTGTGGCTGAGTCTGAAACTAGAAAACGTTCCTTCTCCAAGAGGAAATCCCACCTGGATCTGCTCAAGCTGTATGTTATATTTCTGTTTATGTCTGGTTAAAAAAAGTTCTGTGTACACTGAAGAGTGATGGACATTATTTTAGAGTCTTAACGCTTTAAAAAGCTAAGTCGATTAGGATTAGTCAGTTAGTTAGAGTTGGGGTTAGTCAGTCAGGGTTAGGGTTAGTTAAATCTGCAGTAACATTAGTATATACTATATGTTTCAGAGTGATGGATGGCATGACGGAGGCCTGTATGAAGGGAGGCATGGAGGCTTGTTACTCTTCGGTGTCATGTGCCTGCGCTCTCCTCGGCGCACTTGATGAACTTTCCCAAGGCCGAGGCATCCAACCTGACCAGGTATGAAGGGAAAAGGCTCTGACATCAAAAGTAGGAACATCTCAGAGGAAAAAAGCCAAAGCATTTTGTCTCTGAGTGAAACTAAACTAGAAGGAGCAGCTTTTTCAGACAGTAAATAAAGTAGTTCTGTATATTTGTGTGACACTGAGGCGAGTAAAGTGCACTCTGACATTAGTTACCAACATTAGTTAGCAAGCCAAGTCTCATCTCATCTCATCATCTGAGCCTGTTTTATCCTCACTAGGGTCACAGGGGTCACTGGGGGCCTAATCCAGCTACAATGGGTGAAGGCGGGGTACACCCTGTATGAGTCTCCAGTTCATCTTAGGACTGAACATATATAGACAAACAATCACTGTTACATTCACACCTATGGACAATTTAAATTAACCAGTTAACCAGTTAACCTATCAGTGCATGTGTTTGGATGGTGGGAGGAGCCAGAGTACCTGGAGAAAACCCACACAGACACGAGGAGAACATGTAAACTCCACACAGAAAGGTCTGGTGTGGGAGTTGAACCAGGGACCTTCTGTCTGTGAGGCACAAGCCAAGCCTCTATTATAAAAAAAAAATCTTGGCTTATTGCAGGCAGGTAGGCTAGCTAAAATCTCTATAGGTTTACATTGTTATTTTATCATGAATCAATTGTGCCCTAAGAAGTTAATTCTGGACATGTCCAAGGCTACCGCTGTGTTCTTCTGTGGTGGTTGTTTTTTCATAGTATGCTCCTTAATTGCATTCAAAGAATTGATCGGGTTTCACAAATCTCAAGAGTAATTGTGTTGATTTACTGACACTAACTACCATAGACTTTAATAGAAAATTGGATTGTGTTTATAATGGATATGAGAGTTGTGTGTTACCTCCAAATCTAATTACCTCCGACAAGGAGGTTATGTTTTTGCTGGTGTTGATTTGTTTGTTTGTTTGTGTCTCACAAATATATGGATGGATTTTGATGAAATGTTGAGGGTAGGTAGGTAATGGGGACATTTGTAAATGATTAGATTTTGATGGTAATCTACCTTGGCGTAGGTCTGCGCTCTGTGCTTTTGTAGTGATATCTGAAAATGAACCAAATCAAGACTTCATGAAATCAGCAGATGGCTTCTTCTAGAATAGTATATCAGTGCATTTAACTTGTGTCTTTTGGAAGTTGATCAAACAGACCTATTTTAGATCTATAATAGTAATAATGACTTACTGATGATCAAATTGTGACATGTTTAGACCTTGTATGTGTTTTTGCGATCATAGTGGGCATTGATACGGTAGTGGACCATGATGGTCATAGAAGAAGTGAAGGAGAAGTACCCCCCAAATATGGTGGGGTAATCGCACACTGGTAAGGGGTAAGGGGTGCGGTGGGATTCAGCCTAATGCCTCCTGTAATAATAATAATAATAATAATAATAATAATAATAATAATAATAATAAACTTTATTTATACAGCACATTTCATACAAAACTGTAGCCCAAAGTGCTTCACATTGATTAAAAATTAAAATATAATTTTAAAACAAGGGTGAAGTAAGAAATACATTAAGATTTGATTGTACAAAATTATAAAATGACAGAAGTACAAGATAAACTGATTATCCATAATCAATCAAAACCAAAGGTGGTGCAGTCTATTTTTTTGGATGGCCAGTGTAGTTGCATGTTCAGTATGCACTCCTGCAGTTTTACTTGATAAAAGTGTGGGGTCGGGTCACGGGGTTGGGGTTTTTCTGGGCGGGGCAGAACACAGACCCACAGTCTCTGCTCTCTCCAGGCTCGACTTATCCTCAAGCGACTGGATGATCTGAAAGACGGGACTGAGTCGACGCGAGAGTCGATGGAGATCAACGAGGCAGATTTCAGGTGGCAGAGACACGTCCTGTCCTCAGAGCAGCCTCCCTGGGCAGACCCCGCCTCTTCTTCCTCAAACACGGGCGCCACAGGGGCCGCCGAACGCAGTCCTGACATAAGCATCAGCATCACCACGGAAACCGGCCAGACCACCCTGGATCTGGAGATAGGGGAGCTGAGCCTGGGTATGGGCCACAGTACTCCAGAAGAGTGTGGGGAGGACGCGCCGCTGCCCTCGCCGTCATCCGGTCCGGGTCAGGAGGGACCCAAACGACGGCTGGTGCTGAGGGCTGACAGAGTTAGCCAGAGGGAAGAGGGAGGAGCAGATGTGGAGGTGGGAAGAGAGAAAGAAAAAGGGTTAGGGGGAGAAAGAGGAGGCACGGTTCCTCCTGATGTGGTACAACGAAGCCACGCCCTCGTCTACCCTGACATCACCAACTTCCTGTCTGTGGAGTCCCGCGCCAGATCTCATCATGGTGGATCACGATACAGTGAGAGCAACTTCAGGTAGGACCCTAATCCCCTGATCCTAACCTGGGGTTCGGCAACCCAAAATGTTGAAAGAAACATATTGGACCAAAAAACAAATATGTCTGGCGCCGCAAAAGACGAAAAACCTTAGAATGAAGGCAACACATGCTGTATGTATCTATATTAGTTATATTAGCCGACTATCAAATGACTAGGTTGGCTACAAATACATAATGAGTCTTCATGATTAAATGTTTATTGACGCACCACGTGACTACTCTGTTGTACGATGCCGCCTCAAGTTTAACTACACAAATGTGACAGTATGAAAAATAAGTCGTAAATCAGAAGTTGTGACTTATTATATCATGACGTTTGACGTTTTATCTCATAATTATGCTTTTTTTAATCGCATATATATGACTTTTCCTAAATGTCCTGTCCATACCCACTAAACTCAGCACCATGACCCAATAAAACACATCATCTACACACTAACTCACTTTTTTATTTTTTTATTTATTTTTAAATTTTTCTATTTTCCTGTTTAAATAAGTATTATTTCATCCATAAAAAAATGCAGTTTTACTTTTTACGTTATTACAGTTGAAAAGTTGTACTTCTTTACTTTTACTTCAGTAAAGGAGTTAAAGAAGTACTTCTACTTTTACCAGAGTATTTTTTCACACCAGTAACTGTACTTCTACTGCAGTACAGAATGGAAGTACTTTGACCACGTCTGCTAAGAGTATGACAAAGGCTTGTAGTTGTAAAGTGTGAACTAATGCTTGTTGCTCAACAGTATGGAGGAGCAGGACTTGTCCCGGACAGAGTTCGATTCGTGTGACCAGTACTCCATGGCTGCAGAGAAGGACTCGGGACGCTCAGATGTGTCCGACATCGGCTCCGACAACGTGTCGCTGGCCGACGAGGAGCAGCAGACGCCTCGCGACTGCCCGGGCCACCGCTCCCTTCGCACCGCCGCTCTGTCCCTCAAACTGCTCCGCAACCAGGAAGCCGACCAGCAGAGCGCCAGGCTGTTCGTCAAGTCGCTGGCGGCGTTGCTGCCACGGTTGCTGGGATTGGCCACAGCCGCAGAAGTGGACCTGTCGCTGCAGAACTTCTCTTCTACTTTTTGTTCAGGACTGCAGGCTGGTGAGTCAGGAGGGAATTTAACACGATGCAGCTGTAGGAACTCCTGTCCTGCAGCACAGATCCACAGCTCCTGTTCTGTTCATCTCCCTGGGTTAGGGTTTGGTGTTAGGGGTTAGGGGTTAGGGGTTAGGTCAATTGTAAAAGGACTGCACTTATATAGCGGTTATTCACCTTCATGGTTCAAAGCTCTTTACATTAGCCTCACATTCACCCATTCACACACACTCATACACCAGTAGGTTTCTAAGGTTCTGTCAGTCCTACTGGGAGACTAAGTCAGGGTTCAGTGTCTTTGTCCAAGGACACTTCAACATGTGGACAGACAGAGCTGGGATGTAAACCACTGACCTTTCAGTCATTGGACGACCCACTCTCCCAACTGATCACAGCCTGCCCGGGTATATATATATATATATATATATATATATATATATATATATATATATATATATATATATATATATATATATATATATATGTATACACGCACACGCACACACACACACACACACACACGTCTGTGTGTATGTGTACATATTCGACATGTCCACAACAGCTATAAATAGTATTGTATTTTTTTTTTTGTAAGTTCCATTTCTTTATTTGTATTTGCTATGTATCCTTGTGTCTTGCTGCTGTAACTGTAGGGTTAATAAAGTATCTTTCTGTCCTCAGGTGGGATCCAGTCTCCGGGGACAGGGGACAATCTGAGCTGTCAGTCTCTGATGAACGCAGACGGTCTTTACCTGGTGTCCTACTACGCTCTGCTGCTCAACCTCAAACTGTGCTGCTGTGACTACTACAGGAGGAGGACGCTTCTGCCCGTGCTCAGTCTGGTCTGTCTTCTTCACATGTCTGCATGTCCCACAGATGTCCTGCTAGACATGTCCCACAGATGTCCTGCTAGATATGTCCCACAAATGTTCCAGTAGATATGTCCCACAGATGTCACAGGTTAATTTATGTCGTCCCACCTCAACCATCCTTTCCTGTCGATTGACCTGTTCCCGTCTAAAATGAACAGTCGCTTCCAGTCTCAGGGTTAGCGTTAGCATGTCTGGGTTGTTTCTGTGATGCCATGTGGGGTGAAAAATATGGTGGTTCACAGGGGCAAACAAGTAAAGCTACAATAACAGAAACCAAGCAGAAGCAAAAACATACAAACCCCCAAAACAACTGCAAGAGAAAAAACACTGCAAATTCACTCCTCAACAAAACGGAAGTTCACAAAATATAACAGAAGAAGAAGGAGACGGTGGATTAAGATGAAGTGGAAGCTCATTTTGTTAACTTAAGAGGGTAGCGTGGAAAGGCATTTTTCCCTTTGTCTTTCTTAAACACTCGACCATAATCTGCTATGATATCATAGAATAGATAATCTCTTAAATGGATGAAAATATTGGATGAAGGTGAAGTTGATTAATTTAAGAGATTAGCTTGAAAAGGTGTAGCAGAGGTATGAGGCTAATTTTAGTGACATAGCAGATTATGGTCGAGTGTTTAAAAAAAGACAAATTAACCTTAAATTAATGAACTTCAACTTTGTCTTTATCCACCATCTTCTTCTTCTTCCATTTTATTTTGATAAACTTCTGTTTTGTTGTGGCAGTTTGTGTGTTTTGGTATTCGCAGTATTTTTCTTTCACATTTGTATTGGGAGTTTCTGTTATTGCAGCATTTTTCTCTTGCAGCTTCACTTGTGTTATATTTGTATTTGTGTGTGTTGTGCAGAAGGAGTTTGTGCGTCTGATCCAGAGCAGTGGCGTCCTGGTGGTTCTGTCTCAGGCCTGGATCGAGGAACTCTACCACCAGGTGTTAGAGCGCAGCCTGCTGGCAGAGGCAGGGTACTGGGGGGTACCAGAGGACCACGCACTGCCGCTGCTCACCATGCTCACAGGTACCGCTAACTCAAACTGCTGCTGTTGACTGATTCTTCACATACAGGTGCACCCTGGTTCCCAGTGTGTGAGTACTGGGATGGTGTCACTTTTCTCACTGGTATTCTGTTCAGAAAATACCAGAGAGAAATGTTATGAATGTTTTGGGCAGGATTTAATGAGTATGTAACATCCAAAAGCAACAAACTATATCTAATTAGCTCAAGTATAGGTCAGTGTCCTGTGGTGGTTAGAGGGTTAGGATTGTGTGAATGTGTGTTAGATGTGTATGTGGTTTGAATGTTGTGGTGGTAGTTGGGGAGTCATGTGTTAATTACTACTATCACTAGTTCATGTACTGAACCTGTGTGTGTGTGTGTGTGTGTGTGTGTGTGTGTGTGTGTGTGTGTGTGTTCTCCATTCACGGCCCCAGGCTGGTCTGACACAGGTACAGTAGGTAGTGGTGACACCACAGCTGTGACCCACATCACTAGGATGGGGTTCTTTCAGGGGGGGTCTGGTGTTCTGCTGGTCCAGCTCATCCATATCCATGTCTTTAGACACATGTTGGATTTGGAAGAATCTGTATCTTGTTGTGAACTTAAACTGCACGTTCGATATTTTTACGTTTGATGTATTGATGCCGTCGGTGCTGCTGCTAACAGTGGATGAGGCTTAGTTCAAGAGCAGCTGCAAATATAACAAAATAAGGTACTGAAATTCACGTTAGATTTTAGTACCTGGTTCTGGTTACTGCTGTTAATGTTTGCCCAGGTTCCATACCTATAACAACTTTCGGTACCCAACCCAGAGCAGCCCAGGTCAGACCTACCTTGGTCAGACCAAGCCGGGTTAGACCCAAACACAGCGGGGCTGTGAGTGTTTGGCCCAGTTTAATTGTCTCCTCCCCCCACCCCCACCCCCCCCCACACACACACACACAGAGACAATACTGATCCTGTTATTCATTACTTGTAATGTATACATTATAGATCCAGTTACTGTTAATCATTGTTCATCAGGACATGTCATTTTATGATTACAAGCCTGAGTTTCGCTAACAAGCTCCGCCCCATCACTCCTCAGACCCTCCTATTAAAAAACATGATTGACATATGTATAAGTCAATGGTAGCCAATGAGGGTTTTTTTTTTTAAATCCTGTGTTTTTCATGGTATATTGTACTTTGTTCCTTCTTCCTGGCTCTCAGATATCGATGGTTTGGGGAGCAGTGCCATTGGAGGTCAGCTGATCAGGAGGGTGTCCAGCCAATCACCACTCAGCTGTGAAAAGACAGGAAGTGACACTGTGATGGCAGGTAAGCACATCCTGTGTAAAGCCAAACTGACAGACTAACTAACCCTAACCTTAACCCTGCTAATGTTGTGGATTTTTGTCATGGATCAAATATTGAAGTAACACCAGAATTTTATTAGGAAAAGGCTCGTCTTTTTTTGACATGTTGTATCTTATATAGTCCCACCCTAATGACCTCATTATCTCCCCTACTTTGTCCACTTCACTAAGACCAGCTCCAACCAGTTTCTTGATGTTGTCCCATTGTTAGTAGAGTCACAAGGACAAAACACTCACTCCACTTATGTTTTAGTTCAAACTTATCCCAATATATTCTGACACATACTTTGTCAGACATGGTTTTAGCTTTTTAGCACATTTTCTCACACACACACACACACACACACACACACACACACACACACACACACAGTAGGGCATTAACAACTTCAGTTTTTTTAAGTCAACATATCCGTCAATAAAGTCGAGGCCGAGTCGGTGGGTCGTGATGACATCATCACATTGTCAGTGGAGGAACAACACAGACACATGGCTAAAAAAACCCCCCAAAAAAACACAGACACACGTCTGTCCAGCAATGAGGAACTTGTATTAAAGTTTATTGCAATGTAACAATGTCCACTGACAAGACACAAGCATCAACATTTTAACCCCAACAAAACAAAGGCTAACGTTAACAAAGAGTTTTATGTTAAATTTAACTGAACAACATCAGTAGGTGAACATATGTCTGCATTTTGTCTGGACCCACGGCTCTAAAACTGGACTGTCCACACGTCAGTCTTGCGTTGTGACTTTTTATATTAAGTACAAAAACATTAAGGCAGCAGCCAAGCCGCACAGCACACTGTCCATGTCATGTTTGGACAAAAAGGAGTTTGTTGTCTGCGCTGCTGCTCAAACATGCGATTTGTTTTGTTAGACCATCACAACTGTTTTACCTGAGAGAGAGAGAGAGAGAGAGAGAATGTGAGAGAGAGAGAGAAAGAGAGAGAGAGAGAGAGAGAGAGAGAGAATGTGAGAGAGAGAGAGAATGTGAGAGAGAGAGAGAGAGAGAGAGAAAGAGAGAGAGAGAGAGAGAGAGAGAGAGAATGTGAGAGAGAGAGAGAATGTGAGAGAGAGAGAGAGAGAAAGAGAAAGAGAGAGAGAGAGAGATCCTTCACTATCATTTTTACACTTATCCCCTTGGTATAAGGATGAGAAAAGGGGTTAGTATCAGGGTTAGGGCATATCTTGTTGTATTTGGACCATCCTATTATCACCTTTAGATTCATTTCCAACATCTTTCTTCCTTGTGTGTGTTTTCAGGAGCTGTGTTCTCCCGCTTCATCCTCACCGGTGTGTGGAAGAACCTGATGGATGTGCTGTCCACGCCGCTAACGGGCCGCATGGCGGGCAGCTCCAAGGGTCTGGCCTTCATTCTAGGAGCAGAAGGGGTCAAAGAGCAAAGCCAGAGGGAGAGAGACACCATCTGCTTGAGTTTAGATGGTCTACGGAAAGCTGCTGCGCTCAGCTGTGGCCTGGGTGAGTCCAACACACAACTGCTAACCCTCACCTGTAACTTACTGTTGACATATTAGCTGCTGCTGATGGATTAGTATCGATCCTGGTTCTGTCAGACCTTAGTGCAGCTTTTGATACCATTGACCACAGTATCTTAGTGCAGAGATTAGAATGTGATATAGGTTTAAATGGTTGGTGTGGCTGGTTTAAATCATATTTATCTCATCTGTACCAATTTGTCAATGTTAACCAACAATCATCACCGTTCTCCAGAGTTAGTTATGGTGTGCCTCAAGGGTCAGTCCTTGGGCCTATTTTTTTTACGCTGTATTTGCTCCCTTTAGGTAACATCATTATAAATCATGGCATTAACTTTCAGTGTTACGCTGATGACACACAGCTATATTTATCAATTAAACCTGATCAGACCAGACAAATAGATAAACTAAGTACATGTGTCCAAGACATAAAGACTTGGATGAGTGCCAATTATCTCCTACTGAACCCTGAAAAAACTGAAGTCATTATAATAGGCCCTAAAAATGTGAGATACTCCCTAACTGACCATATAGTTACCCTCAACAACATAGGTGTAACATCCAGTGCTACAGTTAAAAACATGCAGAACAGCCTTTTTTCACTTCTGCAACATTAGCCAAAATTAGGAATATTCTGTCTAAAAAAATTATGCAGAAAAATTTATTCATGCATTTATTACATCTCGATTAGATTATTGTAACTCCTTAGTTGTAACATGTCCTAAATATTCCTTAAAAAGCTTTAATTGGCTCAAAATGCAGCAGCAAGATTATTAACAGGATCAAACAGAAGAGAACACATCACCTCTGTGCTCAAAACCCTTCACTGGCTACCAGTTGAGTTTGGAATTAAATTTAAAATCCTCCTCCTTACATATAAAATAAAAGGGGTTAATGGTATGGGCCCCTCTTATCCTATAGATGATCTGGTTCCGTACCAGCCCAATAGAACCCTTCATTTGTTTATTTGTTTGTTTTTTTTTATCACTGATGAGATCACAGAGATAAGCAGCTGTTTTTCATTTAGCCAAGGCGTGTAAATAAAGAGTGTTTGGAAGTCCCCACATGTTCTTCCTATGTGTGTGCTCTCAGGTGTGGCTGCAAACTGTGCATCAGCTTTAGCTCAGATGGCTGCAGCTTCCTGTGTGCAGGAGGAGAGGGAGGAGCTGGGAGACGTGGGAGATGCCATCACACAAGGTACTGAACACTCCCTACAAATCAAACATGTGGTCAATGTTGCCAGACTAGGTTGAGCAAGTTCCGCCCAATCACGTTCCAAAACCCGCCCACTTCAGGAAAAAAAAAAACGCCCAACAGTTTTTCACACAAAAACATTTAATAATTGAATAAACTACATTTACATTCATTTACAGTAGGCTATTAAAGATATAAACCTAAATAAAAATAGTATTTTGTCACAGGGGAAATGTTCACACTGACTACAGACCCACTCATTGTCAGGTTTGAGTGTTGAAACCACTGTCTCACAACAATCAAAATAAGGGAGAAAAAACATAGCCATCACATGTAACCTAGGCTAATAGTATATGAATTTTAAAATTAATGAATTAAAAGGTATTAATGAATAACAGGTTGTAACTGTCCATCAGTTTTCTTTACACATAAACAGGCTACATAGTCATAGATTTTTTAGGTGCCGATTCCATTTAAATTGCGATTCTTCGATATTCCCGTTTTTTTCTCTTGCCTTTTTAACACCAGACCAGGTGAAAAAGCTGAATGATGATGCCTACAGATCATATTAGGAGCCATATTTCCCCCCAAAATGCACATCATATGTGAGTCAGTTCAGATTTATTCAGCAGTAATATATTTGAACCAGACTTTAGGAAGTAAACTGCGTCATTTATCTGCACACAACACAAACAGGAGCCTTTAAATGAACATACTTCATAATAAAGTCAACTTTAAAGTTTACATGTCAAGCTCTGCTCTTCCTTCTGTT
This sequence comes from Siphamia tubifer, assembly GCA_020466265.1. NCBI lineage: Eukaryota > Metazoa > Chordata > Actinopteri > Kurtiformes > Apogonidae > Siphamia > Siphamia tubifer. The sequence goes on from CM035797.1 coordinate 5,923,171, forward strand.
ACAAACACCACACACTTTAACTGTTGTTGATTGTTTAACTATATGTATTCAGGAACAACTCATTTTTCAGATATTCTGGGCTGTTGAACACACCAGAGATGTTGTGATGGTCCTGAACGCAACACCTCCGTGATTAGAATTAGCCGAAGTGTTGTTGCTAATCACCCTCTTTATCCAACTCTAGTTCATATCCTCCTGGTTTATAACTGTGTGTAAATGACACAAGGTCAGATTAATAACAATACAGTTGAATAGATATTATTATAGTGTATTGTTTATCTGTGCATAAGTTAATGCTGTTTAACGCTGGTGTGTTGTTGAAGCTAAAACGATAATAAGCTAGCTGTCATCTGTGTGCCTTCACTGAGGTGGTTTCTGTGTATTCCATGACACATATTATACATCTGAGTGACTCATACAGTCGTCTATGGTCTTTACAAGCAATAATTTTAAAATGAATAATTTAAATATGGGGACATTTTTTTTATTTTTAAACAAAAAAATATATTTAAAAATCGTAAAATAAAAAATCCTGATACATATGTGAATCGATGTTTTTCTCCCACCCCTAATAATCTATGTTGGGAACAAAAACAATAGTGCATTACCATCAGCTGTTATTCCTACATCATAGAATTAAACCTGTCCAACAGCTACTGGGGACGTCTGAATGTAGGGGACGTCCAAGACTTGACAGTAGGAGGAGACCCATACGCTCTTTGGATGTGAGCATTGGACAAAAGATATCAGTCGGATGACACGTAGCCTGCGTCTGTGCACTACGCTAGTTTGTTGATGTGACATCCCAACATCACATCGTTATAGCAACTGAATAAGTCACTGCAATTACATATTTTTTTAAATTGAATAGGTGAGGGGCCCAGATGTGTATAGTGTGTTGTCCCTGGTTGTAATGTTGTGTTTTTATTTGTGTCCTCAGTAAAGCATCGTGTGGAGCAGATGAGTCGTCCTCAGGGCGTTCGCCTCCATACTGCTCATGTTCTGTGTATGGACGCCATCCTGAATGTGGGGCTAGAGATGGGCAGCCACAACCACGACTGCTGGCCACACATCTTCAGGTTGAACCCTAACCCTAACCCTGACCCTAACCCTAACCCTGACCCCGACCCTCACCACCTGGTACACTTACAGTACCAGAGTTTTCCCATGTTTATCTATTTTTATTTTGACTTTTGTTTGGTTTACAGTTTCATTTCCAGAAGTGTTTATATTATAATTTTCACATGGGGCATTATAGCTGGGGAGACATTTTTGAACAAAATCTGTAATGGCATGTTGTAAAAGGTTGTGGGGTATTTTTGGAAAGGTTAGACTTTCAGGAACATCATCCAGGTGCACAACCTTGCAAACGAGCGAAAGGATCCAGATAATAGGCCTCTGACATAGACCAGTGGTTTTCAAACTTTTTTCACTAATGTTCCCCCTTAGAAACATATTTTTAGTCAAGTACCCCCTAACATTGGCAAAACATTTTTGTAAGAAAACAGGTGCAACGCTGTAAAATCAGTGTCTGATTTATTAAATCCAAACTTATATACATTATTATCTCAAAATTTTGACTTTTTATCTCATGTTTTTGACTTTTTATTTCATAGTTATGATGTTTTGTCTCATGATTTTGACTTTTTATCTCATAATTTTGACTTTGGATTTTACAATTAGGACTTTGTCTATTCATCAAAGGGACATCAAATATCAAAATCTCGACCCCAAAATAGCTGAAAATTCTATATTACACAACCCTATAGGCCGATCTGTTCAAAAGTTGATATTCCTTCATGTCCAATGGTGGCCATTTTGAATTTCGGGCTGTCGCATCACTCCAGTAGTTGCCCCGCAACCTTCTGCAGTCAGATATTATTATATGAGGATAGTAGAAACTAACACCCACAACCTTTTACAACAGCCCACATCCGTAAAGCCCCCCTGGCTCTCTAGCTATTAACATATTTTTCAATTTTAGTTTTTTTGGGGGGTTTTTTTGCATGTTTTTCGGGTGTTGTGAGGAAAGTGTTGATATCATCTGTAATGATTGAAAATGCACAATTCAAAAATGTATGACGTTAAATGTCATTTTGTTAGCCTTGTAGCATCATTTACCAAAGTGCTATTTTGAGCCGGATTGTTGTGTCTACATAGCTTTACTCTGTTAACACCATTAAGGTAATGGTTTCTATAAGTCATGTTTATGTGAAAGTCCAGTAACTGCTATCACTGAACTGGAAACACAATTCATTTTATTTTATTTTATTTTACATTGCTCATTGTCACTTTTATTTAGCATTTTTATTACATTTTTTTTTAATGATTTCTGAATCAATTTGAACTTTGACATCTATAACCTTTAGCCTGTATAGTCAGGGCTGTAAGGTGAGTTCTGATAAGGGATTGTGCAAATTTGGTACAAAGGTAGTTGTTGACATGCCGAGTCCAAATCTGCCAGGAGCCGAAGCCAATTTCTAATGATTCAAAATGGCCGACGACAAAAAGCTACTTTTTTGGAAAGAGCTGATGAAAAGTAATACAAACACAAAAGAAAAGCTATTTTTGTGGGGTTTTAATAAATTTTTTTAATTTGCACAATTGTTCCCCTTACATTCCAGACTATGCACACACTCCAGAACATTTAAACATCTTTGTGTCTTGCTTAGGGTGACGGAGTACATCAGTTCTCTGGAACATGCCCACTTCAGCGACGGCTCATCGCAGCCCTCTTCACTGACGACCGTCACACAGCAGAGCCACCACACATCCGGCATCGACCTGGGTTTAGAGCTGAGCTGCGAGAGCAGCCAGGAAGCGTCTGAACTGGTCCTGAGTCGGCCAATCATCCAGCCGCTGTCCATCCATGAGCTGCTGAAGGAAGGTGGAGCCAGCAGGGGTCTGGAGCTGAAGAGTGCCAGCCTGATGACTGGGACCCGTGCCGCCAAGGCTGTGTGCACGCTGTCCACACAAGCAGACAGGTACCGCTAACCATACGCTGTCCACACAAGCAGACAGGTACCGCTAACCATGCACTGTCCACACAAGCAGACAGGTACCGCTAACCATGCACTGTCCACACAAGCAGACAGGTACCGCTAACCATACACTGTCCACACAAGCAGACAGGTACCGCTAACCATACACTGTCCACACAAGCAGACAGTTACCGCTAACCATGCACTGTCCACACAAGCAGACAGGTACCGCTAACCATGCACTGTCCACACAAGCAGACAGGTACTGCTAACCATACACTGTCCACACAAGCAGACAGGTACTGCTAACCGTACACTCTCAACGTAAGCAGATGTACCGCTAACCATACGCTGTCCACACAAGCAGACAGGTACTGCTAACCATACGCTGTCCACACAAGCAGACAGATACTACTAACCAACCTTATTATTTAAAAATGATTTTAATAGAGTCAATGAAGTTCACTGCTGTTCCACTAGGGGGAGCAGAACATATTTGGTACCGCCTGGAGTTAAAACTAATGTGGGTAAAGGATTAACCCAGTTGAATGTCATGTGGTGTGTTGTGTTCTGCAGGTTGTTTGAAGAAGCATCCACTCAGCTAAACCTGGTGGCTCTGGTGGGTTTCCTGCAGCAGCTGAGGAAAGCTTCACAGTGTCAACTGTTCCACTCTGTTACCGACACTGGAGACTATTCACTGGCAATGCCTGGTACAAACACACACACACATACACGCACTGCCTGGTACTAATACACACATATACTGTACCTTATTTCTGGACTACAAGCCGCTACTTTTTTCATATGTTTTGAATCATGAGGCTAATACAAAGGTGCAGCTATTCTGTGGATTTTCCTTCCACCACTAGGGGCGCTCTAACCAGAATTAGAATCAAAACTAGTAAGAACAATCAATGCAAAGAAGAATACACTATTTTCTTTAGCAGATAGAATACGGATGACCAATTAGCAACTGTTAATTATTTTCATCATGGAACCCACACAAAGAACTTCGTATGATGCAAGTTTTAAATTGAAGGCTTATCAATCTTGCTATCTAGGTAGGAAACCGCACTGCTGCACGTGAGTTTACCATTAATGACTTTATGGTGATATGTTGGAGGTCGCAGGAAGAGCTCATGCAATGCCAAAAGTCAAAAAAAGCAGGTGGCCTGAACTTGAAAGCCAAAACAATTGCCTGCAAAATGAATGTTGAGGATTTCAAAGCGGTCCGTCATGGTGTTCCAGAGTTATGAAATGTAAAATCCTGTCTATCAGGACACAGACCACTCACTCCTGACTATCAGGAAAAACTTAAAAACTTCCAGAAATTCGCTAAAAACAAAGATACAAGAACACACATGTATTTACAGCCATTTGACATCTGTGTGAATCGAGCATTTAAAGCTGCACTGAGTGGGAGAATTGGATGACAAGTCATTCACAAAAACTGTCCGCATGTGAAAAGAATCCTTTTCTGATGTCTATCAGTGGATCCTAACAGCCTGGAGTGCTGTGAAAGAATCCACCATCATCGAGGGGTCCCAAAAGGCTGGAATGCTACGCCAAGAGAGCGGAGGATGATAGTGACACTGAAAGTGAGACTGACGGAGACAGATGTGACGAAGCGCGTCTGAGGTTGTTAAACTCTGTCACAGAAGAAGACGACTTCATGGGTTTCAACAAAGTTAATTAAAGTGATATATGATTTAAAACATGGGAGAAATTAAGATAAATGTGGTAAATACTGGTTATTTTTCTCTTACTTCTGTTCTGTTTTATTCAGCAAAGTTGCTACTGGCACTGTTTGGGAAAAATATGTTCAGGTACAAACATGTAACTGCATTTACAGTTCAAAATTGTTCTGTACATGCAGTAAATATCTGATTTTTCAACATAGATATCTGCGGCTTATAAGCCAGTGCAGCTGGTATATTCTTTTTTTATTATATTTTTTAAATTACAGTTGATGCGGCTTATATACAAGTGCGGCTTATAGTCCAGAAAATACGGTAGTGACACACACACACTGCCTGGTACTCAGACACACACACACACACACACACACACACACTGCCTGGTACTCAGACACACACACACACCAGCGCTTGTTTGCCACTCGCACATGGAGAGTTCGTTAACATTCCTGCTGGTTTAACTGCAAGTGCAAAAAGCCAGACGTTAACTGTGACATGATGAACCTCTGGGTATCGTACCATGGAACCGAAAGACAAGGCATTACGGTCTGTGCCATGAAGGTACCGAATTTTGGTGCCAAGCTCTAATGTAATAGACTTTTAACATGATTCATGTGTTTCAGTAGAATCTGTGTCAGACACATTGCACTCCTCCCAAACAAGAAACAATGGAAGGGGAAGCACGGAAGTTATTACTGCATGTTGAGGTTTATGTCACGCTACAGGAAAACTATTCGAGCGCTTGGAAGAGAAAACGTGTCATGGTCTGAGCAGGTTTTTATACAGACAGGAAGTTGAGCCAATCACTGTCCTCAACCAATGACACACTGTCTTTCAAAGGTGGAACTGAGGAAGGGAAAAATTAAGCTTTTGTTTCCCGAATGTTGTGTAATTTTCCATTCAAAATTTGTGTGGACATTTTAGAAACATCCAAATATTGGTATGAACATGTTCATAGCACGTCTTAGGCCAAGGTCCTCAGCCGGAAAAAGGTAGAGTGCCCTCTCCCGGTCGGGGGGGAAGGTCCTACCTCAGGTGGAGGTAGGGCCTTCGGGATCTTATTCACCAGTGACAGAAGGATGGAGCAGGAGGTCGACAGGCAGATTGGGGCGGCATCCGCAGTAATGCAGGTGCTAAACCAATCCGTTGTGGTGAAGAACGAGCTAAGCTAGAAGGCGAAGCTCTTGATGTACTGGTCGATCTAGATTCTGACCCTCATCTATGGTCATGAGCTGTGGGGCCATGACCGAAAGAATGAGATCACGGGTACAAGCGGCCGAAATGAGTTTTTTCACAGGGTGGTCGGGCTTAGCCTTAGAGATAGGGTGAGAAGCTTGGACATTCAGGAGGGACTCGGAATAGAGCTGCTGCTCCTCCATATTTGAGAGGAGCCAGCTGAGGTGGCTTTGGCATGTAGTGAAGGTTCCTGCTGGACGCCTCCCTGGAGAGGTGTTCCGGGCATCCAGAACACACTGGAGGGATTAGATCTCTGGGCTAGCCTGGGAACACCTCGGGATTCCCCTGGAGGAGCTGGCTGAAGTAGCTGGGGTGAGGGAAGTCTGGGCTGCTTTGCTGAGGCTGCTGCCCCCGCGACCTGGACCTGAATAAAGCAGAAGACGACGAGACGTTCATCGCGACTATACGCAATTTTACGTCCATGCTCTGACCTCTCATCTGTCCCTGAAAGACTGGAACTGTTCACTTTTTCATATGTGACCCACCACCACGAAACCAGGCATATGTGTCTGGAAATCCAAACTGAGTTATGTGTGTAGCTTGGTAGAGTGGAAACTAAGGTTTAAGATGGTGAAAAAATGATGTTTCTATCACAAGTAGAACCAAAGTTATGGTAATTTTAATATCCACATTTGAACATATTTTGCAATTTGCATATTTTTAGAAATTGTCCGTCAAAGTTTTGGACTGTGTTGGGTTAGGAAGTCCTTAGCAACGCATAATAATTTGTATCCGATTGACACAAATTTTCCACAGATGTTAAAGGACACTCTGATGGACATGTCACAGAAGTTTTATATATTATAATAATAGGACAGAAGTGTGACGTATTATAATCATTTGGCTTACACCATTGGACAGAACATTCAATATAAGCTTTTACCTCGTACCAAACACTTGGGTGTTTACCCACGGAACGGAGATCAGTTTGTTCGGCGAAAAGAGGTGGAAGTCGTCTTTGTCTTTGCTCAGCAATACCTGAACTTTTGTCGCCGCTTAAATAATTGACTCAATAAACACCTTTATTGATTGGATTTCAATGTAATGACCACAGGAACTGAACATAGAGGTGTTAAGGTACTGTTTTTTGATAAGGTGTAAACACAAATAAGAAATCACCTTCCAGCCTAAATTTGGCTGTAGCTCTGAACGGCTCAGCACGACTTATGCCTGGTTTCATGGTGGCGGGTCACATATATATTATTTCATGCATGTTTGTGTTTAACTTTTCATTCACCTGTCTCCTGTCATCTTTTTCTCTTTCTTTATCTGTATTGCACAGCACTTATTGATTTGGGGTAGATTTTTTTGTTTTGTTTTATGTACTCCTAAAACAAAAAAACAATAAAGAGGATATTTAAAATTATATATAGAAATATGCTGACAGATAAAATGTAATGGTGTGTGTGTTTTTGTAGGAGAGGCCAAGTCGACGCAAGAGCGCCGCAGTGCTCTTCACCTGTTCCGTCTGGGCGAGGCCATGCTTCGGATCGTCAGAAACAAGAAGCGACCGTTGCTCCACATGATGAGGGCCTGGAGTGTAGTGGCGCCTCACCTGGTAGAGGTATGAAACTACAGCCTTCACACACTTGATGGTTATAAAGTCTGTGTTTTTACACCCAGAACTGATAACTGTCATATAAACCTAGTTACATTTTAACACAGTTTACCTTTTATTATTAATGGTATTCTAGGTGTTTTTATTGTGTGTGTGTGTGTGTGTGTGTGTGTGTGTGTGTGTGTGTCTCTGTGTGTGCGTGCATACAACACCATGAAGGTGGAAAACAACTGTAGAAGTACAGAACATTTATGTTCTTACTACTGGCCATTCTTTCTTTCTTTTTTTTTTTAACTATCTAAGATGTCCTTTATAGTCTTTACAAAAGCGCCCATAAATAAAATACATTATTATTTTATGACTTAAATAAAGTAATTGTTGCCTGTGACGCATATGTGACGTATATAAAAGACCATGACCCTGTCTCTTGTCTTTAGGCTTCATGTCACAAAGAACGCCATGTTTCCCAGAAGGCCGTTTCCTTTATCCACGATGTTCTGACAGAGGTACTGACCAGCTGGGCGGAGCTTCCCCACTTCCACTTCAATGAGGCGCTGTTCAGGCCCTTTGAACACATAATGCAACTGGAGCTGTGTGATGAGGACGTCCAGGACCAGGTAGTGACACCTGGCTCACAGATACTACACCTTAACCTAGTGTTAACTAGTGTTAGCTAGTGTTAACTAGTATTAACTAGTGTTAGCTAATGTTAGCTAGTGTTAGCTAGTGTTAACTAGTATTAGCTAATGTTAGCTAGTGTTAGCTAGCCTGTCATGACATTCTTTCATTGAATTCCATATGCAACACTGGTGATTATGTGATTCCAGTGGAAATATACATTTTGATAAATGTTGTGCTTAATATGTTTGAATGGAGCTCATGAATAATACGTTTTGATATTTACATTTATGACAGTTGAGACGTATACTCACTTGAAGAAATTCAGTTTTATTTGTAGAAACCCAAATCATACCAAGGTAGTCTCAGAGGTCTTTACAGAGTTGGTTTGAAAAAATAAACAATGACATATGCAGTAGATGGAAGAAATGTCCCAGGCCCCTCCCCCTGCCCTGTGCTCCTCCTCCTGTCCTTAGCCCCTCCTTCTCAGCAGGAAAAACCCCTGAAACCCAGTAGGAAAGAAGAAACCTGAGGAGAAGCACAGTGAAGGGCAGATCCACTCCCATGGACAGACATGAACATCCATTTGGAGATGAAAGGGGGGGCGGTCCATCCATCAGACCAGTCTGTTTTAACTAACCTGACCATAGTCTTTCTCAAACAGTAACGTTTTCAACCTAATTTTAAATGTAGAGACTGTGTCAGCCTCTTTAATATTAAAATGAAGTGGAATCCATAAGACCGTAACCATGGTAACTAAAGGCTCTAGCTCTAACACTGGGAAGTTTCAGTAGATTTTCAATCTGAGGACGAAGAGTTCTATTGGGCTGGTACAGTACCAGATCATCTTTAAGATAAGAGGGGCCCATATCATTAATGTTTTTTTATATGTAAGGAAGAAGATTTTAAATTGAATTCTAAACTCAACTGGAAGCCAGTGAAAGGTTAGGGTCTGGGGGTTAGGGTTAGATGCCCAGCTTGTTCATGGGCGTTTCTCCTGTGCAGGTGATCACGTCCATCGGTGAGCTGGTGGAGGTGTGTTCTCCTCAGATCCTTTCAGGGTGGAGGCCTCTGTTCAGTGCTCTGAGGACAGTTCACAGCAGTAAAAGTGACACTAAAGACTACCTGCTGGGAGAGTACTCCATGGGTTGGTCAACACTCCAGCTTCTCTTCATCTATACTCTGCCATCACACCTCATTCATTTTGTCCCTAACCCTAACCCTTCCTGTTTTAGGGAAGTCCCAGGCTCCGGTCTTTGATGTCTTTGAGGCGTTCATCAACACTGATAACATCCAGGTTTTTGCCAACGCTGCCACAGACTACATCATGTGTCTAATGAAGTTCGTCAAAGGCTTAGGTTTGTCTCACTGCTTTTTCTACTATTTTTATGACTACAATAAACGAAGGGTCGGGGGTTTGAATCCCGCTCTGTCCTCATTTGTCTGTTGTGTCCTTTCACCCTCCAGTGTCACTCACATTGGTGTGTGGATGTTTGGTGGTGGGAGGGGCTGTTGTCAGCCATGTTTGTCATTCTGCCCCAGGGCAACTTTGGCTACAAATATAGTTTACCACCACCAGAGGGAGCATGTTTATTAAAGTCTGTATTCAGGCGGGACAGTGAGCATTTATGTAAGATTAATGTTCGGGTTAGGGTTAACCCCTCATAAGGTTAGTGTTGGTAGAGTGGGTCGTCCAATGACTGAAGGGTCAGCGGTTTGCGTCCTACCTCCGTCTGTCCACATGTTCAAGTGTCCTTGGGCAAAGACACTGAACCCTGACTTAGTCTCCCAGTAGCACTGACAGAACCTTAGAAACATTTGGGTGAATGTGAGGCTAATGTAAAACACTTCGAGTGCAGAACATTTACCATTTAACCCCTCATAAAGTTAGGGTTTCACCCACTTGTTTTCAGATTTTAACAAATTGTTCTTATCCTCTAGGACAGGTTTGATCATGGAATACAAATATAGACATGTTCCTTTGTTTTCTTAGCAGCTGATTCTTCTTCCTGTGTGTGTGTGTGTGTGTGTGTGTGTGTGTGTGTGTGTGTGTGTGTGTGTGTGTCCAGGTGAAGTGGATTATAAGGAGATTGGAGACTGTGTTCATGTGTCTGGTTACAGCTCTACAGACCTTTGTCTACCTGCACTGGATTACCTCCGTAAATGCTCACAGGTACTGACACTAGGACAAGAAATCACACACTTTATTTTACACCCTAACCCTTTAACTACATTCATTCTTTCACTATTGAGTTATTCTTTATTATCACTTTATCATGTCTTTACACTTTACTGACTTGTTTTACTTCTTCACTCTTTGTCTGTTTTACTTGTATGTGAATGATGCTGTTATAAAGCAATTTACCAATTATAGATACATAAAGTATTTGAATTCTAATTCTAATTCTATTCTATTCTATTCTATTCCATTCCATTCCATTCCATTCTATTCTATTCTATTCTATTCTATTCTATTCTATTCTATTCTATTCCTTTCCATTCTTTTCTTTTCTTTTCTTTTCTTTTCTTTTCTTTTCTTTTCTTTTCTTTTCTTTTCTTTTCTTTTCTTTTCTTTTCTTTTCACCTTTACTGTCTAAACTCCTTTCCAAACTGTCCAGTTCTACTTTGGTACCTACTGTAGAATTACACACCAGAGTCCCGTCGAATGTTAAATATTATGAATCCATAAAGTCCAACAACAGATATTATAAATGTTTAGAGGAGATGAAACATCACATTCACACATGCATCCATCGATGTTGGCTCATTCCATGTCCAATCATCCAGACAAACACACATTTACCACATCACCCCGTCTGATTGTCATTAGAGTAATCACAATTAAATATCATTCATTTCAATCTATATAAATGTGAAAAAAAGATTCCAATGCACTGTCATATATGTGAAAAAAGCCTTTTATTACATTGGCTTGGTTACATAAACCTGTTAAAAGACCCCAACGTGTTCGGGCGTCCTAGCCTTCATCAGGGAGTCAAACAGTTCACATAAGAAGGAAGAGGTTTTTAAAAATATGTCAACCAATCAGAAGGCTCCACATTGCAGGTAAGGTGTGCTACTCAGGTAAAAAGTGTCATACATAAAACCTCCACCAGGTGTCATCCTTACTAAACACAATGAGACATAAAATCAAACATTGCATAATTCAGGATCGAATATAACAAACGAAACAGACATTTTAAACACAATAAAATAAAGACTACCACATTGTATGGATTGAACCACCACCTCGATTTCAGTGTTTTTGTCTAATTTTGCTGCAGATTGTTTTGAGGGTTTTTTTTCTTATTTTTTCATGTTTTTCTTACTTTTACTCAGTTTCCATTTTCTTTTGTGTTTTTTATGTAACTCTATACAGTGTGATTGGTTGACATATTTTTAAAAACCTCTTCCTTCTTATGTGAACTGTTTGACTCCCTGATGAAGGCTCGGACGCCCAAACACAATGGGGTCTTTTAACAGATTTATGTAACTAAGCCAATGTAATAAAGGCTTCTTAATTTTTCACATATATGAGAGTGCCTTGGAATTTTCTTTTTTTCATGCTCTAAGTTTTCCCATCCCCCAGAGCACCTCTAATAATTACTTATTGGACTCCAGGTAGAGCTCCTGAAGCAAACTGTTTTTGGGGTCTATATTAATGTGGTTTGATTTTACATGAACAGTGAAGGCAGAAGGGAATTCTGCTCCTAATAAGCACCTTGTTCTATTGACCATCTGTATTGACCTGCTCTGTATTAATCATCTGTATTGATCATCTGGCTCCTGCCATGTTCTCCTGCAGGGGATTGATAGGGAAGGGGCTGGTCAGAAAATGTGCCAACTTTCATTAATTTTTATTTCATAACATGTTTTATTTTTCTGTAATGTTTGAGCACTTTTGTATGTTTTGAAAAAAGGGATTATATCTGATGATGGATGAATCCACCTTAATTATGACGGTCCTGGTTAGAACATAAGGAACTAATTCATTAGTGTCTGAGTTTGGAAAGACAGAAATATATCTGTTCAATGGAGCTGAAATGTGGTATTTATTTATTTATTGAGCATAAGTTGCTAAAGCTAATAGGTATGAGTCCTGTGGTTTCTACCAGATGATACTTTTGCTGTGTCTTTTCCACAGAAAAACTAAGATTAGATGACACAGATTAGAGCTCAACATATTCAGTCAATCTTCTTTTTCGAATCTAATATATTTTATTCTAGTGCTTTAGTAAATGTATAATCCTATGGAATATGTCAGGTATAGTGTTTTAATTCTAAAGGTCATTATTTAACTTGTTTTTACTTAAAAAACTGTGCTGCTGCTAAAATATAAGTCACATCAAAGTTATCAGAAGGGTTAGGAAATATAGTCTAAGAAATTCAAATCTAAATAAGGAGACTGTTCAAAGACTGAAGTCCATATATTTAGAACAACAGTAGTGAAAATAGACAGGTATTGTCAAATGGAAGTGTCATTGTCCCTGAATGTCCCATTTTTTTAACAGCTGTTGTCAAAGATCTACAAGATGTCGTCCAAGCCCATCTTCCTGGGAGCGCGGCTGGCCAGCCTGCCCATGCGGTCGCAGGAGCGCTCGGTCAGCAGCGATGACGGGATGGACTGTGTCCTGCAAGAGTTTGATGATGACACTGGTAAAGACAGCTCCACTTCTGCTCTGTCTCCTCCTTCTGTCCAGTTTAGAAGCAAAACAGTCTTTGGTTTTTACCTACAGGTCTGATCCAGGTGTGGATTCTGTTACTGGAGCAGCTGACGGCGGCCGTTTCCAACTGTCCTCGACAACATCAGCCTCCGACCCTGGAGCTGCTGTTCACTCTGCTGAGAGAGGTCACCACTGTACCAGGTAACGCACCTGTACCAGGTAACGCACCTGTGCCAGGTAACGCACCTGTACCAGGTAACGCACCTGTACCAGGTAACGCACCTGTGCCAGGTAACGCACCTGTACCAGGTAACGCACCTGTACCAGGTAATGCACGTTCACTGTCCAACATTTTCAGTCACATGACCTGCATTGACTGCTCAGATAATGTTTTTCTCCTGGAGCTATAAATTCTACCCCTTACCCCACTAACCCTACTGCTAAAAATTAGTTTCCAGGGGTAGGGGTTGAAATCTCATCCTAAAAACGCAATGCTTCATATAAACGTACTTCATATAAGTAGAAAAAAAATAAAACTGATGCGGAAGATGACAGTATAGAGGTTAATCCACATGACAACAGCCCATAATACTACACCATGACGACAGCCCATAATACTACACCATGACGACAGCCCATAATACTACACCATGACGACAGCCCATAATACTACACCATGACAACAGCCCATAATACTACACCATGACGACAGCCCATAATACTACACCATGACATCAGCCCATAATACTACACCATGACAACAGCCCATAATACTACACCATGACGACAGCCCATAATACTACACCATGACGACAGCCCATAATACTACACCATGACATCAGCCCATAATACTACACCATGACAACAGCCCATAATACTACACCATGACGACAGCCCATAATACTACACCATGACGACAGCCCATAATACTACACCATGACGACAGCCCATAATACTACACCATGACAACAGCCCATAATACTACACCATGACGACAGCCCATAATACTACACCATGACGACAGCCCATAATACTACACCATGACGACAGCCCATAATACTACACCATAATGACAGCCCATAATACTACACCATGACGACAGCCCATAATACTACACCATGACAACAGCCCATAATACTACACCATGACAACAGCCCATAATACTACACCATGACGACAGCCCATAATACTACACCATGACGACAGCCCATAATACTACACCATAATGATAGCCCATAATACTACACCATGACGACAGCCCATAATACTACACCATGACAACAGCCCATAATACTACACCATGACGACAGCCCATAATACTACACCATGACAACAGCCCATAATACTACACCATGACGACAGCCCATAATACTACACCATGACAACAGCCCATAATACTACACCATGACGACAGCCCATAATACTACACCATGACGACAGCCCATAATACTACACCATGACAACAGCCCATAATACTACACCATGACAACAGCCCATAATACTGCACACACTGAACAGGTATGACGCAGGCTACCACGTCTGCCATCTTCACCCTAGTGTAAAATCCAGTTGAAAATCCAATAGGAGTTCTACTGGTATGAACTGGTCCGAACTGGTCTCTATTGGTCTGTACTGGAGCAAAAGGTTTTTGAACATTTCTACTAGTAGGTCCAGTTAGAATACCATTTGACAACGGTTGAGGTCCTGTAGAACCATTAGACCTACTGGATTAAGACTCCTCACCAGTTTGGTTCAGTTTAAACCAGTAGGCTTTAACTGGTGTGTGTGTGTGTGTGTGTATGTGTGTGTGTGTGTGTCTGAGGAACCACCATTTGTGGAAATGTTAATTGAGCCACACCTTTTTTCTTAATTTGAATAAATTTACAGTATCATCCACAGTCTACTTGTTCATGTTGTTCTTTGTTAATGTAACTTAAAGGAGTTTGAACTTTTTAATGTTTTTAAATGTTCAAAGTGACTTTGACCAGTGAATATTGAGTTACATAGTATAACAGCCAGCTGAACTCTATTGGTTTCCAAATGGTTTCCTACTAGTTTTCTATTGGTTTTCAACTGGATTTTCCACTTGGGCAGTGCCAGCGTCATTTTCTTGATTTAATGTGGGATTTTCACAGATACATTCTCCTCCTTTTTTAACGGAACTCCGGCCGTGAATATTTTACCAGAACTGTGTTCCGGTCCATTCACCCCTGGCCCCTCCCTTTGGCTTTAGCCCCTCCCTTTGGCCTTAGCCCCTCCCTTTGGCCTTCCTCAGGTGAAGGTGAGGGCTGAGGGGTGAAGTGGAATTCATCATAACTTTGCGCTTGTGCTGGAAGAGGTCATGTGACAGAAGGACAGAGACTTGTCAGGATCCTGACCGGAGGACGAGGCAGATTATTGTCCAGTTTCTGACAGAAACTAAGGGTCTGGTCTCTGTTGTGTTTCAGGTCCAGGTTTTGCCATCTTCTCTGTTATCCAGCTGCTTCTTCCTGTCATGTCACTGTGGCTGCAGCGTAGCCATGGTGACCACTCCTACTGGGATGTGGCAGCAGCCAACTTCAAACATGCCATTGGCCTCTGCTGTGAGCTGGTGGTGGAACATGTCAACAGTTTCATCCACTCTGGTAAGACATTCATGTGTTCTTCTGTACAAGTGTAAGGGACGACCCCTGAACCCCCTGATGATGACGAACACTGATAGAGGTCTGACTCCTCCCACTTTTTTACTGTTTGTTTCCTTCATATCATATGAAAATGACTGATAAGAGGATTTCCTTTGTGTCGTGTTACATTTAAGCAGAAATAAAGATGAAGGAAAGCTAAGAATATTCTGATGGTAACAAAAAGGAAGAGTTTAAAGGGACAGTTCAGTATTTTTCACATGAATCTGTATGGGATCACCATCTTTACTCTGGTGCACCCACAGTGACTTACCCCCGACAGTGTCCTGTGAGCCCAGGTCTGGTCCAGTTTTGGTCAAAGCGAAAGTAGTCCTGGCAGGTTTCCTGGGGTCAACAGAATAAAACATGTTTCTTCTCCAAACAGTATGTGTTTGAATGAGTGATTTATTTATATAAACTCATACCTTGTATGTTGTGCGTTGTCACTGCTAACAGCTGTGTGCCTGTACGTAGCAGCCGCAAACACTGCTGAATAACTGATGAAAGTAGTTTGCTAAGGCGCGCAGCTGTTAGCAGTGACAACGCGCATTAATCGCTATTGAGAGAAAGTAGCTCCAAACAATTATGAGGAGTGAGTTTTTGTTCCATCATGGTTTTGTTATGCAAATAAATCACTCATTCAAACACATACTGTTTTGAGAAGAAACATGTTTTATTTTACTGCGGCACGGTGGTGCAGTGGTTAACACTCATGTCTCACAGCAAGAAAGACCCTGATCTATTCCCACACCAGACCTTTCTGTGTGGAGGTTCCATGTTCTCCTCGTGTCTGTGTGGGTTTTCTCCAGTTACTCCAGTTTCCTCCCACCATCCAAACACATGCACTGATAGGTTAACTGGTTAACTGGTTAATCTAAATTGTCCATAGGTGTGAATGTGACAGTGATTGTTTGTCTATATATGTTCAGCCCTGAGATGAACTGGAGACTCATACAGGGTGTACCCCGCCTTCACCCATTGAAACTGGATTAGGCCCCCGCTGACCCCCACAAACCTAGTGAGGATAAAGTGGGTTCAGATGACGAGACGAGAGATGAGACGTTTTATTTTGTTGACCCCAGGAAACATGCTGGGACTACTTTGTCCAAAACCGGACCAGAACTGGGCTCACAGGACACTGTCGGGGTAAGTGACTGTGGGTGCACCAGAGTAAAGATGATCCCATACAGATTAATGCGAAAAATACTGAACTGTCCCTTTACATGAAGATGAAAATGATTGTTTGTGTATTAGTGCAAAGTGAAGCCTGACTGACCACTCCCCTCCTGTCGTGGTCACATGTGACACACTTGATGTGATTGTGTGTTTTTTTCAGATATTGGTTATGAGTCGCTGATCAACCTGATGTTGAAGGATCTGTTCAAGCTGCTGGTGTCCTGTGTGTCTGAACCTGCAGAAACCATCTCCAGAGTGGGCTGCTCCTGCATCAGGTCGCACACACACTTCGACAAACATCTGACTCATCAGTTAGAATTATTTTTCTACACAGCTTGTGTTTTCTAAAGCTGTAGCTACATCTCATTTCATCTCATTACTCTTGGATTTCTTCTGATAAAATACAGAAATGTAACATGTTATTACTGCCGCAAAGGAGGTTATGTTTTACCTCACGTTTGTTTGTCTGTTTCTAAGTTAGTTAGTTTGTTTGTTTGTTGGTTTGTTTGTCAGCAAGATATCTCAAAAAAATATGGACAGATTTTGATCAAACCTTCAGAGATAATTGATAATGCGTAAAGGAAGAAGCCATTAAAGTCAAAGGTCAAGGTCACAGTGAAGGTCAACAGTTAAAACACATAGGTGGTGATATCACAGAATCCAGACAAGATAGTCTCGTCTATCATCTGAACCCGCTTTATCCTCACTAGGGTCATGGGGGTCACTGGGGGCCTAATCCAGCTACAATGGGCGAAGACGGGGTACACCCTGTATAAGACGCTAGTTCATCTAGGGGCTAAACATATGTAGACAAACACTCTCACATTCACACCTATGGACAGTTTAGATTAACCAGTTAACCTATCAGTGCAACTGGAGTACCTGGAGAAAACCCACATGGACACAAGAAGAACATGTAAACTCCACACAGAAAGGTCTGGTGTGGGATTTGAACCAGGGTCCTTCTTGCTAACCACTGCACCACCGTGACGCCCCAGACAAGATAGTATCAGGCAGGTTTTTTTTCATTCATTTTGTCTTACCTTCGGACATCAGATGCGATAACGCCCATAGGCTCTATGACGTCATGTTTTGACGTCATATGACGTCATGTTTTGACGTCATATGACGTCAAGCCAATGGTATATTTGGTAAATGTATGACTTTTGCCTTAAAGCAGGTTATTGACATATTTAGTTAAATCAGACAATATGTTGTGCTTCATATATTACAGTAGATCTAACATGTGACATTTGGTCGTTGTGCGACGTCACATAACGTCAGAGTGACGTCATACGTGGTCGAATATTGAAATGGACATATGTGAAAAACAGGACCCAGGATTTCTAGGAATTTTTTTAAACCCTCTAAGGCAAGGGTGTCAAACTCTGGTCCTTGAGGGCCGGTGTCCTGCATGTTTTAGATATTTCCCTCTTTCACATGATTAAGTCTTAACTCCTGAGATTTTAGCAGTTCCACGGTAAAAAAAAAAAAAAAGAGAATAAAATAAGCTACAAAATGAACAAAAATGGCCACAGTAATGAATAAAATAAACAAAAATTTATAATAAACCAACCAAGTAATTCATAACATGAACAAAGGGAGTCACAAACTGAATAAAGTTCAAAATAATAATAAAAAAAAAAAAAAAACGAGCAACAAATAAACAAAAACTAATAAATAATTACAAAATTATAACATGGAAAAAATTACTATAAAAGAAAAAGACAGGTAGTCTATTATGAATGGTTTGGTCTAAATATTGAGAAAAATTAAACCCTTTTCTTTCATTTATTTTTTTTTTACTGTGTTTTTGCGGAGTTTTGTTGATGGAACAGGCGTCAAAAGGAAACCAATTTAGAAAAAGGCTAAATTAAAACTGGTGGGACAAAATGCTAGTTCTCTTTTTTTGTGCAAATTTTTCCATGTTAATTATAATATTTGTTAGTTTTTGTTCATTTTGTTTATTTTATAATTTTTTCTTTAATTCTGTTTCATTTGTGTCTCACTTTGTTCATGTTACTAATTTTGTTGGTTTATTGCATCATGGAGGTCTGCCCTCTTGGAGTGCTGTAGTTTATAATGATTTGTGTTTTTAGAACTGACCTAAAGTTGTCTTCTAGTAGGTCGGACATAAACTTAGAAACCTACTGGTGTGTATGAGTGTGTGTGAATGGGTGAATGTGAAGCTAATGTAAAGCATTTTGAGCACCATGAAGGTACTATACTTTATTTTTCCATAGTAAAATTAATCCAGTTGTTTGGAAGGGGAAGTATCCTGCAAGGAAAGGCAGTATGACCTGTTCCCAGTGTTCCAACCTGAATTCCCATTGGATGTTTGGTAACATGTGCAGACTCAGGCTAATGTTTGGTAACATGTGCAGACTCAGACTAATGTTTGGTAACATGTGCAGACTCAGGCTAATGTTTGGTAACATGTGCAGACTCAGGCTAATGTTTGCTAACATGTGCAGACTCAGACTAATGTTTGGTAACATGTGCAGACTCAGGCTAATGTTTGGTAACATGTGCAGACTCAGGCTAATGTTTGGTAACATGTGCAGACTCAGGCTAATGTTTGCTAACATGTGCAGACTCAGGCTAATGTTTGCTAACATGTGCAGACTCAGGCTACTGTTTGGTAACATGTGCAGACTCAGGCTAATATTTGATAACATGTGCAGACTCAGACTAATGTTTGGTAACATGTGAAGACTCAGACTAATGTTTGGTAACATGTGCAGACTCAGGCTAATGTTTGATAACATGTGCAGACTCAGACTAATGTTTGGTAACATGTGCAGACTCAGGCTAATGTTTGGTAACATGTGGAGACTCAGACTAATGTTTGGTAACATGTGCAGACTCAGGCTAATATTTGATAACATGTGCAGACTCAGACTAATGTTTGGTAACATGTGCAGACTCAGGCTAATGTTTGATAACATGTGCAGACTCAGACTAATGTTTGGTAACATGTGCAGAGTCAGACTGTTTGGTAACATGTGCAGACTCAGGCTAATGTTTGATAACGTGTGCAGACTCAGACTAATGTTTGGTAACGTGTGCAGACTCAGACTAATGTTTGGTAACGTGTGCAGACCCAGACTGTTTGGTAACACGTGCAGACTCAGACTAATGTTTGGTAACATGTGCAGACTCAGGCTAATGTTTGATAACATGTGCAGACTCAGACTAATGTTTGGTAACAAGTGCAGACTCAGACTAATGTTTGGTAACACGTGCAGACTCAGACTAATGTTTGTTAACATGTGCAGACTCAGACTATTGTTTGTTAACATGTGCAGACTCAGACTAATGTTTGTTAACATGTGCAGACTCAGACTATTGTTTGTTAACATGTGCAGACTCAGACTAATGTTTGTTAACATGTGCAGACTCAGACTAATGTTTGTTAACATGTGCAGACTCAGACTATTGTTTGTTAACAAGTGCAGACTCAGACTAATGTTTGGTAACACGTGCAGACTCAGACTAATGTTTGTTAACATGTGCAGACTCAGACTATTGTTTGTTAACATGTGCAGACTCAGACTAATGTTTGTTAACATGTGCAGACTCAGACTAATGTTTGGTAACTTGTGCAGACTCAGACTGTTTGGTAACATGTGCAGACTCAGACTAATGTTTGGTAACATGTGCAGACTCAGACTAATGTTTGGTAACATGTGCAGACTCAGACTAATGTTTGGTAACATGTACAGACTCAGACTAATGTTTGGTAATGTGCAGACTCAGGCTAATGTTTGGTAACATGTACAGACTCAGACTAATGTTTGGTAACTTGTGCAGACTCAGACTAATGTTTGGTAACATGTGCAGACTCAGGCTAATGTTTGGTAACATGTGCAGACTCAGACTAATGTTTGGTAACATGTGCAGACTCAGACTAATGTTTGGTAACATGTACAGACTCAGACTAATGTTTGGTAATGTGCAGACTCAGACTAATGTTTGGTAACATGTACAGACTCAGACTAATGTTTGGTAATGTGCAGACTCAGGCTAATGTTTGGTAACATGTACAGACTCAGACTAATGTTTGGTAACTTGTGCAGACTCAGACTAATGTTTGGTAACATGTGCAGACTCAGACTAATGTTTGGTAACATGTGCAGACTCAGACTAATGTTTGGTAACAAGTGCAGACTCAGACTAATGTTTGGTAACACGTGCAGACTCAGACTAATGTTTGTTAACATGTGCAGACTCAGACTATTGTTTGTTAACATGTGCAGACTCAGACTAATGTTTGTTAACATGTGCAGACTCAGACTATTGTTTGTTAACATGTGCAGACTCAGACTAATGTTTGTTAACATGTGCAGACTCAGACTAATGTTTGTTAACATGTGCAGACTCAGACTATTGTTTGTTAACAAGTGCAGACTCAGACTAATGTTTGGTAACACGTGCAGACTCAGACTAATGTTTGTTAACATGTGCAGACTCAGACTATTGTTTGTTAACATGTGCAGACTCAGACTAATGTTTGTTAACATGTGCAGACTCAGACTAATGTTTGGTAACTTGTGCAGACTCAGACTGTTTGGTAACATGTGCAGACTCAGACTAATGTTTGGTAACATGTGCAGACTCAGACTAATGTTTGGTAACATGTGCAGACTCAGACTAATGTTTGGTAACATGTACAGACTCAGACTAATGTTTGGTAATGTGCAGACTCAGGCTAATGTTTGGTAACATGTACAGACTCAGACTAATGTTTGGTAACTTGTGCAGACTCAGACTAATGTTTGGTAACATGTGCAGACTCAGGCTAATGTTTGGTAACATGTGCAGACTCAGGCTAATGTTTGCTAACATGTGCAGACTCAGGCTAATGTTTGCTAACATGTGCAGACTCAGGCTACTGTTTGGTAACATGTGCAGACTCAGGCTAATATTTGATAACATGTGCAGACTCAGACTAATATTTGGTAACATGTGAAGACTCAGACTAATGTTTGGTAACATGTGCAGACTCAGGCTAATGTTTGATAACATGTGCAGACTCAGACTAATGTTTGGTAACATGTGCAGACTCAGGCTAATGTTTGGTAACATGTGGAGACTCAGACTAATGTTTGGTAACATGTGCAGACTCAGGCTAATATTTGATAACATGTGCAGACTCAGACTAATGTTTGGTAACATGTGCAGACTCAGGCTAATGTTTGATAACATGTGCAGACTCAGACTAATGTTTGGTAACATGTGCAGAGTCAGACTGTTTGGTAACATGTGCAGACTCAGGCTAATGTTTGATAACGTGTGCAGACTCAGACTAATGTTTGGTAACGTGTGCAGACTCAGACTAATGTTTGGTAACGTGTGCAGACCCAGACTGTTTGGTAACACGTGCAGACTCAGACTAATGTTTGGTAACAAGTGCAGACTCAGACTAATGTTTGGTAACACGTGCAGACTCAGACTAATGTTTGTTAACATGTGCAGACTCAGACTATTGTTTGTTAACATGTGCAGACTCAGACTAATGTTTGTTAACATGTGCAGACTCAGACTATTGTTTGTTAACATGTGCAGACTCAGACTAATGTTTGTTAACATGTGCAGACTCAGACTAATGTTTGTTAACATGTGCAGACTCAGACTATTGTTTGTTAACAAGTGCAGACTCAGACTAATGTTTGGTAACACGTGCAGACTCAGACTAATGTTTGTTAACATGTGCAGACTCAGACTATTGTTTGTTAACATGTGCAGACTCAGACTAATGTTTGTTAACATGTGCAGACTCAGACTAATGTTTGTTAACATGTGCAGACTCAGACTAATGTTTGGTAACTTGTGCAGACTCAGACTGTTTGGTAACATGTGCAGACTCAGACTAATGTTTGGTAACATGTGCAGACTCAGACTAATGTTTGGTAACATGTGCAGACTCAGACTAATGTTTGGTAACATGTACAGACTCAGACTAATGTTTGGTAATGTGCAGACTCAGGCTAATGTTTGGTAACATGTACAGACTCAGACTAATGTTTGGTAACTTGTGCAGACTCAGACTAATGTTTGGTAACTTGTGCAGACTCAGACTAATGTTTGGTAACATGTGCAGACTCAGACTAATGTTTGGTAACATGCACAGACTCAGACTAATGTTTGGTAACATGTGCAGACTCAGACTATTGTTTGGTAACATGTGCAGACTCAGACTAATGTTTGGTAACATGTGCAGACTCAGACTAATGTTTGTTTGTCCATGTCACAGGTATGTGCTGGTGACGGTGGGTCCAGTGTTTACAGAAGAGATGTGGAGGTTAGCCTGCTGCGCTCTACAGGATGCTTTCTCTGCTACATTAGAACCTGTCAAGGTAAACATTCACACAGAAATACTCACAATAGGTAGGTTTCAGTCACTTGACTATGATGACATCACAATTTCAGCTGGAGGGCAGGAAGTAACCATGGAGACTTTAGAGGAAACCATTGAGGAGATTGTTGATTGTCTGGATTTAGATTCAGTGTCCAAACACAGATACCTACAGTTAGTTAAAAAATGTACTGGACGATGAAAATTAATGAGTTTTTCACAAAACCCAAAGATTTTCCAACCATCTCTGCTGTGGATATTACTAACTACCTGGTCCTGCAGACATCCTACTATACCAGTAGCAGATGAAAGACTAGAAACATTTGGAGACATAGAACGTTTTTGTCAGCGGGTGGGTCCACAACCTCGGTACCAAAAGGCTCAGTGATAATTATGGTTTGGTCTTCTACAGGGTGAGTGTTTTATTTGTAAAAATGCGACATCAACATGTATTACTGTATGTTTGTTTACATTAGTCCCTACTGTTAGCCATTAGCAGTAGTAACTAATGCTAACAAACATGCACACATCTTAATGCGTCTAGGTCAGGGGTCTGCAACCCTGGTCCTAGAGAGCTGCTATCCTGCAGGTTTTAGATGTTTCCTTCTTCCAACACACCTGATTCAGATGATCAGCCTATCATCAAGCTGTGCGGAAGACTGATAATGTCTGTCAGGTGTGCTGGAAGAGGGAAACATCTAAAATATGCAGGATAGCGGCTCTCTAGGACCAGGGTTGCAGACCCCTGGTCTAGGTAAACCATATTAAAACAGTCTAAATGAACATTTAACCACAACCTAATGATATATTACCTGACTCACTCCAGATGTATGGATGCTCACATGGCTGCTCACATCTTCCATCTGGTAAAGCACCTTTAGCTTCTCTTTGTTAAAGTGGGGTTGTCAATCAAAATCATTCGCCCTGATTGGAGAAACCAGGTGCTTGTCATTTTGAATGACGTACTACTTCAATGAATCACATGTAAAGCAGCATGTATCGTAGATGATAGAAGTAGAAGTTCTTACCATACCTGGTTGGAAGAAGAGCCATAACATCGTTGCCACCAATAAATTCTTTCAAAACTGTTCTGTTCATCTTTTAAAGAATCAATGTGTGGTTTGTTTTGGCAAACTACTAATTACTACTAATTAAGTAGACATATTTAACTCAATTATATTTAGTCTTCTCATTGTCTTCATTAATTTAATATCACAGAGGGGGGGGGGGGGGGGGGCTCAGACACACAGTATATAACACCAGTATTTGTAGTTTGTGTTTGTGATGTCTTGTGTTTGTCTGTGTGGTGTGTGTTGTCTGTACCTTTAACTTCTGTTGAGAAAATTTGCAAAATAAAATATTTTAAAAAAAATAAAAATTTCTGTTTATCTTTTAAAGAATCAATATGTAGTTTTTTCCACAACACCATTGAAATTGCAGAATCAAAGCCGAGTTCAGTCTCCTCCATGATACTTCAAAGCTACTGTGTGAAGAGTCTTCCTTACGTCATAACTGTTAAAATCACACCCTGATTGGTTCGTCCACATTTGGCCGTAGACAACAGAATGTCTATGGTGGTTTACCAGACCCTTGTGTGAAGCTCACGAAGCTGAGCGGAAACACACGAGGGTCAGCAAAAGCCAGGGTAACTGATATATAGCACATCCACAAAAAAGTTAGTTTTCAAACATACCTCTGACGAAGTGGTTGCTGCAGACATGGGCATTAGCATTAGCATTAGCAGACTCTGCTCCTCCCGACCGCAAACGCAGATTTAAAATCCACTTTTTACAGTGTTTTTCTGTAAATGGCAATGTTTCGTACGACACAAAACGTAGACATTTTCCCAATGGAAAACTCACTCGGCTTTACTTCCTGCCCTCCATCTGAAATATAGCTATATAGCAATGTGACGTCACATCAACCTATTGCATGCAGGCACAAAGTGTTTATTTTTTTCTTTTACATGAGTAGATGGCTATAACAGGAGCTAACACAGCGGCTGTAATAGGAGCTAATACAGCAGCTGTAATAGGTGCTAACACAGCGGCTGTAATAGGAGCTAATACAGCAGCTGTAATAGGTGCTAATACAGTGGTTGTAATAGGAGCTAATACAGTGGTTGTAATAGGAGCTAATACAGTGGTTGTAATAGGAGCTAACACAGCAGCTGTAATAGGAGCTAATACAGTGGTTGTGATAGGTGCTAATACAGTGGTTGTAATAGGAGCTAATACAGTGGTTGTAATAGGAGCTAATACAGTGGTTGTAATAGGAGCTAATACAGTGGTTGTAATAGGAGCTAACACAACAGCTGTAATAGGAGCTAATACAGTGGTTGTGATAGGTGCTAATACAGTGGTTGTAATAGGAGCTAATACAGTGGTTGTAATAGGAGCTAATACAGTGGTTGTAATAGGAGCTAATACAGTGGTTGTAATAGGAGCTAATACAGTGGTTGTAATAGGAGCTAATACAGTGGTTGTAATAGGAGCTAATACAGTGGTTGTAATAGGAGCTAATAAAGTGGTTGTAATAGGAGCTAATACAGTGGTTGTAATGGGAGCTAATAAAGTGGTTGTAATAGGAGCTAACACAGCAGCAGTAATAGGAGCTAATACAGTGGTTGTAATAGGAGCTAATACAGTGGTTGTAATAGGAGCTAATACAGTGGTTGTAATAGGAGCTAACACAGCAGCTGTAATAGGTGCTAATACAGTGGTTGTAATAGGAGCTAATACAGTGGTTGTAATAGGAGCTAACACAGCAGCTGTAATAGGAGCTAATACAGTGGTTGTAATAGGTGCTAATACAGTGGTTGTAATAGGAGCTAATACAGTGGTTGTAATAGGAGCTAATACAGTGGTTGTAATAGGAGCTAATACAGTGGTTGTAATAGGAGCTAATACAGTGGTTGTAATAGGAGCTAATACAGTGGTTGTGATAGGAGCTAATACAGTGGTTGTAATAGGAGCTAACACAGCAGCTGTAATAGGAGCTAATACAGTGGTTGTGATAGGTGCTAATACAGTGGTTGTAATAGGAGCTAATACAGTGGTTGTAATAGGAGCTAATACAGTGGTTGTAATAGGAGCTAACACAGCAGCTGTAATAGGAGCTAATACAGTGGTTGTGATAGGTGCTAATACAGTGGTTGTAATAGGAGCTAATACAGTGGTTGTAATAGGAGCTAATACAGTGGTTGTAATAGGAGCTAATACAGTGGTTGTAATAGGAGCTAACACAACAGCTGTAATAGGAGCTAATACAGTGGTTGTGATAGGTGCTAATACAGTGGTTGTAATAGGAGCTAATACAGTGGTTGTAATAGGAGCTAATACAGTTGTTGTAATAGGAGCTAATACAGTGGTTGTAATAGGAGCTAATACAGTGGTTGTAATGGGAGCTAATAAAGCGGTTGTAATAGGAGCTAACACAGCAGCAGTAATAGGAGCTAATACAGTGGTTGTAATAGGAGCTAATAAAGTGGTTGTAATAGGAGCTAATACAGTGGTTGTAATAGGAGCTAATACAGTGGTTGTAATAGGAGCTAATAAAGTGGTTGTAATAGGAGCTAATACAGTGGTTGTAATAGGAGCTAATACAGTGGTTGTAATAGGAGCTAATACAGTGGTTGTAATAGGAGCTAATACAGTGGTTGTAATAGGAGCTAATACAGTGGTTGTAATAGGAGCTAATACAGTGGTTGTAATAGGAGCTAATGCAGCGGTTGTAATAGGAGCTAACACAGCAGCTGTAATAGGAGCTAATACAGTGGTTGTAATAGGAGCTAATACAGCGTTTGTAATAGGAGCTAATACAGTGGTTGTAATAGGAGCTAATACAACAACACATAAATGCAGATAAAGGTGAAGACAAACACATAAAGACAGTGTGTTTCTGTGAGTTGACTGGTCAGTCCAGTGCAGTAAAGCTGATAATCTGAACAGAAGTCATGTAAAAGCCTTCACAGTTAATACTGTCAACATGCTGTGTTAAGCTGGATGACCAGACTTAACCTCAGGCTGCAGCAGCTGTTCGTGTCCTCTTCTGTCTATTAACTGATTGGACCGGAAGGACAAAAGACACAAAATGCTGCTGTGTTACTTTTATTTAACCCAGATTTTTTTCGAACAGCAAAGGTGACGCCTGCTTTAGCTTGTGTTGTCCTGCTGTTATGACACTTTTTTTTTTTTTACTCCTACTTTGAGCCTGACCACTTTTGAGAGTTCTGGGGCTGATGCCAGGATTGGAGGCAAAAAAATAAACTCCTTTCAACTAGTATTCAGAGAATGTCTAATCTCGCCCCTATTTTGTGCCAATCTCAAATTTCTATGACAACCTGTTCTTGAATTAGAGCCAATAATGTGATTTGGACCTTTCTGTTAAATGCGACCTTGACCTTTGACCTTTTGCAATATTGATAATTTCATTATATGTATATATACATCAGTGTGTGTAATATTATGATAATATATCCAGTATTGATTAAGTTATAGCGTGGTATGTCTATGTTTGACACAGTGTTACACAAGTTAATTTTCGCCACATGTCACCTTTGACCTCCAGAGATCTCAAAAACTATTGGTCGTAGGTGATAACACCAATTATGAGAATTGTATAAATCTTCATTCTGCATTATTTGGAACCAATCTGAAAGTTCTGTGACCGTCCGTTCTTGGATGGATCATTGCATCTGATGCACATTAGCTATATGTATATGTCCCTGTAATTTCCTGGTGATATCTCAAGTATTCCTTGAGTTATAGCATGATATGTCTCTGTGGACACACACACACACACACACACACACACAAACGGACACACACACTGATTACAATAATCTCTCGCAACCAATGTTGGGCGAGATAAAATATATTGGCCGATATCGGATATATTGACCAGTAGGGCTGCATGATTCTGGAAAAAATGTATAGCACGATTTTCTTAATAAAAATTGATATGACTATTTTCTGCACAATTTTTTTTAACTTAAGTAAAATTTTTATTCAACTCAAATCCAAAAATTTTAATACTTGCAACTTGCATAACAAAATATTTAACTATTGAACTATTATTTGACTATTGTTGTCATTTACCATTTACTATAACTATTGTTGAACTATTAATTTAGCTGTTCATTAAGTGTAATATCATTATATATTGATAAATAGATGATTATTATCAGTAAGCTTAGTTGATAATTATTGTTGTTTGACTATCTAATAACTTCAAAATGCCATCAAGTATCGTTTAAAAAAATTGTAATTCAAACAAGTAACACTGTTTGAATTACCTCACTGTTTATTGACCATGGTTGTGTTTGCATTAGGAATGTTAACCGATGACCGTTTGACCGACGGTTGACCGATGGTTGACCGCATCAACGTTAAAAAAATAAAAACATCCTGCATCAGTCACTGCACAAACTCTTTATCATTGTAGTGTAGGTTATAAAGAGGAAGCTTTGTGATCTCTCCATAGCATGTCTTTAAAAATGATGAATTTGAGCATTAGCAAAACAAGACAGAATGTATTAATATCAAACTCAGAGCTCAGTTAATCTATGCGGTACGACCATTTCACACCAGTTTAGAAAGTTTACTCAAAACGTAAACAACACACAAAGCTGACGTGAAGTAATAGAACTAGCAGCTAGAGACTGGGACAGTAAGTTGTTACCATGACAACCTGATAACACGTTGGATGAGTTGTGTTATCCATCTGACAAACCTACTGACAATGACATGACAGGTGGACTACGAAAAAAGGTGTTTGTGCAGAAGTGACGCAGGCTGGTGGACGTCACTAAGGTTTTTTTTACACCATATTTAGCAGCAGAATTTACTGGAACATCGAATGTTTTCTCTGTGTGATGATTTAAAATGAGCTTTTAACATAACATCGCTCAACCTTGCTGTGTGACTCGTGTTTAAAAAGCGAAGTGAGAGTGCTGTGGTGTGAAAATGGCTGTGAGTGTCTGAGTCTTGCTCAGTGATCGGACAAGATTTGTTAGAAATTCCGCCAGCCCTGTTTGCATCCCTGGATGAAAGTGTTGTATTTTGTGTGCAGTGGTGACATGTTATAGAGTTTCTTAGCTCGTGTACAGTCACTTTCTTACTGGATGTGGTGTAGCAGCTGACTGCAGCTAAAGCAGATTTACAGATTAAAGCTGCGTGTGCGTGTATGTGCTAGAAAAAGATGAAGATTATCTTTACTCGTCACTTGCTTAGTTTGGTAATATGATTTTATGACTCTTAAAAGAGCATATTTTTTACTATAAAATAAAATAAACGACTGGCTTTGTCTTTTTTCATTTCATCATTAATTAACTTTAATCTTTAATTTCATCTTCACTTTAATACTAATAAATACAGTATACATATATTTATACTAATAATACAGTGTTTATATATATATATATATATATATATATATATATATATATATATATATATATATATATATATATTTATATATATATACATATATATATGAAGAGTTCATTTGCAAAAGCAGATAACTCCATTTTTCTTTTTTTTCAGAAATTTAAAATTTTTACTCCACAGATAATACTGATTTATTTGATATATTATTTATTTCATTTGGTAAGATCCACTAAATTGAATAAATAATATATCAAATCAATGAGTTTTACCTGGAATGTAGAGTAAAAAATGCAATTTTCTGAAAAAAACGAAAAATGGAGTTATCTGTTTTTGCAAATGAACTCTTCATATATATATGTGTGTGTGTGTGTGTGTGTGTGTGTGTGTGTGTGTGTGTGTGATGAAATTATCAATACTGCAAAAGGTCAAGGAAGCAGCAGAAAGGTAAAAATCACATTATTGGCGCTCACTCACACACACACACACACACACACACACACACACAGGGTGTGATTTACCAAAAACCAGAGGAGGGGGATGTTTTTTTTTCCACAGAAAAAAGTTTGTGTTGGATGTTATGACCCTCACAAGTGGGTCTGGCTTGTGCTTCCTCCAGGTGCATTTCCTCCACGGCAGTGTGCTGTGACCAGCCCTGGGTCAGCTAGTAAGGGTCTTGCAGTGAACGTTACAGCGCCCTCCGCCCAGACTTCGCCATTGTTATTTATAGTTATTTATACTAATAAATACAGTTCTTTATATCTGACTGAAAAGTTACTTATTAGGTGATTATTGTCATCCACAAAATTATTCACACCCCTGACATTTTTTGTCACTATTTGTTTTTATCATAAAAATAATGAGTTTTATCCAGTTTCTTTCTGACCTGTATGTGAAACACAAGTCAAGAAAAAACAACAAATGATATTTGGAGATTTTTTTTTTTTTTTTAGTTGCCTGGGTGTTATGTACGGCAACACCGAACGTGAATTTTCACATCCATGCTTCGAGATTCCATACAAAGTCAATGGAGAGACACGTTTTGGTGCAGATTTATCCGGGGCAGCGCATTGGAAGCGTGCCTGCGGCGCAATGGAGAAGCTTCTGTGGTGCGTTGGAGAAGCACGTTATTGAACTTTTCAGTGTGACACCGTGCTATGAAAGCCAATCAGGGTTGAGATGCTGCCAACGTCGTGATGGAATGATGTATGATGCTCGGACCGACCCAAAAGGCGGCAGAAAGAAAAACTGAGCCTGAAATACCGGTGAAAGCGGACTTCATCCAGATGGAGTTCTTTATCAGGTGAATCCAAAAGCGACTGTTTCTGGACCTCAGACGTATGGGACCACCAGAGCAGATACAGAGCAGTAACCCAACTGATCTGAGCCATAGTTGAGGACAGACTGAAATGACGGGCCAGATTTTGTTTGTGTTTATCCAGCGTCCAGACTCGGGTGTTGCACGTTCAGAGTGTACAAGGTTTTGTGTTCAGAGTTGCTGCGAATTATCTAGTGTCCAGACTCGGGTGTTTAGGCGGCGCGTTATAAGCGTACATGCGGGAATTCGTGTTTGGAGTGGTTGTAGCATTATTGTTCACATTAGTTCAATGGACACAAACAATAGCCTACTTTTTGAGCAACTAAATCTAAATACAATATTAGAAAAATACAATATTTTTTAAAAAGTCTACCTATAATGGGAGCATTATATGATATTAATAGTAACGTTTCCAAATGCAAAATAACAAATTTGACTCTAGAGAATGTCAATGTTTACTGCTGGTAGCTAATTTTAACAGGGATGCCCATTTTGGGGGTCAAAGGTGACATGTTGCAAAATGAACTTCTCTAGCACTCTGTGTGTGTGTGTGTGTTTGTGTGTGTGTGCGTGTCAAGCAATACTGGATATATTATAATATTACACGCACTATATATATATATATATATATATATATGAAATTATCAGTATTGCAAAAGGTCAAAGGTGAAGGTCGCATTTAGCAGAAAGGTCAAAATAACATTATTGGCTCTAATTCAAGAACAGGTTTTCATAGAACCTTGAGATTGGCACAATATAGGGGTGAGATTAGGCATTCTCTGAATACTAGTTTTTGTTTAGTTTTGTTTTG
Organism: Siphamia tubifer; assembly: GCA_020466265.1. Taxonomy (NCBI): domain Eukaryota; kingdom Metazoa; phylum Chordata; class Actinopteri; order Kurtiformes; family Apogonidae; genus Siphamia; species Siphamia tubifer. The sequence goes on from CM035797.1 coordinate 5,954,634, forward strand.
TGTATCACTGTCTTCTCTGCTGGCTGTACAAATAATTGCCCCTCACGGGCAATTATTTTCTAAACAAAAGTATTACACTGTCATGGCCACTGGAACTCAGCTTCTCCCACTTTGGTGTAAAAACATTTCATAAAACATTTTAAATGTCATTTGCTTTTATTTATATATATATATATATATATATATATATATATATATATATATATATATATATATATATATATATGTGTGTGTGTGTGTGTGTGTTATTGAAAATGCAGTATTCCTAGTGTCTGTTATTTAGGTTTCAGTTTGTAACATGTAGAACTTGTGCTAAATACATGAACTGTGATGGGTTGACTCTAAAGCTGATTTGTCCTTTTAATGACGATGCATTCAGGTCACATCTAATGTATGTTCTCTATCCTATGGTCTGTTTAATACTCAGGATGCAGACCACATTTTTAATCCACTCAACTTAGTTCCATGATGCCACACTAGCTTTATGTGTTTCTCTGATTAACCAGAGATGAATGTATGTATGATTTTCTACATATTTCATGGATAATATAAATTATCTAAGTTGTCTTGTATATCATTAAATGACTTCAAGTGTTTTACTTACTTTAATTTATACTTAGCTTTAATACTTTGTGCCATTATTACATCAGTCACAGTGTTTTTAGGAGTGGCTTTCAATGGATAGAAACATTTTCTGTAGAGGGTTTTTACCCAAATACATGAAAAAGACAAAGCTGTGTGATGTTTTATCTGACAAAAACAATCTATTTGTACTGGAACATTCCCACATTTCACACATGAAATGCAATTTAATATTGAACATTTATTTACACTTTTGTTGTCGTCTAGCTAATCCTCTTGAAATAGTGTGATTTCCACCAATTAAGAATGAACTGTGATGTAGTATAGTTGGTTATATTTAGATTTATCAGTATATGTGTCCTACCTCCCTCTGCACTACAGTGCACAGCGTCAGCTCATACAGTCAGATATTCTAGTTACAAAAATATTCGGCTCAGTTTATTACAATCAAGTGAAATCTTTTTTTTTTTCTTCTTCAAATATAATGTCTGATGTATACTGTTATTATTAAAAAATATACAGTATTCTATAATGGTATCATTTTAGGAGCATTTGTGCATAATCATAGTAATGTTGTTCCTCATGTAGAGCAAAGTAAAGCCAGTGCAGGAAGGTTAGGGTTCTAACCAGGATCTAGATGCTGCCTCTTCCAGACATGACAGATGATGAAGAAAGCTTTGCTGAAACTATTTGAATTTTATGAAAAGATTCATTCAAAAAATAAATAAAAAGGACCAGCATCATACAAGCGCCATGGTCTGTCAGGTTAGTGGTTAGGGTTATGTAAGTGTAACATGGATGTCTATAGTGGATTCCCACTCATGTGACCCCTCCTGATGTGAATAGAATAGAATAGAATAGAAGCTTTATTTGTCATCACACAAATGTAATGAGATAGGGACGGTCTCATTCAGTGCAGCACAGGTAAGATAAGATAAAAGATTAGTACAAGTATAAAAAAACATTAAATATAAATATAAGTGCAGAACAGACAGTGAAGTTGTCTAAAAGATAAATATAAATATATTGCACTGTATAAAAGATATTGCACACTTAGTATCGTTGCACATAGGCTCAGTTATGGGGAGCGTGAAGTCTGTGGGATCTGTCCATGATGGGCGTTCAGGGTGGTAACGGCAGTGGGAAAGAAGCTGTTCTTAAACCGGTTAGTTCTTGTCCTGATGCACCTGTAGCGCCTACCGGAGGGCAGCAGGTTAAACAGGTCAGAGCCAGGGTGGGTACTGTCCTTGATAATGGCCTTGGCTCTGCTGAGGCAGCGGGAGGTGTAGATGTCCTTCAGGGAGGGGAGAGGGCAGCCGATAATCCTCTTTGCCATCTTCACCACCCTCTGCAGCCTCTCCTTGTCTGCCGTGGTGCAGCTGCCGTACCACACTGTGATGCAGTAGGTCAGCAGGCTCTCGATGGATGCTCTGTAGAAGGTCAGCAGCAGGTCGGTGTTGAGGTTATACTTTCTGAGGACCCTCAGGAAGTGTAGCTGCTGCTGAGCCTTCTTGATGATCGCTGTGGTGTTATATGACCAGGTGATGTCAGAAGAGATGAGGACCCCCAGGAACTTGAAGATGTGGACCCTCTCTACACACTCTCCATTGATGTAGAGGGGGGGTGGTTCGGAGCTGTGCCTCCTGAAGTCGATGACGATCTCTCTGGTCTTGCTGGTGTTAAGAGCCAGGTTGTTTTCTGTAGACCAGGCCGTCAGCTTCAGGACCTCCTCTCTGTACGCAGCCTCGTCGCCCTGTGTCTACCCTCCCTCTCCCCCCATGTAGTCAGCCACGAAAAATCCTAATTTAGTTGTAAATTATTCTTAGATGAATTCTGATGTAACTGTGTTTAGTCAAATCGTACTTAAGCTGTAGTGTTGTTTGGTTTGTTGTTTTGTTTTATAAATATATCCCTAGTTTAGCCTCAATTTTCACAGCATTACACTTTAAAGACATCTATGCTAAATAGGTTTTCCATTTCAACAATGAAATACATGTGAAAATATATATTTTAGTATTTTTTAGGTCCAATCCTAATGAGGTAATGTTCCACATGTCAGAAGTAGTTTGTCCACTCAGTTCCAGGTTCCTTTCACTGCTGACTAGACTGGATCAGGCTAATGCTAATGTTAGCTAGTGCACACAAACCTGCTGGCTTTCTTTGATAACAGAAAAGTCATACATTTTACTCCAATGCCAAAATATATTTGTAGAGAACTTATTTAATTACTTTCAGGAGTGTAATTTACCTGATCCAAAATGAAGACAGTAAAGAATCATGTGGTGTGTTTGACACCAAACACTGTCATCAGCGTTTTATCTGTTAAATACAGACAATCACTTGTTTCTCAGTGTTGTTTCTTTTGAGATACGATATAAGGCTCTTCCCTTAGCAGAATCACATTTTTGATTCTATCCGACTGTACAAAATTGTTGGTTTCTTGCCGTTTCTGGAGGAGACTAATGTTACTGGAGGTTCAGTAGTTAGCATTAGCATTAGCACCGTTAAAATGGAGGCGCTCTGACATGACGACAAGTGGGAATCCCCTATAGGTCTGGTTGTTTAGTCTAAACATTTGGACTCCCCCTAAAGCCTCTTCATCTCTCATAGCTTAACAGACCCTGACCTTAACCCAACACAATTGACCTAAACTCCTCACAGACCCTAACCCTTTTTTCCCTCCAGGAGTCATTCTGATCTTAGAAACTTCATTTGGAGTTGCTAGGTGTTGTGTAGTTTACTCCATTAATAACATTTTGAGGTGAACAGATAGATTTGATGCGTTCTCTCCCATTTTCTGAGCTTCTATTTCTTAATTAAATGTTTTTATTTTCCTTTTCACACCTGAAGTTGGTGTTAATAAGTGTCCACTTGTAATCATACCATGGAAGTGGCAGGTCCTGTCAGAATGTTAACCCCACTGTCGTCTCTGCAGAACCTTCTGGCATGTTTCCACAGTGGATCTGACACGTCCAATGGTGATGCCTGTGAGGTGAAAGTGGCAGCTCCATCACACTCCCCTTCAGCGGAGGCAGAGTACTGGAGGATCAAGGCCATGGCTCAGCAGGTCAGGACGACACAAAAACTATTCCTTTAATAGTTTCTGTGATTGTCTTTCTGTTCACGTGTCTCTTTTTGTCCCTAGGTTTTTATGTTGGACACCCAGTGCTCACCCAAGACCCCTAACAACAAGGAGGGATTTGAGCATGCTCAGTCCTGCGTTCTCATCATTGAGCTGCCGTCAGACCAACAGGCCAATGGACATGCTCAGAAGAGGTATCTGACAGGGTTAGGGTCACATGTGGTCAATCAGTGACATGCATTCATTTTCTAACCACAACTAGTATTGGGTGATAAAATGCAAGGTGAGAATTTCAGCACATCCACTTGGGTGATGATTAAAGGGACAGTTGACTATTTTTACATTAATCTGTATGGGATCACGTATGATCTGTATGGGACTTAACCCTGACGGTGTCCTGTGAACCCAGGTGTGGTCCGGTTTTTTATCAAAGCGAAAGTAGTCCCAGCAGGTTTCCTGGGGTCAACAAAATAACACATGTTTCTTCTTAAAACAGTATGTGTTCGAATGACTGATTTATTTTCATAACAAAACCGTCACAGAACAAAAAGTCACAGCTCGTAACTGCTTGGAGCTACTTTCTCTCAATAGTGAATAGTAGCAGCCGCAAACACTGCCGAACAACTGATGAAAGTAGTTTGTTAAGCCAAAGTAGTTTCTTACAGAGTACAGACCATTTTTATTATTTTGGTCCAACTTCCATTTTATTATTTTGACTGTCATCTTGACTGACACGCCTCTTCAGCCACTCATGTTGAAGTGAAGCTGCTTAATTGGCAAATAGTTTATTTATTTATAACCTCATCTACTACGATGCCCACCAAGTTCTTCTGGTAAACGTCGTAGGAAAACATGGTTCTCCATTTATCCTTCAGCCATGACTCAGAGCTACGAACACTATCTGTTGCAGATGTGGTTGTCATTTCTTCCTCCCAGTTCCATTACTGTCAGCCCTAGTTTACTAGCCTCTTTGACTTGGTCCTCTACCAACACAACCAGGGGGGTACCACAACAACCATGGGCTTCTGCACTGGTACTATTTCTTTATCCACCAGTGGAACCATCTGATAGAATAAACTGTTGCCAAACCGGTCGGAAAAAGAGTGAAAACATCATTTCCATTAACAAACTCTTCCAAAGTCATCCTCTGTTCATCTTCTAAGGCATGAACATGCAGTAGAGTAGACAAAACAATCTCTGACCCCCGGATACCTAATGCACACTGCCATTGTTGTGTATCTGAAAAGATGACACTGCCGTCACTTCTGCTTTACGTCACACTAGCTACAATGCCACCAGGTAGTCCCACGCTGACACACTGATTGGCTCCTTTGTTTTGAAGTAGATGTGATCATCATGCTACTCATATGGTTGTATGAGCATACCGTAATGCAACCAGATGATGTAAGTCGGGTTAGGGGTCAGTAATCCTGGTCCTGGAGCCACTTCAAGTGTGCTGAAACATGCAGGACAGTTGCACTCTGACCTCTGCCATAAACACTGTGAATCTAACTTGTACTAACTGTCTTTGTTTATCTTTCTGCTGCTTTGCGAACAGGAAAATAGGGTAAGTTTGTATGCTTTTAATATTTGGTATCCTTTATCACACTAATATTCCATCAATACCAGATAGAACAAACACTTATTAGACTTCCTATAGATTTCTACTGTTATTGCTCTTAAAATATAGTAATCATGTGTATTAAGTTTTTATTTGGCTTGTGTTAATACAAACTTTACTGTTTAAAGGAACCATGAGCATTTTCTACATTTCTGAGGTGCACCTGAATGCATTGTAAAGTCTGCATGTCTTAATATCTGATACAAATACAGTGCAGCTGTAAATAAGTCTTTTCATGGCATCATTACTTTGGTACAAACATCTGTGATCAAGTAAATATTGTCTCTTGAGATTTATTTTCTAAATAGGACATTGTTTGGAAGTATGTTTTAGTGTGTAAGAAAAGCTGTTAGATCTGTCTGACTAAAAATATACACATGTTAACATCTTCATAAATATAAATTCAACAGTATTGTGGTTTATTGCCGAGCCCCATGGTTCAGTGACAGAACAGACTGACACAGTACAGACCATAGAACCATAGAAAGAGTTCAACAGGGAGACGGCTGTGAGGAAAAAGCTGTCCCTGAGCCTGGTAGTTCTACCACTCCCTCCAGGATTTGTCAGGCCTTTTTTGAGATTGTTGCGACTTAAAATGTCTGATGTTGCATGAGCTTTTCTGAAAAATTGCATTGAAAGTTGCAGAGCTTTTTAGGCTTTTGTTGCAAGAGGAAGAGACAGTTGCGATAAATAGTTGAGATTTTCCCTTTTTGTAATCAAAATTAAGTAATATTTCAAATATTTAGTTACTTGAAAATTAATTATAGTCACTGTGATATGGTCCTCAAAACTACCTTTTACTGAGATGGTAAATAAACAGTTACGAAGATTACAAAAATACAACACCTGTTGGTTCAAAGGTTAAAGTTCATATGACCTCACAACACTACATGAAGTTATAAAACATAATATAAATGTCTTAGCCAGTCAAAAAAAAACATTACTAGTACTGTGTACTGTGTAGTAGAGGCAGTTTCTGACATTTCTGAGATATTTAGACAATCTTTCAAATATGGCAAATAAAATATTACCTGGATGACAAAAATGCAGTAAAAAAAGTACTCTTCCAAATGCACCTTGGTACTAGTGCATCATTTTAGTCGTCAAATGTGAACTGCCGGCCACGCACATGTTTCTTCGTGCTGGAAGGTAAACAGGAAAAGGCTGAAGGAGCAGCTCAAGACGTCGCAAATGATTGGTCACATTTTGCGGGAAAGTTGCAATGATTGGTTAAAATTGCAACATTGCGCTGAATTCACGGAGATTGACTGAATTTGCATTAAAGTTGCAAATTGCAACATTGCAAAATCCTGGAGGGTCTGTCTAGTACAGAGACTCCTATAGCGGCTGCTACAGGACAGGGGGACAAAAATCCTTTCTTTCTTTTTACCTTGTTTACGGTCTGTCGTGTTACCTTTGCTGAGCTTGCATAACCCATTTTCAATGCATTTTTTTTCTTTCTGTAAATGGTAAATAAATGTATCCTGACACTTCCAATGGTAAATGTTCTGCACTTCTATAGATGTTTTCCACCTTCATGGTGCTCAAAGCCCTTTTCATTAGCCTCACATTCACCCATTCACACACCAGTAGGTTTCTAAGGATCTACCAGTCCTACTGGGTAGTACTGAGCGGTTCATGACTCACCTGGGTTAATCACCCGGATCCTTTAAATCACTCATGAGTCATGAAACCGGGGTCTCCATTGAACTGAATCTGTCGAGTCCTAACTACGTCATGTATAAATGATAAATTCCTTCACATAAGTGCGTCTTATAATCATTAAAACATAAATTACTTGCGTAGACTACCACTTACAGTTTAACTCTGGGCGGTTGTGGCTCAGTTGGTTGAGGGGGTCGTCCAATGACTGAAAGGTTGGTGGTTTCAATTCAATTCAATTTTATTTATAAAGCCGTAAATCACAACAAAGTCGTCTCACAGGGCTTTACAAAAACACAATCAACTACAGAGATATATGAAAAGTCCCAGGCATCCCCTGTCCTTAGACCCTCCTTCTCAGCAGAAAAAACTTCCAAACCCAGTGGGAAAAAGAAGAAATCTTGAGGAGAACCACATTGAAGGAGAGATCCACTCCCATGGACGGACAGGCTATAGATGAACGTACATTTATAAATGCAGGAAGGGGGGCTGGTCCAGACAGGCAGGGGCGGTGGTCCGGGGTCACAGGTCGGCACAGGCGAGATACTGCAGATCCTGTCGTCCATGGCTCCTGTGCAGACACTGTCAGGAGAGCCACCACTCCCCCCCGGGGGGGAGGGGGGAAAGGGGACACCAGGTGACTGGTTTAGGTCCCAGCTCTGTCTGTCCACATGTTGAAGTGTCCTTGGGCAAAGTCACTGAACCCTGATATAGTCTCCTAGTAGGACTGACAGAACCTTAGAAACCTACTGGTGTATGAGTGTGTGTGAATGGGTGAATGTGAGGCTAATGTAAAGAGCTTTGAACACCATGCCATGGCGGCTGTGGCTCAGTTGGTAGAGTGGGTCGCCCAATGACCGAGAGGTTGGCGATTCGCGTCTCAACTCTGGCTGTCCACATGTCAAAGTGTCCTTGGGCAAGCCACTGAACCCTGACTTAGGCCCCCAGTAGGACTGACCTTAGACCTTAGAAACCTACTGGTGTATGAGTGTATGTGTGAATGGGTGAATGTGAGGCTAATGTAAAGCGCTTTGAGCACCATGAAGGTGGAAAAGAACTATATAAATGCAGTCCATTTACCATTTACCATGTAGGTGGAAAAGAATTATAGAAGTGCAGAACATTTACCATTTAACTGCAGCAATGATGAATATCCTCCATCCTCCAGCAAAGTTGAATCCTCCTTATGCCATTTAGTCCAAAACATCCATGCAGAGCGTGTTACACAGACTGAATTATAGCTTTTACAATGACAGTTTTTATTCCATACTTATTTATTGTTCTTTATTCAACATTTATTTGAGTATTGTATTGTCTAGGATTATTATTATCTGTGAATATTATTGTCTGTGATAGCTGATTGTTACTATTGTTTTTTTGCGTTTTTTATGCCACTACCAAAGAGAAATTTCCATTTTATTATAATGGATAATGGATAATAAAGCAGTCTAAGTCTAAGTTAGCATCATGAGTGAATCTGCTGATTAACTTCCTCTTCAGCCGAGACAACTCTGAATCGCTCTGTGAGCGGGTTAGCACTCGTCCTAACATAAAACACATTATTATTACCTAAGTTTATTTTATTACCTTTATTTAAGGGACAATGTACAGAGAACATTAAGGTCACAGAGACACAGATGAACTGAATCACTCTGTGAGCAGGTTAGCGACCCTTCTAATGTAAAGCACATTGTCTGAGTGCTGGTTTTAAATGCTAATCTCTAAAGCCATTACATAGACCTTTGTATACAGTTATTTATTTACTCATTTCAGTTTCTTTACTTATTTATTCTTATTCTTGGTTTCACTTGCATGTTTCTTCTTTAATTAAAGTGGAGTTTTACATTAAATTTTTGCTCATTATTTTGCTCTTTTATTCCATTTACCTTTTTGCTGTTATGCCTATGTTTAACTTTTGTATTATCCATTTTGTGTGTTAAATAATCCCTTGACTTGAACCTTAGTTTTATTTGAATGTGATTTATTCTCATCACAAGGCACTTTACTTTGATTTAAAACCAATTCAAACGATTCACTTTCCTCCCACCTGTCAATTTAGCAATACTGACTTGGGTGAATCGCAGACCCAGATCATTTTAGTGAGTGACTTGAAGGGAGCCAAATCCTAAAAAGGATTAGTTTTACAGCTCTACTACTGGAGACAAACTTAGGGTTCGGTGTCTTTGCTCAAGGACACTTCAGCATGTGGACAGCCAGAACCAGGACGCAAGTAATTGGACGACCCGCTCTCCCAACTGAACCACAGCTGCCCTTTGTGTTAACATGTTTAATCAAACATTCATGCTGATGATTGATGAATGTGCTTCAGCATGCTAGTTTTGACAGCGCCAGTAGAAACAGTTAACGAGTCAACACTAACCAGCTGCTGTGGTCTGATTTCTACAGGATTCCATTCAGAACCATTGTGGTCAGTCTGCTGTCCCATCAGGTATTGCTCCAAAACCTATATGACATCCTACTGGAGGAATTTGTCAAGCAACCTGAAGGTCATGAAAAGGTCACTCCAGTGACCTCTGACCCCAGCCGGCCCACTGCAGGCTTTCTGCGCTACATTTCCATGACTAACCTGGCCATAATCCTGGACCTGTTGTTGGACTCATACAGGTAACTGCAGAAAACTACAGAAAACTAAATCTGTCCCATTAGGAAAAGATGAGTTTAAACTCATAATGACAGAATAGAAGTAACACTTGATGTTTTGTGGTGTAGGACTGCGCGGGATTTTGACACGAGGCCTGGACTGAAGTACCTGCTGATGAAAGTTTCTGGTGTTTGTGGAGCAGCGAATCTGTACCGTCAGTCGGCCATGAGCTTCAATCTGTACTTCCAGGCACTGCTATGTGCAACCCTGAGCCAAGCTGACAGCATGACGGCACAACAGGTAGAAAACACCTGGGTGTATATCTGGCCATTCAATTACATTTTTGAAAAACAAGTGACCAAAGTTCTTGTCTGTTAGATTTTCAAAATATAATCAAATGTCTACAATATATACAGAGAGTGTTTGTACATTTGGAGGGGTGTGCCATCTAAGCCCCCCCCCCCAATTCCATTTAATTACAGTTCAGGGTAGTCCAATTGTATTGGATGGATGGATAGATAGATGTTGTACAATTGAATGATGACAATAAAGTACTATCTTATCTATCTTAGATATATTCATAGATAAATTAAGCCACGCAGAGCATTGCAACTTCCTGAATCATATGACATCTGCAATGTTGTCCAATCATGAATACATCATTCAGTCATCTCATCTTGTCATCTGAACCCGCTTTATCCTCACTAGGGTCACAGCTCCAGCAGGTGAAGGTGGGGTACACCCTGTATGAGTCTCCAGTTCATCTCAGGGCTGAACATATATAGACAAACAATCACTGTCACATTCACACCTATGGGTGATTAAGATTAACCAGTTAACCTATCAGTGCATGTGTTTGGATGGTGGGAGGAAACCAAAGTACCCAAGAAAACCCACGCAGACATGAGGAGAACATCCAAACTCTACACGGAAAGGTCTGGTGTGGGATTCGAACCAGGATCCTTTTGCTGTGAGGCACGAGTGCTAACCACTGCACCACCGCCATTATCAGTCATTACCATGTAATGACTGATATATATATATAAATATCACCAATATATCATTATCAGTTTCCCAAATGTAGAAAACCACATATCTCAGGTGTGACCCTGATGTAAAAATTCAATATGGCGTCAGACCGGAAATAGTGAGTCGATTCATCTGAAATTCAGTCTGTGTTATCCTTGTATGCATCTCCTTGTACACACACACAGACAAACTGTTAAAGCAACATAACTTTGCAAATCTCTGATGCACAAAGTAAAAATAAAGTGATCACATACTTCTGCTTAACTAGTCCAGTTCATTCACACAGATCTGTTGAACTGTTTAACTAGTCCAGATGCACACCGTCTAATTAGTCTGTCCAGGGTTAGGGTTAACCCAAAGTCTAACCCTTAGTGATTCCACTACTTTGGTTTTGGTTTCATTGTACATTTCAGGAGCGGTTTTCTGGGCAAAGTACTTTTGGTTTGGAAGTTTGTGCCTGGGAATGACACACCAACTGCTGAATTTCCCTTCGGGGACAACAACGTTCATTCATTCATTCATTTACTGAATGTGATCCTCTGGAACTGGAGCCATTCATTCATTGATTATCTGAACCCGCTTTATCCACACTTGGGTCACGGGGGTCACTGGGGGCCTAATCCAGCTACAATAGGTGAAGGCGGGGTACACCCTGTATGAGACGCCAGTTCATCGCAGGGCTGAACATATATAGACAAACAATCACTCTCACATTCACACCTATGGACAATTTTAGATTAACCAATTAACCTATCAGTGCATGTGTTTGGATGGTGGGAGGAAACCGGAGTGCCCGGCGAAAACCCACGCGGACACGGGGAGGACATGCAAACTCCACACAGAAAGGCCTGGTACGGGATTCGAACCAGGGTCCTTCACATTTATGTCAATCATTGTATTGACACCTCCCTATACATTAGTACAACACTTATACAAAGTTTACACTACAATTAAACTGTATTCAATCAGTAATAGAACTATTTACACAAAATTAATCTGTGTCCAGGTGAAGAGGATCCTATATGAGGAGGAGGAGGGAAGCTCTGACTCTTCACATCCTGGGTCTGCTTCCTCAGAGGATGAAGATATCTTTGAAGAAACAGCACAGGTGATACACAGCACTACTCACTAGAATATTAGTACATTCCACATAACTTTTGTTTGTAGAGTCCTATATCACAACAAGGTTGTATCACAGACCTTTAGTTAGACATAAATACACAGTAGATGAAGGAAATGGCTTTGACCTTTTGCAATATTGATCATAATTGTTATATCTATATATATTCATCAGTGTGTGTAATAGTATGATATTAAGTTATAGCATGATATGTCTATGCTTGACACACAGTGTTACAGAAGTTAATTTTGCGACATGTCACCTTTGACCTCCAGAGATCTCCAAAACTATTGGTTGTGGGTGATAATACCAATTATGAGAATTGGTCTGCATCGTTTGGTACCAGCCTGAAAGTTGTGTGACCCTCCGTTCTTGAGTTATAAGCCATAATGTGATTTTGACCTTTTAGTTAATGTTCACCTTGACTTTTGACCTTTATTCAAATGGATCATTGCATCTGATGCACATTACAGTAGCTATATGTATATGCCCATGTAATTTTATGGTGATATCTCAAGTATTCATTGAGTTATAGCATGATATGTCTCTGCGGACACACACACAGTGATTAGAATAATCTCTCCCACCCGATGTTGGGTGAGATTAAAAAGAGAAACCTTAGGGAGAACCACAGTGAAGGACACTCCCACTCCCATAGATGAGGGACGTCCATTTGCAGATGTAGTTCCAGTCTGTACAGATGCTGTAGGCAGGGTAACATGAGGACAGGGCTCTAGACTAACTTTTTAGACTGGTGGCACTGGTGCACCTAACTTTTTTTTCTTTCTCACCAGCACAAAAGTTAGGTGCACCCAAATATTTCAACTGCATTGCATTTAACACCACAGTTTTACATGTTCACTAAGTGTTAAGCTTTATTTTCAATTGAAAGTCATACCACAGAGTTACTCATAGAGTAAAATATTGTACATCAGAGTAACATCTTACGTGTTGGCACTAAAGTCGTTATGTGTTTTGGAAATCTGTGGGCGGATATAAAGCTCCCTTCACAATAAAAGCATTTGGCTTTGTGGATCAACCACGGACCCGCGGTTTCGTCCATAAATATGCTTTTATTTTGTCACTTCCTGTCCACTACCCGCATTTCCTTTAACTTTACCTCTATCCGTACCGAAAAAAAGTATCAGATAAACATCCGGTTGGAAGTTTTAACGTGTATACATTTCTGAAAATAAATGCTATGTCATTCTTAAGCTACTTGGTCACAGATATAAAGAACATAATTACAGATTGGTCTTTGGAAATCAATTCACGGCCGTAAATCCGGGCATGGGACCGTTCGTAGGCAGCTTTACTGATTCAGTTCTCTGTGGACCGATTCACACATACCGATAACTGATTCGAATCGTTTTATCTTTACACCCCTAGTACTCGGTGATGTGCATGACTCTCAGGTCTTATGCACGACTATGTACAACCCAAACCATGCCCATCTGGCGTGAAAATAGTGAGTCCTGTCTCTTGCACTTTAGAGCCCTGCATGAAGGGGACATCTAATGAGATGAGACATGTGAGGGAGGGAGGAGGTCCATATAAATAGGTGAGGGAGGGGAGGAGGTCCATATAGACAGGTGAGGGAGGGGAGGAGGGTCCATATAGACAGGTGAGGGAGGGGAGGAGGTCCATATAGACAGGTGAGGGAGGGGAGGAGGTCCATATAGACAGGTGAGGGAGGGGAGGAGGTCCATATAGATAGGTGAGGGAGGGGAGGAGGGTCCATATAGATAGGTGAGGGAGGGGAGGAGGGTCCATATAGATAGGTGAGGGAGGGGAGGAGGTCCATATAGATAGGTGAGGGAGGGGAGGAGGGTCCATATAGATAGGTGAGGGAGGGGAGGAGGTCCATATAGACAGGTGAGGGAGGGGAGGAGATCCATATAGACAGGTGAGGGAGGGGAGGAGGTCCATATAGACAGGTGAGGGGGAGGGGAGGAGGTCCAGGGTGACAGATCAGTACAGAGTACAGATGAATCACTGCAGATCTTGTCATCAATGGGCGTCAGATGACTCCAACTGAAACGGTAGCCCCTCCCCCACAGGGAACAAATCCAAACAAAGCTTTTCTGTGTGTTTTTTTTAGTAAGTAAATCGCTGTTGATTTAATTTTGTGATCAGCTCCAATAAATCAATACATGTTGGATGAGCAATAGGCAAACTGAAAATGTACCGTTACTGTCTTTTACTAAAATAGCAGGGGTTTTTTTTGGCTTGGGCAGTCTGTGCCAGCACCCTAGAGCAGTTAAACCACCCAACAGCCCTGGTTCTATAGTCACACTGCAGAGGGTCCTTAGACATGTCCCCCAATGGCAGCAGACCAGACGGGTCAGCCCGGCCAGCTTAAATAGGACAAGATATGACCCAGTCAACTTTCCCCGTCAGTAAGGCAGCTTACATCACTAATGCCACGAGCAGTAGTTTGAAGGGAGGCAGTAATGCAAATCAAATGTGTGTCAGGGAATAACCCGAGCCCTCTGTCCTGCTGGACTGGAAACATCCCCCATTCTGAAATGATCATAATTGTTGATGTTATACATTTTGTCATCTGTCCCATTTTCTGTAGCACTGAATGAAAAGTGTTTCGACAAGTATTCAGAGAATGCCTAATCTTTCCCTTATGTTATGCCACTCTAGTTTCTATGACAACCCGTTCTTGAATTAGAGTCAATGATGTGATTTTGACCTTTCTACTAAATGCGATCTTGACTTTTGACCTTTTGCAATATTGATAATTTCATTATATGTATTGTATATATGTGTCAGTGCGCGTAATATTATGATAACATATCTAGTATTAAGTTATAGCGTGAAATGTCTATGCTTGACACACACACACACACACACACACAGTGTTACACAAGTTAATTTTGCGACATGTCACCTTTGACCTCCAAAGATCTCAAAACTATTGGTCATAGGTGATAACACTAATTATGAGAATTGTAGAAATATTCTTGCCATGTTGTTTGGTACCAATCTGAAATTTCTGTGACCTTCCGTTCTTGACTTATAACCCATAATGTGATTTGACATTTTAGTTAATTGTGACATTGACCTTTGACCTTTACTCAAATGCATTGTTGTGTCTGATGCACATTAGCTATATGTATATGCCCATGTAATTTCATGTTGATATCTCAAGTATCCATTGAGTTATAGCATGATATGTCTCTGTGGACTCAGTGATTACAATAATAACAATGTGCTAAGAAACAGTCGAGTGCTGGTATAATGGATACATCAAGAAATGGAATGGAAGTACTTTATTGATCCTACAAATATACAATGAAGTGAATTCTTTAAATGTTGGGAGGACCAAGCCAAGCTTTACAAATATCACGCTGGTGATCCACTAGACAGCAATGCGAACTCCACACCACAGCACTCATTCACAACACTACCCTCCCCACAGATGCTAGGTGGGCTTGGTGGGCGTTCCCTAGACGCTAGGTGTGGGCGGTAACAACTACGGTATTACTGTCGTGAATGCAGTATTTTGTACACAAACCAACTGCTGCACTGCAACTGCACTCTTCCTTAGTGCCCTGCACGGGCCTATTATCTGGGCCCGAGCCCGGCTCTGGCCCGAGGGGGTGGAGCCCGGTCCGACAGGTTTTCAGAATTCTCAGGCCCGAACCCGGCCCGACTTTTTTTGTTTGTTTGTTTTAACCTCCCATAAGAATGTTTTAGCGTGATAGAACGCTATATTCATTGAGTGCGTTCGGAAATTAAATCTGCCGCTCTGAAAATGGGATAACGCTCTGCAGTTAAAAAAACAGCATTCTATTTTTTCTGTGAATAACAGTTTCTGACAGATCAATGTGGACATAAAAGAGCAGGTTAAAATAGGGGCTCATGTTTCGATCAGCAGCTTGAGAACTCGGTCTGTGACCGCTGCTGGATCCGCCACCGACCCGTTCAAAATGTCTGAAGATGTGATGAACCTGTTTTTTTGTTGTCATATGACAGAACAGCTTTACATACAACACACTGAACAAACCCGTTTGGCTCATCTTGAAGGGTTGTAATAAGTTGAAACTTAGTCCAGAACGGAGATTTTCCCTTAGTGTTGTTCACTCTCTTCAATTCACCATTTTCAATCTTTGTCTTTATGTCGTTCTCCATGTTTGTGGTGGGAGTCGGGAAGTCGCGCGAATCGGATAGTGAGGGAGGCTACCGTATGCCCATATAAGGGAGGCTACCGTATGCCCATATAAGGGAGGCTACCTTATGTCCATATAAGGGAGGCTACCGTATGCCCATATAAGGGAGGCTACCGTATGCCCATATAAGGGAGGCTACCGTATGTCCATATAAGGGAGGCTACCGTATGCCCATATAAGGGAGGCTACTGTATGCCCATATAAGGGAGGCTACCGTATGTCCATATAAGGGAGGCTACCGTATGCCCATATAAGGGAGGCTACCGTATGCTCATATAAGGGAGGCTACCGTATGCCCATATAAGGGAGGCTACCGTATGCCCATATAAAGGAGGTGCCGGGGAGAGCAGCAGCTGCTGCGTTCAATTGTTTCCATTTAAACATAACACAGGTTTTTTTTTAAATAATTAAGTTGAAAAATAAAAGTGCCCGAGGTAATTACCCGTGTCCGAGGTAATTATACGGTCGTCGGCCCAAAGCCCGGCCCTCAGGCTGTCGGGCCCCTCGGGCCTAGGGCTCCAGTGCAGGACTCTACTCTTCCTGTACACAGCAGTTGGTTTTTATAAGGGCTGTCTAATGTAAACAACTATAGCCTACTGTACGTTCCATCATCCCCAACAATCTGCTACTTTCTATCATGCTTCATGGTGCATTACATTGTCCCTGTAGGATTTTAAAGATATGTCGTAAAGACAATGAAAGTTGGACAACCACTGTAAGAACTAGCTGCTGTTGAACTTATTCAACTTTCTCTTCAATGGAAAAGTGGGCGGGTTTGGGAATGAAAACAGGGGCTACTGCGCCCTCGCTCAGTGGTGCATTAGTGCTTTCCTGTCGTTGTCCACCGTCGTCCCGGCAGGGAACACGGAAATGCTGTTCATCCGTGCGTCTGTCTGTCCAGGAACACTGTAATCTTAATAATTTTTGTCAGCTTTCAGCGAGGATCACCAAATTCCCACCACACATGCCTCTCATGAAGACCTTACTCAAGTTGGATGATGACTCATACTTTTTAATCTATCATAATCAACATTGGTTGGGAGAGATTATTGTAATTACTGTGTGTGTGTGTGTCCATGTGTGTGAGACATATCATGCTATAACTCAATGAATACTTTTGATATCACCATGACATTACATTGGCATATACATACAGCTAATGTACATCAGATGAAATTATGCATTTGAGTAAAGGTCAAAGGTCACAATTAACTAAAATGTCAAAATCATATCAGTTGTCACGGAACGGAGGGTCACAAAACTTTCAGATTGGTACCAAATGAAGATTTCTACAATTCTCATAAACGACTAATAGTTTTTGAGATCTCTGGAGGTCTAATAAATAATGTGTTTTCCTGACTCTGTGATAGGTCAGTCCCCCTCGTGGCAGGGATAAGCGTCACCAATGGCGAGCTTCGATTCCATCGCTAAGCGTGCAGCCAGTGGGTGGCGCTGACTGGGCGTGGCTGGTCAAACGGCTGTACAAACTATGCATGGACCTGTGTAACAGCTACATCCAGATGCACCGTGACCTAGAGAGCACAGTGGAGGAGAGCGCACATCTGAGAGGAGGCGCTGGAGAGCACGTCTTCTTCCTGCCGCTTTTTCAATCTGAGACGTCCACGCCAACATCTGTGGGCGGGTATTCGGCAAGGGGGACGCCTTCGGAGGATTGTGGGTTCAGATGTCACACGGCAGATGTGAGCACAGCTTCACCAGGGGACACGCCCACACCCAGCCCAGGATTCAGGTTTGACTCATTATTATATGTTAGTGTGTTTATCAACCACATTATTGTTTTCATGCACAATTCAGCTGATGTTCTATTTTAATTATTAACTATTCATCTACCCTAACCTAGGGTTAGGCCTATAGTCATGTACATCTGTTGGGTTAGGGTATTATCTTTAAAATCAGCCCAAACTTGAAAAAGGCCTAAACTGTCTGGGGACAATCATGGATCAACTCGGATTCTTCCTCTCTTGAGTTTTTATTTTCATTAGTCACAAGACACTAAACAAACTGCACTAAAGAGAGAGATTTTCTGCCGGGAACCCAAAATGCTGCAAAACAACCATTTGAAAGTGGAGGGGGCGTCATCAATAGTAATACCTGTGTTTACGATGTCATTGTAGCTGCTTGCTGGATAACAAGTCTTGTGAGACGGAATTTTAACGTGGTGAGAAATCTCGCCACATTACATCTTGCGAGCCCCTAATTAATATTGATTAATCGAAATAAACCTACAGTAACCCTGTGATTAGTCTGATTTTAAAAATGTTTACGTTTCACTAATATATACATCTTAGGAATGTATCACACAGTATGGTTGCAGTAATTATTCTTTAGTCATCTTTGTCAGTTTTGTAAAAAAGTCAAACCTGTACAGCTTGATGACTGGTCTCAATAATAGATAAACTTTGTTCTGTCAAAGCTGATTTTTTAATAATAAATTCAGGTGTTTTACAACAGAGGAATTTCTATCACTTTTGACAGACAATAAAGTTTATCTATTAACTGCTATTGTATGTTTGAACACAGTTAGTGTCCACTTAAAGGGATAGTTCATTATTTTTCACGTGAATCTGTATGACGTCAGCGTCTTTACTCTGACAGTGTCCTGTGAGTCCAGTTCTGGTCCAGTTGTGATCAAAGCGAAAGTAGTCCCGGCAGGTTTCCTGGGGTCAACAAAGTAAAACATGTTTCTTCTCAAAACACTATGTGTGCGAATGAGTGATTAATTTGCATAACAAAAACTCACATCTCATAATTGCTTGGAGCTACTTTCTCTCAATAGCGATCAATGCGCATTGTCACTGCTAACAGCCTGCACATTGCAGCCGCAAAACTGCCGAACAACTGATGAAAGTAGTTAGCTAAGGCGCACACTTGTTAGTGACAACATGCATTGATCGCTATTGAGAGAAAGTAGCTCCAAGCAATTACGAGGTGCGAGTGTTTTGTTTATGCAAATAAATCACTCATTCAAACACATACTGTTTTGGGAAGAAACACGTTTTATTTTGGTGACCCCAGGACTACTTTTGCTTTGACCAAAACTGGACCAGAACTCGACTCACAGGACACTGTTGGGGGTAAGTCACTGTGGGTGCACCAAAGTAAAGATGCTGACATCATACAGATTCATGTGAAAAATAGTAAACTGTCCCTTTAACTCAAAACTACAGCCGAAAGGGAGAGGAAACAAAACAAATACTTGTAGACTGTTAATGAGTCATTTTTTTGTATCCTGCGACTTAGTCACTAAATGTCTATATTTTACTGGTCAGTTTTCTTTGTCTTCACAGCTGTACTGGTAGTCTGCCACACCACTTCAGGACAGGAAGTGAGACCAGGGAGTCTGGGATGTCCGGAAGCTCTGTGGGCGGAGCTCCAGGCAGGAGAAAGGAATGGTGGGAAAGCGCAGGAAACAAACTGTACACTATCGCCACAGACAAAACCATCAGTAAGTTGATGATGGAGTACAAACGTAGGAAGCAGCAGCAGCAGAGTAACGTCAACCTGTTCATGAAGGAACAGGGCCGTGTGGCCACAGTAGAGAGGAGGGGTCCCGTGGAGCCCCAGAGGCCCCTCCAGAGGCCCCAGCAGCTCCTGGAGCAGCAGGGCCCAGCGCTCAGACACTCTGTCAGCGCAGGGCCGGAAATACTGAGGCAGGAGAAAAGACCTCGTTCTGGATCCACCATTAGCTCCCACAGCATCTCCCTGAGAGACTCCGAGGCTCAGATCCAGGTACTGGATTCAGCCTAACCCTAACCTTAAACTTGGACCACACGTTGTCAATCATTTTATTGTTAAACCTCTGAGAGTAAACTTTAACACAACACTTTAGCTTTTTATTCTTATTGTTTAAAGTCGACTTTTTAGGAGTACATAGTCATGGAAATTTAGCGAGGAGTCATGGAAAAGTTTGGTTAAAGTGTCTATGAACCCTGTTAAGCCCTGTTTCCACTATGCAGTACAGGATGGTACAGTTCAGGTCTGGTCGGGTACGGTAAGGGTCTCTTCTGGGTCTGTTCTGGGACAGCTTGTGTTACCATTGTCTTAGGAGACCTTCAGAAGGAAGCATTGCTGTTTCATGGAAGTATCATCATGTCGTCTTACGTTAAGATGTGACGTCGTATGAGGCACGCTGCGCGACACTTTTTCATTGCGAACAGCCCCGCCCACCGCGTCCTTACCAATAATGCACAATAAAACTTGTACCTCATCCCTACTCCAAACTCCATTGTCAGACATCTTCGCTTTTCCTAAACCAATCACCATCTGGCAGTGCTTGGCTCCTCCCAAATGGGAGCGGTACAGTACGCTTGGCACCCGCAAGCAGAAGGGTGACCAAAATAGTAACAAGTACCATGGGACCAGTACGCTTTTAAAATAAGTGTACTGTTCTGAACTATACCGTACCAAACTGTAGAGTAGAAAGAAGGCTTTAGGGTTAGGGTCTGGTTAGTTAGGGTTAGGGTCTGGTTAGTCAGGGTAGGGGTCTGGTTAGTTAGTGTTAGCATTAGGGTTCACATATTGACTTGTGTGTGTTTGTCCTGCAGGCGTGGACAAACATGGTCTTAACGTTCCTGAACCAGGTCCTCCTCCTGTCAGACTCGTCCTTCCTGGCGCTCCAGCCGGCGCTCTACCCCTGCCTCAGTCAGCTGTCCTGTCATGTGACCGACGCCAGAGTCCGCCAGGCCGTGCGGGAGTGGCTTGGCCGCGTCGGTCGACTCTATGACATCATTGTGTGACACTGTGACACTGTTGTTTTGCAAAGGACGGATGAGCAGCGACGTGGACGTGTAAAGTAGACGGTCTGCAGGTAGAGCGAAGAAGAGCGGGACTAGTAGAAGTGACGGTAAAAACAGAATGTCCCTGTGCAGCCAGTGGGAGGTGGTGGTGGTGGTGTCGTTTGGTTATGGCAGAACATGGATTTGAACAAAATTATGAAAAATGCAGTTCCTTATAGCAGTGTTTTGATGTCATTTCTGCAGTAAAGTAAAATAATGTTATCTTTGTGTTCACATTTGTATTATACATGTCTTTGTTAGTTACAAATTAAGTTTATTTTAGATAGAATTGCATTTGTACATTATTTAAGCACTTTTTGGAAAGCTAACATCAGCCAGTGCCCCCCCCCCCCAGCAATTTTGATAAAGTGATGTCATGGTTTAACTAGTCATAATATGATGTACAACCTGTTTTCACTATCAGTTAACCACATTTTTAGCATTTAACAGCAGCTCACTGGCTAAGTGTAGCTTGTGGCTGAAGTCAGAAAGACTGAAGGTATGTACTGCCCTACAAAGCAAAAAGGCAGTATAAATAGCCAAAATAAAAAGTCAAGATTATCAGATAAAAAGCCAAAATTATCAGATAAAAAGTCTAAATTCCCAGTCACTGAGCACTACCAGAATTAATCCTTATATAAGGCACACTGTGGTTTTTGTAGAACTAGTTAATATACAGTAACAATAACTGCCTCATGGCCAATAATCTACCTACAACTACTGGGGCTGAACAACAGAACTTTAAGGTCATTTTTCTCACTTTGGTGTCTGTGCAGTTACTGCCTTTTTACTTTATAGGACAGGGTGGGTAGGTTTCAGTCATGTGACTATAATGACGTTGCAATTTCAGCTGGAGGGCAGGAAGTAAACATGGAGGAAACCACTGAAGAGAGTGATTATTTTATGGATTTAGATCTAGATTCCAAACAGATACAGTTGGTTAAAAAATGTATTGAATGTGACCCATATTTATGAAAATTAATGACCCAAAGATTTGCCAATAATCTGTGCTGTGTATATTACTAACTACCTGGTCCTACAGACATCCTACTACACCAGCAGCAGATGAAAGACTAGAAAAGTTTGAAGATATAGAACTTTTTTGTCAGTGGGTGGATCCACAACCTCAGCACCAAAAGGCTCAGTGATAATTATCATTTGGTCTTCGACAGGGTGAGTGTTTTATTTATAAAGATGCAACGTCAAGATGTATTACATGTTTGTTGACATTAGTTGCTGCTAACCGTAGCGAGTAATGGTAACAAACATGTAACGCATCTTGATGTGTCTAGTTAAACCCTATTACAACAGTGTAAATGAGCATTTAACCATAACCTAATGATATATAGCACTTCCACAAAAAAGTTAGCTTTGGAACAAACCTCTGACCATGTGGTCGCTGCAGACATGGACATTAGCATTAGCATTAGCATTAGCAGACTCGGCTCGTCCTGACCGCAAACGCTGATTTAAAATCCACTTTTTACAGTGTTTTTCTGTGAACTTTTTCCATTTGTCACCTTTGTGAATTACAATCTTTGGTACTCAAAAAAATTACTTTTCCTTTTCTGGGTTAGAATGATTGTCGCAGCCGTAAACTACACAAAACAAACATTTTCCCAATGAAAAATGGCTTCACTCAGCTTCACTTCCTGCACTCCATCTGAAAATCACGCGCTGACTATATAGCAATGTGACATCACGTGAAATTAACCTATTGTCCATTGTTATTAAATTTACTGAAATATTTTAGGCCTTTGAGAAAACTTTTCTGACTGTTTCTAACATGTATCTGTGTCTCACATCCATCCTGTTCCATTGGCACCATGTTTTAATTACTCTTCCCAAAACAACAAAAATGTGCAGTTATTTATTAGGAAATAATTTGAATGGAGAGGTTAAGTCATGTCCTTCTACTTCCAGTCCATGGGTGCTTAGCTCGCAAAAATATTGAATGGTTGCAAGTCAAGCTATATTCTGATTCCGTTTGATAAGTGTTCTGAAATTCACATATGATAGCGGTTAATAAATATTAGATGTGTCATAGACAGACCACCTGTTTATGATGGGAAGCAAATGTGACATTAGATTTTATGTGGGCTTAGTAAGAACTACAATGAGTGGAGTATGTGACGTCACACTCCACTCGGCTGTGGAGTCTGTGGTGGCGTCACATACACGCCAGGCGTGTAGTCCAAATTATTACCAGGTTTTACCAGCAAACGAATCAGCAGTTGAAACGCATCAATAATTATCATTTATTATGCGGTACAACAAGTGTGTGATTTAGGTCACATGACAAACCAGATACCATTTTAACATTTTATTTCCCATTGAATACCATTCATTAATTTTTCGATCTCAGGCCCCATGAGGGGGGGATATTTAAGCTCCCCATTGGCCTTTGTCATTTCATTAAATTGTAATTTTTACTTTACTGTATTTAAAGATAATGACCAAAGATAGCATTGTTTTATTTACATTTAATGTACATTAGACTTTTTTATTTTGAAAAACTGGCATTAAATAACAGCATCTCTGCACATGTGGAACCAATCACGTTTCCAGTCCAGAAGGAGTGACACTTTTTACACACAGCTGTACTGTTAGAAGTGGACATCAGAAGACAGTATTTGATTGGCTGAGAAGATGTGGTGAAAATGAATGGAATGTTTTATTTATTTATTTGTGATGAAACCATTTGTAATGTGTGAACCAATGTACCATTTCTGCATCTGTTTTTGCTGGATCATTTTCCAAAACACAAAGAATTGCCAATGTTCTGAAGCACCTCATACAAAAGGAGGGAAGGAAGTGATGGGATTTTTCCAAAATTCTCATAGACTGGCTGTAATCTGGGATAAATGTGACAATCGGTGTGTGCATGTTTCTGCACTGCATCACACACTTAGTGTTGGATCTAAAATCTAAAATATCTGCTTATTTTAAGTGTGCAGAGCCAAAGACTGCATCAAACACCTACCAAAAGAGACCAGTATTCATAAAAATAAATGTACCCCCCCCCCCTGTTCAAATTGAGTGTGTCCCCACAGTCCCCAGACTTGAATACGTGTGTGGAAGCGTTTTTCGCAAGAAATATATTTGAAAAGGACCCACATGACCTACTTCTCAACCCACATTTTTAAAAAGTATTCAGTGGTCTTTATAAACATCACGTGACCTTTGACCTTACTCACATACCTGCATTTATTTATGTGTTAAAATTCCATGTCATTGCTTGTACGTTAATGTGTTTAGAAAATATTTTTGTCCTGCTTCATCATTTAAAAATTATCAACGCTAACGCAGCATCTAAACCAGGGGTCGACAACCTGTAACACCCAAAGAGACATTTGAACCTGGTTTCCATTTGAACCCGCTCATCATCTTTAAAAATCTCACCCAATGTGTCCCAAACCTTACTTTTTGTTTGTATGTTTCCGGAGCTTCCACTCTCCCAAATGTATTTTCTCTCTTGCTCCCTCCATACCATAGGATACTGACAACATTGTACGTCACCTTCATTCAGTCAATATAGTGTATGTATTAATAATAGAAAATTATACCTAATATTTAAATTACAATCATTTACCAGGTGTGGGTTTTCTCCAGGTACTCCAGTTTCCTCCCACCATCCAAACACATGCACTGATAGGTTAACTGGTTAACTGGTTAATCTAAATCACCCATAGGTGTGAATGTGACAGTGATTGTTTGTCTATATATGTTCAGCCCTGAGATGAACTGGAGACTCATACAGGGTGTACCCCGCCTTCACCCATTGTAGCTGGATTAGGCCCCCAGTGACCCCCGTGACCCTAGTGAGGATAAAGCGGGTTCAGATAATGAGACCAGATGAGGTTTACCAGGTTATTTTAATGTTTATCTCAAACAACAAATGACGGGGCGGCTGTGGCTCAGTTGGTAGAGTGGGTCACCCAATGACCGAGAGGTTGGTGGTTCGCGTCCCAGCTCTGGCTGTCCACATGTCGAAGTGTCCTTGGGCAAGACACTGAACCCTGACTTAGGCCCCCAGTAGGACTGACCTTAGACCTTAGAAACCTACTGGTGTATGAGTGTGTGTGTGAATGGGTGAATGAGAGGCTAATGTAAAGCGCTTTGAGCACCATGAAGGTGGAAAAGCGCTATATAAGTGCAGTCCATTTACCATTTACCCAACTGACTGCAACCCGAATATCATTAAAAATATTTTTCACTGACCCGCAACTATGGATGACCATGAGTGACCGCAGGCGCCTGCTTACTTCGGGTCAGCCTGCGCATCACTGCTCTGACCACAGTTTGGTTTGGCTGTGTAGCTACAGTCTGCCAGAACCACCCAAAGTGAATTAATCCACCCAAAGATTTCAACTATTTCATCTTTTTTTTTTTCAGTTATTTCTGAGTGCAGTTCATTCACCTTTAGTGCAAATGAAGGTGGAACTCAATGTGTTGAGGTCTAAACAGTGACGGATGGTTGGGGGAGTGAGTTCCAGAGAGATATCTAAACCATGCAGGACACTGGCCCTGGAGGACCAGAGTTGGACACCTATACTATAGGATGTTAAAACAACCAGATTGATGCTAGTTTAAACTTGTTTTCAGCACTCTGTATATGTCACATTGTTCCTTGCTCTGATTGGTCATAGCACTGGCCTATTACGTGTAGAGCACTTTGAAACACAGCTGTTGATCCCACCCATTCGCGTAAGCCAGGCATGTCCAAACTATTCCACAAAGGGCCGGTGTGGCTGCACGTTTTTGTTCCAACCAACCAAGAGTTCAAAGTTTGACCAATCGACTCTGAAGACTGACATCAATTGATTAATTGAGTCCAGTCTGGTGTGATGCTGCTGCTGCTGCTGTTGGAACAAAAACCTACAGCCACACTGGCCCTTCATGGAATAGTTTGGACATGACTGTCTTATGCAGACAAACCAAGCTGCAGTCAGTGCAGATATATTCGGACAATGGCTGAGTTGCCAGGAAAATGCTTCCACACACTTATTCAAATCTGGGGACTGTGGGGACACACTTAATTTGACGTGGGGGGTGATGGAGGGGGAGGGGCTTGTATCCCTTTAAAATGAGTTAACGTGTTGCAGTAAATTCAGATCTGATCAAAACTACTGTATCAGACTGTTTTTTTAATGTATGTATTTATTTGTTCTGAATCAGCTGGTGAAGCCACAGGACAGTTGGTGCGAAATCGATACGTTAAAAGCTGAGAAATCTGACTACGTGTGTGCATATACCAACATGTCCAGCTTTAAATGTACAACCCTTTTGTTCTGGAATTTCTGGATTAAGTGTGAAGTTGAGCTGTTGGTTATTTATTTAAATGTAAAATGCCTTTAACATATAAAACCTACATATGTTTGCTTGTCATGTATGTATGTGTATTTATGTAAATGACTTATTATTTAATACATGCTATATCATATTACTATACACTGTTTTTGACTTTTTCCTTGGCATATTTTGCCTCCTGGTGCAGCTGTAGTTTATACAATTACATAAAAACACAATAGAATGTTTAGTTTTTTTCTCCTTCACTGTTCTCCCTATATATTTTTTCTATCTGTATTGCTAAGCATCATATATCGGCTTTGAAACATCTTTTTTTTCAGTCTTTCTTGGTTTTGTTTATATATGGGAAATTTCAATAAGGTTGGTATAAAAAGCTTTGGCTTCAGCTCAAAACCTTTTCGGTTAGTTTTACTTTTTGTTTTTGACAGATATGAATAAAGCAAACACACATGAATCTGTATGTTATCAGTGTCCTTACTCTGGTGCACCCACAGTGACCCCCCACAGTGTTCTGTGAGCCCAGTTCTGGTCCGGTTTTGGTCAAAGCGAAAGTAGTCCCAGCAGGTTTCCTGGGGTCAACAAAATAAAACGTGTTTCTTCTCAAAACAGTATGTGTTTGAATGAGTGATTTATTTACATAACAAAACCTTCACAGAGCAAAAACTCACACCTTATAATTTCTTGGAGCTACTTTCTCTCAATAACGATCAATGCGTGTTGTCACTGCTAACAGCTGTGCACCTTAGGCTACGTCCAGACGAGTTCAATACAGGTTTAGTTGTGAAACCGTGTCAAAAAGATATTGCGTAAAAATGAAAATGTTTCAGTAAAAGATTATTACCAGGTCTCCTCATTACCAACCTACCCTGAAAATTTCATCAAACTCTGTCCATAGGTTTTTAAGTTATCTTGTACGCAAACAAACCAACCAACGAACACCGGCAAAAACATAATGTCCTTGGCGGAGGTAACAATAACACTGGAACGCATTCACCACTGCTACTCTGTTGTTCACTATTTTCACTGTCTGTGACAAGAATGAATGCTATAGGTGCAAGGCTGCTGTTTATTCTGGTCATGTGGGTGTGAACACACACATTTACTCATCAAAATGAGTGCGGAAATGGCACTGTCTCCAGATCTTCCCACTCTGTGACCGGTTTTCCAAAGATATCGTTTTGGGCTACCCATGACCCCGTTCCCATTTTGACGAAAGGCCAATGTGTTCAGAAAGTACGTCGGTTTCACACAAATTCCTTTCCATGCAAATTGGGCCTTGGCAAACTACTTTTATCAGTTGTTCAGCAGTGTTTATGGCTGCTACATGCAAGCACACAGCTGTTAGCAGTGACAACGCGGGGACTACTTTCACTTTGACCAAAACCGGACCAGAACTGGGCTCGCAGGACACTGTAAGGGGTAAGTCACTGTGGGTGCACCAGAGTAAAGACACTGATCCCATTCAGTTTCATGTGGAAAAAAAACAAAGTATCTCTTTAAACCCGTCCCCCATTGCAGCGAATCTGAAGTTGCATTAGCATCTACAAGAGAAGATGGCACCACAGTAGCTGCTGCACAAACTTGAAAAAAATTAGGATGAAACTAGTTCATGTGCTCTCTGTGGAAATAAAGTAGGTTTTTTTCCCCTGCATGTTTTCAAAACAAATGACGGCACCAAACCTAGCTGGATGTTACTCTGAGATGGCAAACACACACAGAGCCAGAGGGGAGGGGGGGAGTGTTCCATCACGCATTCTGAGCCAATCAGAGACGCCTCATTACCGCATCATGGACATGTATGAGGAAGTACCAGTAAACTGTTGTTCCATTTTTCTATCCTCCAAAAACTGCTTGAAACAAAACATGTGGGTTTTTTTTATAGAACCAACACACAATGTATTCAATAACAATGGAGATCACATTAATATTAAGGAAATAACCATGGAATGACTCCTTTAAAAATCATTTGGATTTATTCCCAAATTTTTGTTCCCATTGAAATGTTTTAAAGGAAAAATAAAACCATGTGGATGGAAACATACACACTCTACTACACCTGCAGTAGCTGTTGCATATGAGGCCCATGATTGTTTGATTGAATTTGTTTTATACCTTTTTAATCTCGCCCAACATTGGTTTGGAGGAATTATTGTAATGTGTGTGTGTGTGTGTCTACAGAGACATATCATGCTATAACTCCATGGATATCACCATGACATTACATAGGCATACACATTTAGCTAATGTGTATCAGATGCAATGATCCATTTGAGTAAAGGTCAAAGGTCAAGGTCACAATTAGCTAAAAGGTCAAAATAACATTATAGGTTATAACTCAAGAACGGAGGGTCACAGAACTTTGAGATTGGTATGAAAAGATGCAGAATGTAAATTTCTACAATTCCCATAATTGGTATCACCTACGACCAATAGTTGTTGAGATCTCTGGAGATCGCCAAACGAACTTGTGTAACACTGTTTGTGTCAAACATAGACATATCACACTATAACTTAATCAATACTGGGTGTGTTATCATAATATTACACACACTGGTGCATATATACATATAATGAAATTATCAATATTGCAAAACATCAAAGGTCAAGGTCACATTTTGCAGAAAGATCTAAATCCCATTATTGGCTTTAATTCAAGTTGTCATAGAAATTTGAGATAGGGGCGAGATTAGACATTCTCTGAATACTAGTTTTTTTTTCTTGAGGTTTTTAACCTGTATTAGATCCTGCTCCTAGTGCTACCTGTTCACAACCAAAGGTGACATCTTCTCATTGTACTGTTTTGTTCAGTGACTTGTAACAAAAGTAGTGAATTGTAAAAGAGAAAATGAAATGTTTTTTTTACTGTTAATGAAGCATTTAGATCAGGGGTGTCAAACATATGGCCCATGAGGTTGAATTTGTACAAGTCAACAATTCCACAGTCAAGGCTGAAGAAGTCATTTAAGTTCCAGTTCCACATACAAACCAATAACAGAATAACCTACAAAAAATAATGACTCCATATTTTCTTCTCAGTTTGATGTGCCTAAAAATAAGAACTTCAAATGTGTGTCTTTATTTTAGCAGAACAAATAATATCAAATTATATATGAAAGTACATGTATTTATATAGTAAATGTAAAGAGTATAAAGTACAGATATTTATATAAATGTAAAGAGTATAAAGTACATATATTTATATAAATGTAAAGAGTATAAAGTACAGATATTTATATAAATGTAAAGAGTATAAAGTACAGATATTTATATAAATGTAAAGAGTATAAAGTACAGATATTTATATAAATGTAAAGAGTATAAAGTACAGATATTTATATAAATGTAAAGAGTATAAAGTACATATATTTATATAAATGTAAAGAGTATAAAGTACATATATTTATATAAATGTAAAGAGTATAAAGTACATATATTTATATAAATGTAAAGAGTATAAAGTACATATATTTATATAAATGTAAAGAGTATAAAGTACATATATTTATATAAATGTAAAGAGTATAAAGTACATATATTTATATAAATGTAAAGAGTATAAAGTACATATATTTATATAAATGTAAAGAGTATAAAGTACATATATTTATATAAATGTAAAGAGTATAAAGTACATATATTTATATAAATGTAAAGAGTATAAAGTACAGATATTTATATAAATGTAAAGAGTATAAAGTACAGATATTTATATAAATGTAAAGAGTATAAAGTACAGATATTTATATAAATGTAAAGAGTATAAAGTACAGATATTTATATAAATGTAAAGAGTATAAAGTACAGATATTTATATAAATGTAAAGAGTATAAAGTACAGATATTTATATAAATGTAAAGAGTATAAAGTACAGATATTTATATAAATGTAAAGAGTATAAAGTACAGATATTTATATAAATGTAAAGAGTATAAAGTACAGATATTTATATAAATGTAAAGAGTATAAAGTACAGATATTTATATAAATGTAAAGAGTATAAAGTACAGATATTTATATAAATGTAAAGAGTATAAAGTACATATATTTATATAAATGTAAAGAGTATAAAGTACATATATTTATATAAATGTAAAGAGTATAAAGTACAGATATTTATATAAATGTAAAGAGTATAAAGTACAGATATTTATATAAATGTAAAGAGTATAAAGTACAGATATTTATATAAATGTAAAGAGTATAAAGTACATATATTTATATAAATGTAAAGAGTATAAAGTACAGATATTTATATAAATGTAAAGAGTATAAAGTACAGATATTTATATAAATGTAAAGAGTATAAAGTACAGATATTTATATAAATGTAAAGAGTATAAAGTACAGATATTTATATAAATGTAAAGAGTATAAGTACATATACCCTAAAATTGCATTGAATGTCAGTATTTTTCTCCCTAGTGATGGTTAATGCATGGTCCACTTTTCTAAATGTCCAGCAGCTTTAGGGACTGTCCCTTTCCTGTCCTCATCTGTCCTCCTTTCCAGTGGGTGAGGACGAGCTGTGAGAGACCAGATGTTGACCGGCAGCAGCAGACGGAAGGATTTATTTGATGTTAAGTCGGTGACATGTATAAAAAGCTGTGGACTAATGTGTCATGTGACGCTTTTGCTGAAGCCTTCGTTCATTTGCTGTGGCGATTGTTTCTTTGGCTTCTGTGGTCCTTAAGCAAACAAAATCCAAAATACATTTGATTGCACTTTTATGACGTACATTTGACCTATTGTCCTGGGAACACAGATTAAGGCAGAACCAAATTCTGAATGATCGTAAACTTCATCTGCTCTGAAAACTGATGTGATGCACTGGCTCTGAAGAGGGTTAGCGTTAGCTTCTGAAGAGGGTTAGGATTAGCTTCTGAAGAGGGTTAGCGTTAGCTTCTGAAGAGGGTTAGGATTAGCTTCTGAAGAGGGTTAGCGTTAGCTTCTGAGGGTTAGGATTAGCTTCTGAAGAGGGTTAGCGTTAGCTTCTGAAGAGGGTTATGGTTAGCTTCTGAAGAGGGTTAGTGTTAACTTCTGAAGGGGGTTAGTGTTAGCTTCTGAGGGTTAGGATTAGGTTCTGAAGAGGGTTAGCGTTAGCTTCTGAGGGTTAGGATTAGCTTCTGAAGAGGGTTAGCGTTAGCTTCTGAAGAGGGTTAGGATTAGCTTCTGAAGAGGGTTAGCGTTAGCTTCTGAAGAGGGTTAGGATTAGCTTCTGAGGAGGGTTAGCGTTAGCTTCTGAAGAGGGTTAGGATTAGCTTCTGAAGAGGGTTAGCATTAGCTTCTGAAGAGGGTTAGCGTTAGCTTCTGAGGGTTAGGATTAGCTTCTGAAGAGCGTTAGCGTTAGCTTCTGAAGAGGGTTAGGATTAGCTTCTGAAGAGGGTTAGCGTTAGCTTCTGAAGAGGGTTATGGTTAGCTTCTGAAGAGGGTTAGCGTTAGCTTCTGAAGGGGGTTATCGTTAGCTTCTGAAGAGGGTTAGGGTTAGCGTCTGAAGAGTGTTAGGGTTAGCGTCTGAAGGGGGTTAGGGAGAAGGCAGGGTTCCCGCGGATCCTTGAAAATTCTTAAAAGGCATTAAATTCATTGTTCTTAAAATAAGGCATTAATTATCATTATGTCTTAAATACAAATTTCAAAAGTCTTAAAAATGTGGACATATAAGTAAGATTTATGTTAATTTGAGATAAAAACTATCTGGTAACATTAGGTCTATATTACAAAAATGATTTCGGGTGAGTAGAAAATGAGGACATCATTCTGTGGGTGTAGTGTTCCTTTAACTATACTGAGTCAAAGTGTGTGTTTATATGGTGTGTGTGTGTGGGTTATATTTTAAAAATTTCAAAGTTATGTTTCTTGATGCAAATGGTTCATGAATGTAGCAGCAACTGGACCAAAAAGTCATGTTCTATTTAAAATAAACAGTTAGTAAAACTGCCCCACGGTAATTCATCTGGTGTTTTGTTTTTTTTCTCTTTTCAATTTTGGTTCATTGTCGGCTTGGTCTTAAATTAAATTTCAAACGACATTTTAAAAAAAAATCAAAAGACTTGAATTTAACTTGACCTGAGCTGTAGGAACAGTGGGTAGGTTTTGGGATAGGGGTAGCTTCTAAAAAGGGTTAGAGTCGACTTTGTTGTGGATTTTTAGTTTTTCAATCAAAACTAGAGAAAAAATGCTCAAATCTGATTTCTGATAATATCGGATGGGGACAACCCTATTTTAAAATAGGGAAATTGAAATGAAATAAGCCCTGCGATGAACTGGCGTCTCATACAGGGTGTACCCCGCCTTCGCCCATTGTAGCTGGATTAGGCCCCCAGTGACCCCCGCGACCCTAGTGAGGATAAAGCGGGTAATGAAATGAATAATGAAATTGAAATGTACTCTCCATTTACCATAATGTAACATTTCAAATTAATCCAGAATCTCTTCAGGATCTTCAGCACACTCTAATCAATTGGTGCTTGTGTCATTCCCAAACCATCCTGAAAGTTTCATGGAAATATGTCCATAACTTTTTGAGTTATGATAGACAGACAGACAGACAGACAGACACCACCTCCTTGGTGGACCTCCTTTCATTCTGGTTCTACATTGTCTGTCAGACAGAAGCACAGAGTCTCAGGTCAGTTTGTTGAGCTTTTGTTTCTCAGTGTTCTGTAATAAGCAGAGGTGTTTTCTTTAGACTTGGGGCCAATTCCCATTCCTCCCTAAACCCTCAATCTCAAAATGCGAGCTCTCGTGAAGTGTAAGTGTTGTCCCAATTCTAAGAACGTTTAAGTTGAGGGGCAGTTGGAGGGCTGTATATCCCTCAATATTGATATTCTCCGACACCACCCTTGGGAACAAGAGTTACCCAGAATGCAGTATTTTCTTTGTTAATGGAGATTAACGTTGTATTATCTTAGTTTAGGTCCATTTTATGGATTATGTTCCTCATTGTTGCATAACATGTATTTTTTATTCTACGATCTTAAGTTAGTTAACGTTACAAAAACGGTAATTTTTCGCAGTTGTAATGTAGTTGTTTTATCCAGATAACAGCCTATATAACATGCTTATGCTGATAATGGTATAAAATGATCAGGCTCATGTCATCTCCCGTAGCCACAGAGTTATCTAACGATAGTTATAGCTGGTGTTTACCTTTAATTGAGCCATGGTATGAGGTGACAGCTGAATATGGTTGTGTTATTTATACAGATTATTTGTTTATTAGTTCTAACTGAAGGAATAATTTAGAGATGGTCCACAATTTCAAAAACGTAGACCTGATGGATAATGTAATATATATTATATTATATTACATTATATTATATTGTATTGTATTGTATTTTATATGACGAATGATAGCTGTGTTTGTGGCTTATGACTAAAGAGGTGGGGTTAACAGTGCAAATATTTTTTTTAAATTATAATAATAATAAAGTTGTGTTTCATTTCAGGGACTACAGAGACAACGTGGACCCAGATTAATTTCAGGGTCAACATTTAAGGGGTGTCCCATTTCTAATTCACAAATGGTAAATGGTGTGCATTTATATTTTTCGCTTTTCCACCTTCATGGTGCTCAAAGCGCTTTACATTCACCCATTCACACACACACACACCAGTAGGTTTCTAAGGTCTAAGGTCAGTCCTACTGGGGGCCTAAGTCAGGGTTCAGTGTCTTGCCCAAGGACACTTCGACATGTGGACAGCGAGAGCCGGGACACGAACCGCCAACCTCTCGGTCATTGGGCGACCCACTCTACCAACTGAACCACAGCCGCCCAAAAATAGCCCTTAACACTTAGTTTTGAAGGTTAAGGGAGGAATTGGAATTGGCCCTTATAATAATGTAAAGAGCACAGCCTTGTTGTGTTACATAGTGTTTTGTGTATTAGTGAATATGTGTAACAGTTTAGTTCTGTGTCCAGTACTATCCAATCATATTACGACTACTGTTGCATTTTCGTATAAACGAGGATTTCCTCCTGAAAATGTTTGTCTAAAAGCAGATGAAAAAGTTTTCATCATCACAGTATAGACGTAGCCTAAAAGTTTGAATGTTTTGTCAGCCCTAAACATTCTGAAAAGAAATGTTGTTGTTTCCTTCTGACCTGTACAGTACACTCTGACCCAAAGGAAGCATACTGACACTCTTTCTGGCTTGGGTCAAAGCTTTTTGATCTTTTTTTTTAGTTGATTCAAAATCTGAAAAGTGTAAAATAACTTTTTGACGTGTAATGATTCTATGTAATCAACCAATCCAAGTTTATTTTTATAATATTTTACAACAACATAAAAGAAGACTAAAGTGCTTTACAGCTTAAACATAAGTAAAATACAGGATAAAACAACTCAATGAACTATAATTTAAAAATGTATGCATGTAAAATACAGGATTTAACAGGATTAAAGTCACTACTAAGTCCATAAAAGCAGACTGCACAGTCTCAGGCAGTAGCGGAGCCTCTGACCTAGAAATGAAAGTACACATGTAAACAGCTCCAAAAACATCTGCAAATGCAACACAATCCTTCAAACATATGGCACGACAGCACAGACAGTCCAGAGAAAGAACTTCAGTTTCACTTTGAAACAGAAGAACACACTCAGAGGTTCTGAAAATTTATTTTTATAAAGTCTGACATTTATGACAAAACAAAAATACACATGTTGA
This sequence comes from Siphamia tubifer, assembly GCA_020466265.1. Classification (NCBI taxonomy): domain Eukaryota; kingdom Metazoa; phylum Chordata; class Actinopteri; order Kurtiformes; family Apogonidae; genus Siphamia; species Siphamia tubifer. The sequence continues at coordinate 5,989,285 of CM035797.1, forward strand.
GCCTATAATCTGGCTATAAGACAACTCTCTGCACGTCATTTGGCTTACATTCTTTACTGAACATTTAATGCACCACATGGGTAGATCCCATACATAAGTGTTTTATTTATTTATTTATTTATTTATTTATTTATTTATTTATTTATTTATTATGTTAGATAAGATGAGCAGCACCAGAAAAGTTTCCTCCTGGTGGATGGACATTTGTTCAGCTGTTTGTCCACTACATGTGTTACAATAAAAGAAATGTAATTTTCAATTTCAATTTTATTTATAGAGCCCCAAATTACAACAAGAGAGAATAATCAATGATAGAAATAGATGAAGTCCCAAGTACCCCCTGTCCTTAGACCCTCCTCAGCAAGAAAAACCCAGTGGGAAAGAAGATGTAATCTTGGGGAGAACCACAGTGAAGGACAGATCCAGTCCCATGGACGGACAGACTATAGATGAACATCCATTTGTAGGTGAAAGTGGGGGGGGGGGCAGGTCCATCCGTCAGACAGGTGATGGTGAGGGAGGAGATCTGGGGTCGCAGGTCAGCACAGGACACAGGTGAGTGACTGCAGATCCTGTTGTCTAAGGCTCCTTATGCGGATACTGCTGAGAGATGCCATGCCCCCCAGAGGGGGGAGTGGGGAAAAGGAGACACTGGGTGAATAGTCATTCTTCATCTATTTCTGTGATTGGTTGTTCTCTCCAATCAACCCTGTAAAGCTCTGTGAGACGACATTGTTGTGATTTGGGGCTCTATAAATAAAGTTGAATTGAATTACATTATTTATCCATAGAGTTTAGTATATCATTACGGTCTTCTGTGACTGGGGGGTGGGGGGGCTTAAGTCTAATGCAACAGTGATGGGGAGGGTTTTTTTGTATAATATACATGTGTGGTGTGACAGAAGGATTAATGGGTGCGTCAGCTGTACCACAGCTAAACTATTACCAGTTTCAAACTGATTTAGGACAAAGAGACTTTTCCAGAATCCAGAGTTTGTGGGAACAGTTTGGGGATGGCCCCTTCTTGTTCCAACTTGTAAAGTCCATAAAGACGTGGATGACATGGCCTGAACACGGTCCTGATCTTCGACCTTAGAGAGCCAGGGTTAGGGTTAGGTTTGGAGGCCAATGGTCCCCGTGCCTCCAAAACTGACTGGGTGGCAGATAATGGAAGGATAGTAGAAGATAGTAAAGCTAAGGTTCTGGATGGACTGTTTAGATCCAGCAGGTGGTTGTTAGAAACAGAATCAGAAACAAAATTAACTTTATTTGTCATTTTGCATATCTGAGGACATCAAAACGAAAAGACAGGTTGCCCAGCCCCTTCCAGACTCGTCGGGTCTTGCAGCCATGTGTGGCACTACCTTTAATATTAATCACTAATAATATCGATTACTGATTGGAAATAGAAACAGGAAAAAAAATTGTGGAGACATGTAGGAAGCACAAAAAGTCAACAGTACTCAGTGAAGGCTGGGAAGTAATCCCAGTTTTCCTCATGCAGCAGTGCCACATTCATTTCTGCAGAGAAAACACCCCTCCAAATAGGATGACCAAATGAGGTTGGCTGAAATTCGGGACAGGATGAGTCATGTGTGTGTGTGTGTGAATTTCCAAGCTTGTCAAATGAATGTTATTCAAGTATTTAATAGTATATTAATCAATATTGATCCAATATAATTAATACAAGCGGGCAATATAAATTTTACCTTTGTAATAGTTTCATTATTTCAATAATTTCATATATCTCTGTAGTTGATTGTGTTTCTGTGAAGCCCTGTGAGATGACTTTGTTGTGATTAGGGGCTTTATAAATAAAATTTAATTAATAGACCTAACATTGTTGAATGTGGAGACATGGGAAGTTGAATAATAACACAATAGGTTAATAATGAAGCTGTGCTTCAAATGTCATCAAATCTAATTAATTTATCGCTATTGTCAGTGAATATTCGTGTCAGTCACTGTTCGCTCTTACTGTAGCAATCGAATAGGACTAGAATGTGACAAAGATGCAAAATAGATCAATTGTAGTTAGGGCTGATCACAGACAATTGAAACATTCAGGGCTGAGCAAGCAGCCTCAGCACCAGTCAGACAGCAGCCTCAGCGGCAGTCAGGTAGCAGCCTCAGCGGCAGTCAGGTAGCAGCCTCAGAGGCAGTCAGGTAGCAGCCTCAGCGGCAGTCAGGTAGCAGCCTCAGCAGCAGTCAGGTAACAGCCTCAGCAGCAGTCAGGTAACAGCCTGAGCAGCAGTCAGGTAGCAGCCTCAGCAGCAGTCAGGTAACAGCCTCAGCAGCAGTCAGGTAGCAGCCTCGGCAGCAGTCAGGTAACAGCCTCAGCAGCAGTCAGGTAGCAGCCTCAGCGGCAGTCAGGTAACAGCCTCAGCAGCAGTCAGGTAACAGCCTCAGTAGCAGTCAGGTAACAGCCTCAGTAGCAGTCAGGTAGCAGCCTCAGCAGCAGTCAGGTAACAGCCTCAGCAGCAGTCAGTTAGTAGGAAAATTGTTTTAAATGTTTACCTGGGGACAACAAGTCATTATTTGGTATGAGTTTAATTTTCAGGACACGCAGTCAGATTTGGGAATCGGGACAAGTGCTTAGAATTCCGTAATGTCCCGAATTTTTTGGGACATCTGGTCACCTTGCCTCCAAACCAAACAGGAGGAATGCCCCCACCATGTCCAGTCTTCAATATCTTCAGTGGACAGGGTCTACCCCCCCCCCCCCCCCCCCCCCCAAGCCAGACTAGTTAAACAGTTTAACACATCTGTGTAAATGAACTGGACAAGTTAAAGCTGGACTGTAGCCCCTCCCCCTCCTCTTCCGGAATGATCCAGGAGCTGATCTAACTCCTCCCCTAGGCCCAGCTGGACTGTAGCCCCTCCCCCTCCTCCTCCAGCCTGATCCAGGGTCAGTGTTTGATCCTTTCACTCTGTGGACTCTTCATGTCTGATCACATTCGTCTCTTCCTCCTCCTGTGAGCACTGATCGGCCCCTGTGGCCCTTGGCCCCTGTGGGCCCCCCGCTTCACCATGCGCTCTCTCCTGGACAGCAGCTGGATGAAGTTTGGACCGGCGGGTCGGGACTCTCTGGACTGGTCGCCTGGACCGTCGACGTCACCTTCCACTGACGGATCACCGGTCAGTTCTACCAATAGATCTACTGCACCTTTAATTTAATTTGATTTAATTTGATTAGATTTTTCTGGATTCTAATTCAAAAGCAGTCAAAGTGATGTGCCCTCATTTTTCTTAGAATCATTCCACATTAGATCAATAAAGCTTCTTTGAAAATAGAAAATAGAAATGTGGAAAGTACTTGGTTGTTATTTCTGATATGACAGGAACTAATGAGACTAAAAATGAATGGAGTGTTTTTAATTTAACATTTTTTTTATTTTCCAACTCAATGAAATTACTATTTTAGTTTAGATTTGGTTTTAATAAGAATAATAAGAAACAAGTACAGATGTTTGACAGTAAATTAGTAGATTAAATAAGGGAAAATCAGAAGCGCATTCTGAGAACGCAGACCTCCACCAAGTGCGGACCCCCCCCAACACACACACACACACACACACACACACACAGACACACCAAAATCTAATCATTTGTTGAGCTGTTGGCAGCAGGTAATAAGACAAACAAACAGGTTTGCTATACATTTCTTGTGTTTCAGCAGTTGTTTTTTGACACAAAAAAGTCATTTTAACTCTAAAATAACATTTAGTGAATGCAAAACAACTGGTCATATAAAAGTCACTTCCATTCATGAAAGAACATGCATCTTTACAGCTGTTTGTCAGCAGGGCCCTCTGGTGGACACCATCACTCATGGTTCTTTGAAATGATAAACTGGACGATGGATTAATTAAAACCATCTAATGGCATTTAGATTAGATTCAACTTTATTGTCATTGACCATGTACAAATACAGATGAAATGCAGTTAACATCCAACCAGAAGTGTATATATATATATACTGTATATATATGCACACACACACACACACACTGTCATCCTCAAAATTATTCATACTCCTTCCATTTTTTGTGACTTTGTTTGTGTGATAAAAAGAATGAGTTTTATCCAGTTTCTTTCTGACCTGTATGTGAAACACAAATGAAGGAAAAACAACAAATTATATTTGGAGAAAGAAAAATATTTCAGGAGTATTTTATTAGTGTATTTCCCAAAAAACACCAAATTATTCCTACCCTGGGTTTACTCAGTCCAATGTCTTTTCTAGTAGGGGTGTGACGAGACACTCAGCTCACGAGACGAGACAAGACACAAGATTGGGTTCACGAGACAAGACGAGATTTTGAGAAACTAAATTATATGAATGGACAACCGACTTATTCAACTGAGTTGCACATGGATTTTATAACTCTGTAAGCGTTAACTTTTCTTCCTTTTAATGAACTTCTTCCCCTACAAGTTAAAACTAAATGTAAAGGTTATAAAAGTTCAAATAAATAAAATCATATATATCTCCTCTTTTCAAGTTCAAACCATATGTGCAAAACAAAAAGTTCTTCTCTGTCACTACAGAGTGAAAATAGTGCAAACAGAGGCTGACCAAGGATATCACTTCTTCCTCTACAAATTGAAACTAAAATAAAATGTTATAGAAGGTAAAATAAATTAAATAATATATTTCTAATTTTTTTCAAACTTCGTGGAGTCGTGGAAACATGTTTGAATTTTCAAATAATATTCGAATAGTTTCCGGCAAATTTCAAATAGTGTTTTGGACCAAAAGTCACATCCCTAGTTACGTCAAACAAACACGATCGTTTTGTGGATCTGAAAGCAAATTTCAAGGCATGTTTGATAAGCTTACACACAGAACACTGTAGACTATCTGGGTCTACAGACGTACACATACAAGCAGTGGTGTAACGTTAGCTCTACTGTCTATGAACATTAGTTTATATGGTGAACATTGTTTGTCCTATCTCCAATCAGCTGTTTTAGCAAAACACCGGTAGCAATGTTAGTGTATTATAACTTCTTCATAACTAACAGTATTGTCAGTTTCACAGCTAAAGCCTTCATTTCAGAGCTAAAGTTGCTGAACTTACCATCAGATTGAAGTTGACTTATTTGCTTTGTGGAGACAGTGTTCTGCTCAGTGACTTGTCTCCTCTTTGGCTGTGGGTAAAGCCAGTGGGAACAGGTTATCCTCAGTTGGTCTTTTGTCCATAAAGTGATGGGAACACACAAAAACGTTGTGTGGTGGAATCTTTAAATTCAATGCCTTCATCCAGGCCTGTGATTCAGAGTTACCATCAGGCTTGTGAAAAACAAAAACAGCAGAGGGCATGAACATTGCCTCTTTGTGGCAGGTTTGTGGTTAAAACACTCTAACCACTTGTTCAGGTGTTTTGTTGAGTTTTTACAACCAACGACAGCACACGTAGTTCCAAAACCACTTTTCCTCTTGAAGTTGTCCATCCTTTTTCTCACTGAGTCACTGTGTTAATATCGGAGCTAAGCTAGCAAAACAAACACTAACCCAGAACAGAAGTGAAAAACATTGAGAGGAGTTCAGGAAGTAAAGCGGAAATGGGTCAAAACGTGTGTTTTCTGACGTCATTCTGGACAGAATTTTAACGCGACGAGAAATCTCATCAAATTACATCTCGCAAGATCACACCCCTAATCAATAGAGTAGTTTTGGTTCTGGATAATGGTTCCTCTAAGTGTCCACAGTCTGTATTGTGTGTCCTGTAGGGTTCTGGTCCACTCTTCCAGGACCAAAGCCTCCAGTTGGGTCCATTTGGATGATCTATCATCACTCTGTTCTGAACGCTCCTCTACAGGTTCTCTAGATGTTGTAGTTCAGGACTTGGATTGGCTCATGTCCTTAAACTACTACTGCACTACCTTGGTGGTCTACTTGGGGTTAGTGTCCTTCTGGGATGTCCAATCACGACAAATCAGGAGTTTTTCTGCAGACTGTCACATTGTCATCCAGGACGTTGATAACATTCTTTAAATGTCTTCATCCAGAACAAAAACTACTCTTTTGATTATTAAGAAAAGACATTGGACTGAGTAAACCTGGGGCAGGAATCATTTTGAAGATGGTGTGTTTTTGGAAATCCTCTAATAAAATACTCCTGAAATCCTTTTTTTTTCTCCAAATATCATTTGTTGTTTTTCCTTCACATACAGGTCAGAAAGAAACTGGATAAAACATTCTTTTTATCATAAAAGCAAAAAGGAAAAAAATGGCAGGCGTATGAACAGTTTCGAGGACTGTGTGTGTGTGTGTGTGTGTGTGTGTGTGTGTGTGTGTGGGTGGATGAGTCATAGCCTTATTCCTGAAGTCCACAATAAGTTATTTAGTTTTAGAAGTATTGAGTGTCAGGTTGTCGTCCTTGCACCACACAGTCAGGCAGTCCACCTCCTCCCTGTAGACAGACTAATTATCGGTCTGTAACTCTTAGAGTTTTTGTCATTCAAACATATGACACCATTAAAAACCTTGAAACTTCTAGTTTATATATATATATATATATATATATATATATATATATATATATATATATATATATATATATATATATATATATATATATATCTTATATTAAATAAATTATATAGCTGACCCTTTTTAAAGAGAGTGAAAAGAAATCTTTGGATTTTCTGTACTTACTTAATGACTTCTTCAGCCGCTGAGGCCACACCTATCACTACTCACAGGTAAAGTACCTCGTGCTTGAGTGGCTAGGTTAATCACCGTGGTGTCATCCGCAAACTCGTTTAGTCTCATAATCTGAAAAGGCTTTATCCTCACTAAGGTCACAGGGATCACTGGGGGCCTAATCCAGCTACAATGGGTGAAGTCGGGGTACATCTGCAAACTTAATGATGTTATTAGAGTAATGCACTGGTTTGCAACCATGGGTGAAGAGAGAGTAGAGAAGGGACTCAGTACACAGCCCTGTGGAACACCAGTGCTCATGGTGAGAGTGGAGGAACAGTGGAGGAACAACCAGACATGTTGCAGCCTGTTGGTCAGAAAGTCCAGTGGAATGTCACTGATTTGGGCATCTAAAAATCCATATGCAACTGGATACAGTTCAGTGATGTGCAGTTAAGGGAAGCAGGTGAGGCAGGGTCTCACCAGACATAATCCAGCATGAGTTATGATCAATGTAAATAATACTAATAAAGATTTGTCCAAGTGTCTGTGCTATAAATCACATGTCTGTATGATTTGAATGCTTTCAATCATTTTCGTGACCAAAATCACCGTATTTGCTTGTTTCCTATTCAACTGCAGTGAATATGCAGTGAGCTAAGGCAGCTCCAAGCCATGCCTCACCACAGATTGCGCAATTAGAAGTTAACTGTTCTAGCGCGTGCCCTTTGCTCTTACTCTGTGCATGCCAACAACGTAAAGCTGTATAAAGAGGTTTTTATACACTTTAGATATGTCTGTTATATGGCCTCACTTTCCTTATAATGTGTTGTGTTTTTTAAGTATGTTTTCCACTTATGCAGTGTTAACAATTTTACATAAAACAAAACTGAAAAGACATGAGGTGAGGCAGGCAGTAACTCTGCCTCAGTAGAGGGCGTGGTCTACGTCGACTCACTTTTATCTGGTTACTAGGTTACGTTACGTTACGTTGTTGTTGTGTTATTGTTGGCTTCATCTAAAACAGTTGTTCTTAACCTTGTTGGAGGCACCGAACCCCACCAGTTTCATATGCTTATTCACTGAACCCATCATTAGTAAAAAATAAAATATGTTTTTTTTTTAATAACGTGTCATCACCGTGGGTAAAAGTACCAGTTCCCCGCGCCACGTCGTGTGTCTAAAGGGTCGATCGTCGGCCGCAGGATCTTATTTGCCTGGATCGGCGCTCGGGAGATAACGGGCTAATTCCGGTGTGTGGTCCCGACTGAGAAGGAGGTCTCACTCTGCTGCTTATCCAGCACTCTCAAAGCGGACCGGTAGGGGAGTCTCACTCAGACACACCTCTCTAAGCGGTCTGACAGAGAGGTCTCACTCTGCTGCATAAATCAGCGACCTCAAAGCGGACCGGTAGGAAATTCCAGAGCAGGACGCTTTCAATGACTGTGCCCACTAACTGCAGACTAGACTGAGGGGTGAGGAGGAGGTGTATTTGAAAATCTGATTTAGAAAAAGTCAGTGTCTCACTTGCCACAGACTTCACTGCACGTCACTGTTACATTTGCATATGGATTTTTAGATCCCCAAATCAGTGACATTGCAAACCAGCTTTGATGGAATGACAGTGTTACTAAAATCAATGAAGAGCATTTGAGCATATGTATTATTATTATTATCTTGATGAGAGATGACAGACTGCAGCACTGTGGAGACATCTTCTGTACTCCTGTTTCTGCGGTAGGCTAATTGATAAGGATCCAGGGTGGGGGGCAAGAAGGTTTGGAGGTGTGACAGAAGCAGCTGTTCCAGGCACTTGGAGATGAGGGGTGAGTGCCACTGGCCGGTCCTTTTTAAGACTTGCTGGACTGGAGTGTTTGGGAACTGGTATGATACTGGTGGATTTGAATCATGTTGGGACAACAGCAGGGGTCAGGGACAGGTCAGTCAGGACTCCTGCCAATGCTTAATGGGGTTTTGAGCTGGAAGGCACTCCCCGCCCCCAGCGGCTCTAGCCAATTACAGCACTCGAGGTAGATTTTTGTATTTTTCCTTCTACATTTACAGCTTGATAAAGTTATTTAGCTGTACCCTGTGTAATGTTGTGAAATGTTGTAAACTATGTATAACTTTGAATCCTATGTATGGTTACCTGAATAGGCAGGTATGCTAATGAGCTAATTAACTTTCTACTTGAGAAAGTTTAGTATAGGAATCGGACTGCTTTTGTATTTGCTTTTAAAAATAGCTGTTTAAGCTGCATACTGTTTGAATAAAGCTTTGTTTACTTGAAAGGGCTAGCTAGTGAGCTAGTTACCAATTAATGTTGAAGGTACCTTTAGCTAAACCTAATGTTAAGCATGCATTAGCTATAATAGTCAGTCTGTAAGATGGCAGATGTGTGAATTTACATGAAGTTGGCAGATAATACTTTTAATATCAATGGTGTTTAAGATACATCTACTCATGAAGGGTATGCTAATGTGCATTTGTGTTGCGTTATAATCTACAAGCTGCCTCAGAGGTAGCTTGTATTGTAGTCGGAAGTTATTCAAGGTCCCTCACAGTTGTCTAGTAAGAAATGGATAGCTGTGAGTTATAGGCTGCCTAAGAGGTAGGTTCTATTACAGTGACTATTATAGCTAATAGATGCTTAACATTTAGTTTAGCTGGTCCTCCAGAACTACTATCCTGCATGTTTTAGATTTATCCCCCTTCCAATAAACCTGATTCAAATGATAAACCTTTTCATCCAGCTCTGCAGAAAACTGATAATGACCGTCAGGTGTGTTGGAAGAGGGTTGGATCTAAAACATGTAGGATAATAGCTCTCCAGGACCAGGTTTGAGCACCCCTGGTTTACAACGTTACACAGGTTACAGGTAAATAACTTTACCAAGGTATAGTTGACTCACCTTGACTGAACTGTACACTTGCAGAGTCCTCCTCAGAAAAAAATTTAGATGTAGAGGGAAAAATACAAAAATCTACCTCAAGTGCTGTGATTGGCTAGAGCCGCTGGGGGCAGGGAAGGCCTTCCAGGCACTGCTGCCTTAAAGGCTTGGTCGGGGGCTCAAAACCCGATCAATCCCTGCTAGCTCCCCAGCGCATGTCCTAAGCACACAACTCGGGTGCTAACCCTAACCGGGTAACCCTAAACCTAACTGCTTGATATTTCAACAAGTGCTCAGTCCTTCTCCCAAAATATCTTTAAATGTTATTCTTTATTTTTTGTTATTGTTTACACGTCTTCCACATAGGAGTTATTGTGTATACCTTTATGAATATCTATGAAATGTCACCTCGTTTTCTTCCAATGCAAAACAGATTTTTTATCAACTACCCAACAAACGGTAACTGACAGACTGAACCTTTAAGAATTCAGCTGTGAAAGATTTAAGGTTATGTTTAAAGTTACAAACTGGCAGAATTATCTGTATTTGATATGGAAGAGATAATACACACACAAACACACACATCTGAAAAAAGTGTTGCATCACACAATTAAAAAACCTATTGAATTTTTGTTGTCTCCATGGTGACGCACATTTCAAATTTACATGTTTACAAAGCTGATGTAACTTATCAAAATGCCTGACATTTTTTGGAAGTAAACATGTGTTAAAGTGTGATAGACAAGTAACTGTCTTTGTTTTGTTTCCAAAGCCCCAGCGTCACCAGAATTCAGGAGACACCATCTTCATTATCTACATACTGATCGCCACCATCTCCTTCCTCCTCGTCTTCCTCACCATCCTGGGCTTCCTGATGTGGCGGCGCAAGCGCGGCTTTGGTCTGAATGGAAAGCTGGGCTTAGCCAACGTCATCGCTCTGGAGGACCTGCAGGACCCAGAGAGGAACTGCGAGCTGCTGTCCTCCATCCGCCGCAGCAGGGGGCAGCAGCTCCCCAGCTCCGGCTCAGAGCAGGAACTGACCGACGGCGTCTTCCTCATGGTCTACCTGCCCTCGCCGTATGAAAACACACTCACCAGGATCGCCAGAGCCGCCAGCACCAGCAGCTCCAAGGATGTGGACCTGCTACTGCCAAGTCCTGGACCAGAGTCTGTAAGCAGAGGAGAAGAAGAAGACGGGATGAAGCCCAGCGAGATCCCACCAGAGGAAGTGATGGACTGACACGTCATGGTCTGGGTTACGTTTAATGTTAATGGTGTTCCAGAAGAACTTCCCATCAATCTCCAGGGGTGTGGTTAAGGTTAGTGGTTTTCCAGAAGAACTTCCTGTAGTCTGAAGCTGGATCTCCAAGAATATAAAACTAAAACTGGCTCAAGTTTTTAGATCAAGTTAAAATCAAAAAAGTACGTATAACACCACAAACATTATAAATACCATCTGACTGATGAAATCACCTGGAATGTATTATTGCTATAAAATCACATTGATTAGATTAGAGTAGAGTAGATTAGATCGGATCAATTTAGATATGAACATTATTGATCCCTTGGGCAGATTAAGGTTCCAGGGCACAACAAGAAATGTACACATAGAAGTGAAATTACAAAACAAAATAAAACTGGTAATAATAATAATAATAATAATAATAATAATAATAATAATAATAATAATAATAATAATAATAATAATAATAATAGGGCTCTGTCCTTGTCAGTCCATTGTGTCCTTGGGTAAAGACTCCTTGCCTCCAGTGTCACTCACACTGGTGTAAATGCCTGTGAATGTTCGTTGGTGCCACGGGCCGTAGGTGCAAAATGGCTGCCACACTTCTGTCAGTCTGCCCCAGGATAATTGTGGCTAAGTATGTAGTTTACCACCACCATATGGAGCATGTGAGAGTGAATAAATAATGAATCAATAATGTAAAGCACTTTGGGTGCCTTAAAAAGCACGATAAAAATCTGAACCATTGTAATAATAATAAGTATAAAACAGTTAACATTAGAAAAACCCAGTAGAACTATTAAAGGTGGATTGGTGCTGCCCTTCTGTCAACTCTGACACACATGTTTTTCAGATATTTCAGGGCAGACATTTAAAAAAGCAAAACTATTATTTCTTTACTGTGTATTTTTGGAGCTTCACAGTTTTACATCTTTTCATCTTTAGGATGTTTTTGTAGCTTTTGTCCTCTTTCATTTCCTGAATCTAGCCTGTATCAGTAAGAAACAAACAGATCTTATTTTGTAATAATGATGATATTTGTATTTATTTTTGTTGTGAATTTTGCATTTTATTTAATTTTGTGTCACTGTTTGATATGTGAGACAATAAAGGGGAGATTTTATGATTTTGTCATTGACTGGTTGTGGTGGAAGCACATCAAATAAAAGACACTTTTCCACATCCTCTTTACTTTATAAAATCATATCTGAGACATTTACAAATGACACATGATGAAAAAATAGTTCTTAATCAGGACACGATACATTTTAATATACTGGAAACAGACTAAAGGTAGAAGCTGCTGCTGAGCCTGGGCAACCCTCTGCTGCTGCTGAGCCTGGCTAACCCTTTGCTGCTGTTGAGCTTGGCTAACACTTTGCTGCTGTTGAGCTTGGCTAACACTTTGCTGCTGCTAGGCATGGCCAACCATTTGCTAAATCTGTAAATCTGGGTTGGCCATGTCTCAAGCATACCCTGTCCTTAGCTCCTCCCCCTGTCCTTAGATAACCCCCCCCCCCGTCCTTAGCTCCTCCCCCTGTCCTTAGCTCCTCCCTCTGTCCTTAGACCCTCCTTCTCAGCAGGAAAAACTCCAAAACCCAGTGGGAAAGAAAAAACCTTGGTGAGAACCACAGTGAAGGACGGATCCACTCCCATGGACGGAAATGCTATAAATGAACGTCCATTTGTAGATGAAAGAAAGGGAGGGGCAGGTCCATCCATCAGACAGGTGAGGGTGAGGGAGGAGGTCTGGGGTCACAGGTCAAGACAGGACACAGGTGAGTGACTGCAGATCCTGTTGTCTAATATCTATCATGTCTTCCAAATCAGCCACTAGCATCTTAGGTCCAATTCCAACAAAACTTTTTAAGGAGATTCTGCGCCAAATTATTAGCACTGTCCTAAACATAATTAACACTTCATTCATTACTGTATATGTGCCGCACTCTTTTAAATATGCTGTTATTAAACCAATCCTGAAAAAACCTACCCTAAATCCTGACATTTGTGGCCTATATCTAATGTTTTCAGAAAACTGATTGACCCAGATGCAGGACTCTGAAGCAGCACTTTACTTTTAAATTATTTATTATACAAAATAATGTATGTTGGGCATAAATAATGACTTAAAGCACTTTTTAACCAGATATGATGATGGTCAGATATTACCCTTTTGGAGCACATACCATTTGATCACTGGGGAGCACTAATGAGTTTTGGAAGAAGAAAAAAGGCTCAAAACACCTCGAGAAACATGTAGGTGGGGATACGTAATAATCTAGAGTACTTTTTAAGGAGGAGGAGTTCAAGTACCTTGGGATCTTATTCATGAGTGACGGAAGGATGGAGTGGGAGGTCGACAGGCAGATTGGTGCAGCATCCGCAGTAATGCGGGTATTAAACTGGTCCGTTGTGGTGAAGAAGGAGCTAAGCCAGAAGATGAAGCTCTCAATTTACTGATAGATCTATGTTCCAACTCTCACCTATGGTCACGAGCTTTGGGTCATGTCCAAAAGAATGAGATCACGGGTACAAGTGGCCAAAATTAGTTTCCTTCGCAGGGTGGCCGGGCTCAGCCTTAGAGATAGGGTGAGAAGCTCGGACATCCGGGAGGGACTCTAAGTAGAGCCACTGCTCCTCCATGTCAAGAGGAGCCAGTTGAGGTGGCTTGGGGCACCTTGTGAGGATGTCTCCTGGACGCCTCCCTGGAGAGGTGTACCGGTCATGTCCTTCCGGGAGGAGACCTCGGGGTCGACCCAGGACATGCTGGAGGGATTATATCTCTCGGCTGGCCTGGGAACGCCTCGGGATTCCCCTGGAGGAGCTGGCTGAGGTAGCTGGGGTGAAGAAAGTCTGGGCTACTCTGCTGAGAGTGCTGCCTCCGCGACCCGGACCTGGATGAAGCGGGAGACGATGACTTTTTAATCAGATTTGAAAATGGTCCAAAGTTACCCATTTTGGAGCACATAGGAGTGAGATTTTTTTGGGGGGGGTGCTCAAAGCACATTGAAACACTCCTGGAAACATGTAGATGGGCATAATCTCGCTTGTCATCTGAACCCGCTTTATCCTCACTAGGGTCGTGGGGGTCACTGGCGTCCTAATCCAGCTACATTGGGCAAAGGTGGGGTACACCCTGTATGAGTCTCCAGTTCATCTCAGGGCTGAACATATATAGACAATCCCTCTCACATTCACACCTATGGACAATTTAGATTAACCAGTTAACCTATCAGTGCATGTGTTTGGATGGTGGGAGGAAACTGGAGTACCTGGAGAAAACCCATGCAGACGCAGGCACAAGTGCTAACCACTGCACCACCGTGCTGTAGATGGGCATAAGTAATGATTTAAATTATTTTTAACTAGATTTAAAGATGGTCCAAATTGACCATTTTGGAGCACATACCATTTGAAACATTTGAGTGAAGTTTGTTTTTCCCAGAGTTACAACTGAATTGGGAAAGAAAGCCTTTAGGTTTTCTGCTCCTTCTGATTGGAACAACCTGCAGACTGAGCTGAAGCTGCACAATCTTGTGTCTCTTTGCAGTGAAATCTTTAGAACACAAATTGTCTGAATGTCACTGGTTTTATTCATAATGTGTTTTTAAATTTTGTATTTTTAGTCATTGTGTTTTATGTGGTTTGAATGTAAATTAAACTATGTGTTGCTGCCATTCATGGGCAGGTCTCCCTTGAAAAAGTCATCATTGATGTCAATGGGACAAACCTGGTTAAATAAAGGTAATGATGATGAACACTGGGGGGGCTAATGACTCAAAACACTTTGAAACACTCCTGGAAATATGTAGATGGGCATAAATAATGATTTAAAACACTTTTTAACCAAATTTGAACATGATCCAAAATGACCCATGTTTAAAAACAAAAAAGTAAGACATTTTAAGTTCAAATTTCATAAATGCAAAGTTAGTTTCTAGACTTTGTTCACAAAGTTCTTGTTTTGGTTTTAGAGTTGTTGTTTTTTTTTTTTGCAAGTTTATTGTTAGGACACACACACACTTATCCTTCTACCTGTGAATGTACCCTGGTCTCCTGGAGGAATGGTTGAGTCTGGAACCACTGGTCCGCCTTCAGGGCTGAAGGACTCTTCCACTGCTCAGATGGATTAGCAGCTGCTCAGGAGGTCAGAGGTCACAAGGCCACACCCACACTGCTTCATCTGAAGCTTTACCTGAACAGGTGAGTAACAGGGAAGTCCTTTGGTGATTCAGTGGGTTGATCATCAGATTGGGAATTCAGATTTTGGAGGTCAAAGCCAGGCTGGACTCTAGTGCTAAATGTTTTATTAAAGGCTTAAAACAGGACTGGAAACATGCAGATGGACTTAAATACTGAACTAGATCATTTTAACCAGATGTGAAGATGGTCCAAAATGACCCCTTTTGGAGCACATACTAGTGCCTTAACATTTTAACACCAGAGGGTGCCGATGAGTTTTGGAAAAAAGGCTATAAACAACTTGAAACACCTCCAGAAATGTGTACTGCAGTGGTGCTCAATCCTGGTCCTGGAGAGGTACTATCCTGCATGTTTTAGATGTTTCCCTCTTCCAACAAACCTGATTCAAATGATAAACCTCTGATCCAGCTCTGCAGAAGCCTGATAATGACTGACAGGTGTGTTGGAAGAGGGAAACATCTAAAACATGCAGGGTAGTACCTCTTCAAGACCAGGATTGGGAAACACTGGTCTTGACCCCAGAAAATGTGAAGTCCACATATGTGGACGCCAGGTCCAAGGAGGGACATAAATGATGATCTAGACTACTTTGTAACCAGACTATAGATTTACCATTTCAACACCAAAAGTAGGGAATATGCAAAAGGGGCTAAAAGGTTGTCTTTCAAATCCCTCTGTATGCAGTCAGATTGTACTACAACCAATCAGCGTAATCTTTAGGATGATGTAGTTAGAGTGCCGGAAAGTTGATGGAGGAGTCAACTTAGGGATGACTAAACAAAATGGTGGATTATGGAGCTGAACGACTGTTGTCGTTTCTGTAAAAAAGATTTTAAAGATTGTTGACATTTTCTCACATTTTTCACTCATCTTTGATAAAAGGAAATCTACACCTGTTGTTGTTCTTCTTCTATGGTTGTTTCCGGTTGTTTATCTCTGAATCGTTGCAGCGTCACTTTGTTAAGCCCACCCTCTGACTCACTTCACTTTGATTGGTCGGCCAGTTTCAGGGAAATCTAGCCACTACTACTGTAGAACATTAGATTTTGGTGTTGCTGGGAGGGTCTATTATGACTAGGCTACCTAATTACATCTATAAAGGTTTTAGCATTTTCATGTTATGTTTTAGATAGATATACAATCATTTTTCCACATAAATGCTTGAATTTGTTTCTCATATTTTCCCATGTGATATAAGAATTAATCAATTTCTGTTTTTCACAAAATGTACTTCTGAACTTTTAACAATCTTTAGTAACTGAATTATTTGAGTTAAATTCAGCGCCATTTCAAAGGTGGTTGAGTTGTATTAATGCAAGTCTCTCAGTTATGAGCTGTCAGACATGTTTTATTTATTTTGAAGTTTCAGTTCATACAGAAAAAAAATATTGATCATGTTGATGACTTTCTGACAATGATGTAATTTTAGAACAAAGTATTTGCATTGAAATAACATACACTGACCATTCAAAAAAATACAGTATTTGACTGCACCACCTTTGGTTTTAATTACAGCAGACATTTACTTTGACTTTTTTTTGCCACATAATGCTTATGTAGTGTCACAATAAGGTTTATTGTACTGTATTTCATCCATAGTGGCATTAATTTTTGATTATTGATGATGATGATGACATTCACACCTCTGCATCAACTCTTCATGATCCAAAATTAGAGTCTGGACTTTTTGGAGGCTAATTTTTGTGTGAAAATGACATCTGATGGTCCCTGAAGTATTCTGTCATAAGCCTGTGATGACCCTGATCAATCCTGGTGGTGTCCAATCTGTTGAACATTACAAACATGAGAGGACACTTTCTGCATCCAGCTCAAACATTATTAATCACTGAAGTATTTACCTGTGGAAGGCTATGTTTACCCAATCCCGGGTATTTTAGAAACGCATATTAGGCAAATGCATAGGTGGCTGTGGCTCAGTTGGTAGAGTGCGTCGCCCAATGACCGAGAGGTTGATGGTTCACGTCCCAGCTCTGGCTGTCCACATGTCGAAATGTCCCTGGGCAAGACACTGAACCCTGACTTAGGCCCCCAGTAGAACTGACCTTAGAAACCTATGGGTGAATGTAAAGCGCTTTGACCATCATGAAGGTGGAAAAGCGCTATATAAGTACATACCATTTATTTTTTATGCTCTGTTTAAGAATTTTTTAAAATTTATTTCCGTTTATATTAAACTGTAAAAATACGCTGTCAAGAGCTGTTAAACCTCACCAAACCTGTCGATGGCCACGTTGGACCAATGGCATCTCTACACAAGCCAATCAGAAGCCTCATGGAGAATCGCCAATACTCCTACTTCCTGTTCCATTCCACAGAAGAAAGTGAAGCACGGCCTCTTTGATTGATCACAAGACGATGCACAATTGCTGACCTCTGAACCCTGATGTGTCTCAGCTGGTCTATGGCCGGGGTCAGCTTTACTTTGAAAAGGAAACTTGTGAATATAACTCTTAATCAAAGAAATGCTGCTGTTCAAGTGTATCCATGCTAGCCGGATATAAGATGCTGCTCTCTGTGGCGCAAAGTTAGTCTGTTTTGGTCTCTTTATACACAAACGCAAAAATTTAGTTTTTAAAAATCGTCACTTTTGCCGGAGTTTTTGTAAAGATGCGTTTTTAAAGAAAAAAACTGTTTGTGTATAAACGAAAGGCACAAATGAAAGGAAATGTCTGCGTTTTCAAAAATACCCAGGTTAGTGTAAACATAGCCTTAGTTAAACTGAGTGTCAGTCTGCTGGAATCAAAGCCAAAGGTGATGCAGTGACAGCTTTTTTGTTTGGACGGGCAGTGTGTTTTACAGGAAAAAGAAAATGTGAGAAACAATGTGAGAAAAAACAAAACAAATAACAACAGAGAAACTATATATGGAATTACCAAAGTTAAAAACTGCTTTATGTGCAGTGTAGATATTCTACTGTAAAATTCAATCCTATTTTTTCATCTCTTCCTACAGTGGATTTTTTTTCATTAGATGTTTCTTTGTGTTTCGCTCTGGTTTAAACAGTATGATATAACACTTTGGAGCAAAAATGCACAGTGTTAATCCAAAACTAGAGGCCAGAATGGCAAATATCTCCACAGCAACTGTAAATTTCCCAGGAGAGCTGACATATGCTGGGATAAATGTGATCCACAC
Source organism: Siphamia tubifer (assembly GCA_020466265.1). Lineage (NCBI taxonomy): Eukaryota > Metazoa > Chordata > Actinopteri > Kurtiformes > Apogonidae > Siphamia > Siphamia tubifer. The sequence continues at coordinate 6,007,430 of CM035797.1, forward strand.
TGCACAGAATATCAGCATGCTGAAGGTGATAAACTTGGCCTCATTAAAGTTATCAGGAAGTTTCCGTGCCAGGACAGCTAACACGAAGCAGAAGACAGCCAGTAGTCCTATGTACCCGAGCACAGCCCAGAACCCTAGAGCAGAACCTAATGCACACTCTATGATGATCCTCTCTTTATATGTGCTCAGATTCTTCATTGGAAAAGGGGGGCTGACAACCAACCAAATAATACAGATCAAAACCTGAATAAATGTGACAGATATAACGGTCATTCTCTGTTGAGGCGGACCAAACCATTTCATGGCATTGCTGCCTGGAAGTGTAGCTTTAAAGGCCATTAGGACAACGATAGTTTTTGCTAGGACACATGAGATGCAGAGCACAAAGGTGATTCCAAAGGCTGTGTGTCGCAGCATACAGGACCACTCCAAAGGTATCCCAATGAAAGTTATTGAACATAAGAAACACAGAGTGAGTGAAAAGAGCAGCAGGAAGCTCAGCTCAGAGTTATTGGCTCTGACGATCGGGGTCGTCCTGTGATGGAACAACACACCCGCTGTCGTAATGGTCAAACAGGCTCCAGCAACTGAGAATGAGACCAGGATGATTCCTAAGACCTCATTAAAGGAGAGGAACTCCACAGGTTTGGGGAGACAAGAGTCTCTATTTGCATTCGGCCAAAACTCACTGGGACAAGGGAAACAATCAGGAGAATCTGAAAAGACCAAAAATGTCTTTTAGTCCCTGACATGATGGTTAGTTATGGTTATCTAGTATATATTTGAACACATTTACCTGTAAAGTTACTTATTTCTCCCTCAGGACATAGTATACAATCATAGCAACAAATGGGTTTTCCTTTCTGCAGTACTTTACGAGTCCCTGGACGACAGCTGTCACTGCACACTGACGCAGGAACCTGTGAAATACCGACAAACTCAGGCATATACAAATATATTATACAGATGTTATTACAAAGATAAACACAAAATAATACCTGAAATGACTACAGGTCATAATTCTAATAATTGTCCTTACTTGTGTACGTCCTTCCATCCATGTGATGTCTTTGTTGATCTGGAACTCCTGACCCAGTGGGAGCGAAGCATCATAGAATCCTACAGTCTCAAACTTATTCCTGCCAGTTTGACTCTTCTGCCAGTTCACCAGCTCATATTTGGCCACAGGATCACCATTGGCATCAAACCAAACACTATAACCATTCTGAGAGAAATTAACTTTCCTCAGCTGAGTGAAAATCTGTGTGAAATAATTAAGTTGTCACAGAGAAGAGATCTAATTAACCAAAGATGAAATTGAAATTAATATATTATTTAATCACTAAAGAAAAAAAGGGAAATTATGGAGATGTGAACTGAAGCCTTTTATTAATTTTACTAGACAGACCTGTGAGGACTGAATCTTAGCAAATTGGTCACAATGACTTGTTGAATTTTTTTCCACACATATGACATTGTGAATAGCATGTGCTATTGCATACACAGCCTTATAGACCATGTTAGTGAATCGGAACTGAAATGTGTCTGTGTACGGACTCTGGAGATTGTGTATGTCTTCAGTTCCATCACACACCCTCTCATCTGTAGTTTCACCTAAAACACAGAGGTACAAGTGTTTCATTTTACAACACCTATCTCTGTTAATTTTGTTCCTCATTTTTCATTTTAGTCTTGTCAAAGTTCATTCTTAGTCTTAGTCACTTTTAGTCTTTCACAAATAATTTTTCTTGTTGATTAAAAGTCTCACCACTTTAGTGTACTTTTAGTCTGAAGTTAATGGTAAATGGACTGCATTTATATAGCGCTTTTTCACCTTCATGGTGCTCAAAGCGCTTTACATTAGCCTCACATTCACCCATTCACACAAACACTCATACACCAGTAGGTTTCTATGTTCTAAGGTCAGTCCTACTGGGGGCCTAAGTGAGGGTTCAGTGTCTTGCCCAGGGACACTTCGACATGTGGACAGCCAGAGCTGGGACGCGAACCGCCAACCTCCCGGTCATTGGGCGACCCACTCTAACAACTGAGCAGCCGCCCAAGGCATGAAAGGTATTTTGATTTAGTCCAAACATGTGTCAAGATCGGGGTGAGGTGAAGGAGGACTCCATTGCACAGTACTGAAGGGAAAAATAATTTAATAACAAAACTAAGAAACATAAAGACAAGACAGAGACAAAACCAAACCAAAACCTGGGAACAAACAGCCAGAGTCCATGGTGATGATGAATGTCCGGGTTATGGTGGTTGAGGCGATGGTGAAAACTGTCCAGGTTATGGAGGTGACATTACTGAATGGTCCCGCACTGGCAACTCCAAGCCTTACTGCTTTTATAGCCACAGATGAGGAACGGCTTGCAGCTGCGCAGTGCGGGACCAGGTGAGTGTGGAGAGCACTGGGGAAAAGGTCACTGGAGCAGAGGTCATGACAGTACCCCCCCTCTAAGGGGCGGCTCCTGACGCCCCTAAAAAACAAAAAACAAAGACCCCCCCCATTGTTCAGAGCTCAAAAAAAAATAAAAATAAATTACATATATATATATATATATATATATATATATATATTTCTAAGTAGTATTTCTCCTGGCAGGGCGGCATGGAAACCCCCTGGGCGGAGTACCCCCTGGGCGGAGTACCCTCTGGGCAGAGCGGCGTGGAATCCCTCTGGGCCGGGCGGCGCGGAAACCCCCTGGGCGGAGTACCCTCTGGGCAGAGCGGCGTGGAATCCCTCTGGGCAGGGCGGCGTGGAAACCCCCTGGGTGGAGTACCCTCTGGGCAGAGCGGCGTGGAATCCCTCTGGGCAGGGTGACGTGGAAACCCCCTGGGCGGAGTACCCTCTGGGCAGAGCGGCGTGGAATCCCTCTGGGCAGGGCGGCGTGGAAACCCCCTGGGCGGAGTACCCTCTGGGCAGAGCGGCGTGGAATCCCTCTGGGCAGGGCGGCGTGGAAACCCCCTGGGCGGAGTACCCTCTGGGCAGAGCGGCGTGGAATCCCTCTGGGCAGGGCGGCGTGGAAACCCCCTGGGCGGAGTACCCTCTGGGCAGATCGGCGTGGAATCCCTCTGGGCAGGGCGGCGTGGAAACCCCCTGGGCGGAGTACCCTCTGGGCAGATCGGCGTGGAATCCCTCTGGGCAGGGCGGCATGGAAACCCCCTGGGCGGAGTGCCCTCTGGGCAGAGCGGTGTGGAGTGGTCTGGGTTGGTAGCAGGAGCAACGGATCAGGTCTGACTGAGGACCAAGGAGACTGAAAGACTGATTGGGTGGGGTCACCACGGACTCTGGCAGGGAACAACAAAAAGGAACAGAGACAAGGCACTAAACAAGGACAGGACAAACAAGGAAACAAAAGGACTGGGCCAACATGGGGGCAACAAGGGAACAGGTCCGGGGCGAAACCCGGCCAAAAACGTCAAAAAGGTCCGGGGTAAAGAAGAGAGAGAAAATCCGAGGGGGAGAAAAGCAACAGGCAGAGACGGGAAGAGACAGGTAACAGGCAGCCATAAACGGGAAACAGGCAGGGAAAGGGGACAGAAGCCATAAACGGGAAACAGGCAGGGAAAGGGGACAGAAGCCATCAACGGGAAACAGGCAGGGACAGGGGACAGAAGCCATCAACGGGAAACAGGCAGGGACAGAAGCCATCAACGGGCAACAGGCAGGGACAGGGGACAGAAGCCAGCAACGGGCAACAGGCAGGGACAGGGGACAGAAGCCAGCAACGGGCAACAGGCAGGGACAGGGGACAGAAGCCAGCAACGGGCAGCGGGCAACAGGTAGGGATAGCCACAGACAGAAAAGACCAACGATAGACTAAAAGAGAGACCAAAGAGACCAAAGAGATGAAAAAGACGCAAGCCAGAAACACAGAACGCTAAGCCAGAAACACAGAATGCTAAGCCAGAGACACAGAACGCTTAGCCAGAGACACAGAACGCTTAGCCAGAGACACAGAACGCTGGGAAGAGACACAGAACGCTGGGAAAAGACACAGAACGCTGGGAAGAGACACAGAACGCTGGGAAGAGACACAGAACGCTGGGAAGAGACACAGAACGCTGGGCAGAGACACAGAACGCTGGGCAGAGACACAGAACGTTGGGCAGAGACACAGAACGTTGGGCAGAGACACAGAACGTTGGGCAGATACACAGAACGTTGGGCAGAGACACAGAACGTTGGGCAGATACACAGAACGTTGGGCAGATACACAGAACGCTGGGCAGATACACAGAACGCTGGGCAGATACACAGAACGCTGGGCAGATACACAGACAAGGACAGAACGCAAGACTGGACAGACTTTAGACAGAACAGACTGGGAAAACTAAAACAAAAAGGGTCCCTTCAGCACTGGCGGAGTCCAGATGGTTGGCGGGACCATTCTGTCAGGATCGGGGTGAGGTGAAGGAGGACTCCATTGCACAGTACTGAAGGGAAAAATAATTTAATAACAAAACTAAGAAACATAAAGACAAGACAGAGACAAAACCAAACCAAAACCTGGGAACAAACAGCCAGAGTCCATGGTGATGATGAATGTCCGGGTTATGGTGGTTGAGGCGATGGTGAAAACTGTCCAGGTTATGGAGGTGACATTACTGAATGGTCCCACACTGGCAACTGCAAGCCTTACTGCTTTTATAGCCACAGATGAGGAACGGCTTGCAGCTGCGCAGTGCGGGACCAGGTGAGTGTGGAGAGCACTGGGGAAAAGGTCACTGGAGCGGAGGTCATGACAACATGTCAGTCTTTTTCGATCTATTTCAGGAATATTCCCGTGTATTAATTCCAATTCAACATATTGATTACACATCTTGATTGCATTGAGTTGATTGAATGAAGAAACCCTCAGTGTTTCTTCAATTTATTAGAAATATCAACACATAAAAAAACATTACAACACTACAGCTACAGTTAGAGCTGAACAAACACATTGAAATGAAGTAAAAATTGAAGGTCCCAGTAGTCTACACATGTCAAATACTGGACAGATAAAATGTTCTGAATAATAATAATGTGCTGAGAATCTCTCCAGAATCTCTACCCTAAACTCATTCTCTTTTGCACTAGTGTCCTCTTCTGGCCTATTCTATTCTATTCTATTGCATTCTATTTTATACCATCAAGACACCCACAATTACGGTGCTCAGTACCGATTGTTTAATTATTTATTTATTGAATCTCTTTTTCTTTTGTGCTGATTTGGTTTTCTTCTCTTTTTTCAATTTATTTATTTTTATTGATGGACAGTTAGTAGTTGGGAATAACACACCACCTTACAATCTTTAAATACAATAGCACCGCCTGTTAATTTCTTTCCCCGTTCGTCCTGTCCAGTCTTTGTTTCCCCCACACATCACTGAGGTGTAGCACTGCCCTCCTTGGCTTATAATAGAGAGTTCTAATAAAGGATGTCTGCTCAGCTTTCAGGGAGGACCGATGATGGTCACACACATGCACTAAAAATTAAAATGTCTGGCTGCAAGACTAAAATATGCATAGATCTCATACAATGTTGACACCCTCTCTGTGGTGTTAAACAATGAGAACAAATGCAGACAAAGTAAACAAAACAAAACAAAAATAAGAATACATCACAAAAAGTAGTAGATTGTTTAAAAAAAACATCTGTTTCCAGATGAAGGTCTACAGTAGAAAACTAGAACATATATAAGGTGCATAAGGTATAATATATTCTAAATAATAAATAACAATAACCTAAAGAGACCTGATTCAAGACAAATGGAGGTCTCCAGTAGAAAGCCAATAACAAAACAGGAAATTTAATCAATAAATCAGTCATAACATCTTTCAGGAGTTGAGATTTATTGGTAGGTCTGTGTGTTTCAATCCAGACCTAGCATGTGTTTATAACAAGCTAAATTTAAGGTGTTACATGTAAGGACCTGTGTCCACAGGATGTGTTGTTAGCACAGAGAGATAAAAACCTTGTCTCCCGGGCGCTTTCCAAAAACATGTTGTTGCTAAATTACACAGATGTCCTGCACTTCCTGTTAGATCCATTGTATGTGTAAACATTAGCACACTGTGGTTGTCCCGCCTCCTCTTTGCTTTTGATTGGTCAGTAAGAGAATTGTGACATTGATGAGTGCAGCGCTGTTCTGAAAGTTGAACTCTTTCCAACTTGCAACACTCAGACATTTTCAGCTTGTTTTTATTCGTCGATTTGTCACGGTTATCGTCAGTGTTTTAGAACAGCTGTGTCGTCTCATCATCGTCCCGTCTTCGTCATGGGAAAAAGCATCGTCGCTGTAATTTTTTGTAAATTTTTACTCATTCAAAGTGGTGACATAACTAGTGAGCACCAACTGGATGTGCTGTTTTTTTTTTGTTTTGGGGTGTGTGTTTTATCGTTGTTCTGCTGACTGCACAACAAATTGTCCCCTACGAGGATAATAACATTTTCTGAACTGAACGCTTGAGTGTTATTACAAATATGGTGGCACCTCTACTTATGAAAGACTGAGCTAATGAATAATCCAAGTAACGAAAAACCTTTACCTTAATTTTTCATCTCTGAATACAAAATAAAATTCTACTTACAAAAGGAAACCGAAACCCCTGAGACATAAATACTATGAACATTACTGAATGTACTGTACGTAACATTCCATTAACTATGAGGGAGCTACCCATGATGCCTGAGCCTTTGACCCTTATTCATCACAGAGTTCTAACATACACGCGTAAAGGACACATCCACCCCTGCCCTACGAGTCCCCCCGAGCATGTCCACCGAAACCCCACCACACCACGCACCCACCACCCACCACCCACCACCCACCACCAGCCCAAAGCAAGTCACCCCTGGCCACTAAGAGAAGTGGAACAGAAGACAACAAAAAAAGGAGGACACAGCCATCACTACACCAGCACGAACAGAAGACATGCCAGGGGAAACCCCCCGAACCTCCTGAACCCACGAAAACAAAAAAAAAACATCCTGAAAGAATGTCCACAAGCCGTGCCATCGCTCAGTCAATGACGCACACGCCCCAGGAAGATCATGGAAAGACGTCAAAGGCAATCGTCCCTGGATCTACACCCACCAAATGTCCATCAACAAACACCACTGAAGGTGAAAGTGACAAAACAAACCCAATGGTATGAAAATGACCCACATGTCTGGTTCATTTTAATGGTTTAATGTTTAATGTTCAGTCAGTGAGAACACATTTACCCACTGACACCAATAAATTACATCTAAAATATAAATCTACATTTTCTTTTACTCTTAACATATATTTCATACAAAATGTTTACTTTTTAAAATCATTTTTAAAGGATTTAAGGGGTAGTATATGGGGCCTTGGAATGAATCAGGACTTTTACATGTAAAATGAGATTCTATTTATGAAAAATCCATGATACGAAACGACTTTTGGAACAAATTAATTCCGTAAGTAGAGGTACCACTGTACTTTCTCACCTTTTGTCAGTCTGCAGTTAAAAGCTTCCTCCCAGAACTCAGTAAGCACAGGGGATGCAGTCACTACAGGAGGAGGCAGATCCAGTAAGAAGTCTCTGAGCCCTGGGATGACAGACTGTTCAAGGCTAAATCCAAGGGCTCCTGCACAGATGTTATACTTCAACAAGTCTGTGTTTGTAATCCAGGCCTCAGTACCGATCCACTGGTGAGGAGGAAAAGGCTGGAGTGACAGCAGCGGCAACAGGATCCTCATCTCTGCAATGTCTACGAATGCCACAATAACCTTCGATGTTGACCTGAAAGAACAATTTGTATCATATAAGTGAAGTTCACATAAAACTGTTGAATAACAGATCATTTCATCTCCATTTACCGCAATGTCAAATTTCAAACTGATCCAGAATCCAGGATCTCTTCTAGATCATCACCAAAATCTAATCATTTGTTCCATGTGACATGGAATTTTCATCAAGATCTGTCCATAACTTTTTGAGTTATCTTGCTAACAATCAGACAGGCTCTGGCAAAAACACAACCTCCTTGGCGGACCTCTCTTCCTTCGGGGGGGGTGGTCTGCTGTTAACCCGTGTTCAAACACCATTACAATAGAAGCATCACACAGATAAATGTTTTTGAACTACGGATGTTTTAAAGTAACTTTCAATCAAGTTTAACATGAATCGTATAGTAGAACTGCAACACCATAGCTACACTTTGACTATGAAGCCCAGAGTTGTGTCTTGTAGGATGTTTCTGTAGATACCTGCGGACAACTTCAGCCACTCTCTCCAGTCTGCTTCGTGGGTGACTCAGTTTGAAAGATTCAGAATATTCCACACAGATGCCTTCCCTCTGTGCTGCGTACAGGAATGATGCCATACCCTTATTCCCATAGTCTGTGTCAGACCGTAGAGCTCCTATCCAAGTCCAGCCAAAATGTTTGACCAGTTTGACCAGTGCATCTGCCTGGAACTGGTCACTGGGGACTGTTCTGAAGAAGTTTGGATATTTTTTTTTATCAGACAAACAGGCACAAGTGGCAAAAGGACTGACCTGATGAAAAACAAGTATAGACAGCTTTAGTAACATCCCAACAGTTAAACACAGTAGAACCTGTGTATCATTCATTCAACGAAAAAAAAAACTCAGTTTCTTCATTATTTGTTTCCAAAACTAAAATGAAAAAAACAATAACAAAGCAGTTTTTTTCAGTTTTCCTTTTTGTGTTTAAATGAATAATGAAAAAAAACAGCCATTTTTCGTTTTATCCAAATTTGACCTTTGACCCACAGTGACAAAAATGGTAACCTATGTACAAACACCATAAGACCCGAAGATATGATGACGGACAAATTTGGTGTGATTTTATACCATAATGATCTTCAAGGCCGGTGCAAAACGTGTAAACCTGAACGTTAGAATAATTAAATATATTTAGTTGTGAATACTCAAAGTTTCAGAAATAGTACTACTAACTCAAATGTATTTACATCTTCTTTTTAAGTACTTCCAACTAATATTTTTTATTAAGGGAATCTGTTGTGGATATAAGTGAACATAACTTAAAAACATAAATGAGATGCAGCTGAGTTGAATTAAAGTCATTAAATGATGAGAATGATATTGTTCTGTTATTTCTATTGTTTCAAATAAGGATGACAGAAAAAAAAAATAATTAACTGATGTAGTAAATGATGAAACATAATTCCAGAACACTCCGATATCTATCACACCAAAAAAAGTACAATCACAAAACACAGTAATTTTATTCATGGGCGGCTGTGGTTCAGTTGATAGAGTGGGTAGTTAGGGTTAAAGGTTAAAGGTTAAAGGTTAAGGAGGCTGTGGTTCAGTTGGTAGAGCGGGTCGTTAGGGTTAAAGGTTAAAGGTTAAGGAGGCTGTGGTTCAGTTGGTAGAGCGGGTCGTCTAATGACTGAAGGGTCAGAGGTTCATGTCCCGGCTCTGTCTGTCCACATGTCCAAGTGTCCTTGGACAAAGACACTGAACCCTGACTTAGTCTCCCAGTAGGACTGACAGAACCTTAGAAAACTAAGTTAAGTATTTTATAGTTTATAAGTAATGTTTTCATTTAAGGGTACTTTAATAAGCACATTTACATCTACATACATCTACATTTTAAGTTCTGGAAAATTAAATTTTTTTCAGCTAACTTAAAATAACTGAGGCAATCGATTGCCTTAAATTATGTGAGTTCTGCTAACTTATTTGGGTTTACAGTGTGGTCATGTTTCTTTCGGTTGTTAAGATTCATTTCCACTTTACTCAATTTGCTTCAGGTCAAAATTGGATAAAATTGGAAATGGACATTTTCCATTTTTTCTATTATTCATTTAAACACAAAAATAAAAGTGAAATAAACATATCACTATATGTCTTATTTTTGGTTTTATTTTGAAAAATGAATGAACAAATGATACACAGATTCAGCAGCATCATTATAAAGACTAAAGAGTAAAACTACTTACCTGAGGAATGTCAAAAGGTCCAATGACCTGTGACATGGCAATAGACGACAATGACCAAGGCCCGCCAACAATAGCCAGAACCATGCCAGAGTTTGAGCAGTTCACACTGGTGTCAAATTCTGGGTCCCGCCCATTTGTGAGCTGAAGGGCATTTTGCACAGTAACAGGTATTGAACATGAGTCAAGGATTTGGTAACCGAGGGTAACGCCTGGCAGCAGATCTGTGCTGTTGTTTATCTCATCAATGGCAAATACCATAGTGCGGGCAAAGCGCAGGCTACGAGACAAAAATCTGCACAAACACATTCATGTCACTGTTTAGTTTAATTTATTATGCACACTATGACAGATAACAAATAGATAAACAAGTAAAAATACAATTGAAACTGCAAGTAGTCTCAAAGGCCTTCACCTTCCCATGTGACCATAGATGACAGCTGACAGTGAGATGATGTTGTACCATGGACGAGACACTTTTATATAAATATGTCAGAGCCGCTATAGAGTGACTTATTTGAAATATTGTGCGTTGAATGTGTGTAGAAACTGACAACTGAGTCAAATTTGAGCCAAATCGGTGTTCGTATGTCCGAACTACAGCCATTTTAGTAAAAGCAAATTTGCAGGGGGCGCTATAGTACAAAATCAGAATGTCTTTAGCTAAATGGATGTAGACCTGGGGGATTGACGTCTGTGTCAAATTTCAGCCAAAATCAGTCTTTGTATGTCCGAGCTGAAGCAATTTTTACTGGTAATTTTTCCTGAAAATTTTGCAAATTTTGTGACAGCATAGCACAAAAACAATGAAACCTTTCAAAAAAATGTGGATAAATTTTTATGTCCTGCTTGTCTAAATCGTGCTCACTGATTTTGAGCTCATTTGGCCCAACGGCCTAGGAGGAGTTCATTAAATTATGAAGACAGTGAAAATCCATGACTCAGCATTTTTAAAATTTCGATCCAAGATGGCGGACTTCCTGTTGGTTTATGGGCGTGGCCATCATAGGTTTTATTGTTCGTCATCATATGATAAACATGTGTACCAATTTCCATAGCTCTCACTTCACTTGACCATGATCAGGCCTAATACAATATATTTGGGTATTCTGGGGGGGGGGGGGGGTGTAGACTTTTATAAAACTATAGACATTTGCAATGTTTCACACTTCTGAAGTGTGTGCAAAGATTGGTGAGTTTTCGTGCATGTTCAGGGGTCAAATTTTAACTCAAAGTGATGAGCCCCTTGTGATCACAGAGGACTCAATAGGTCTTGGGCTGGATGTGGTCCACAGCGAAGGCCTAAAAGACAGTGTAAGAGAAGCTTAACATGTTTATATGGAGGCTTTGTTGAGCTACATTTTTAATAAACATCCAAAACGTTTTTCATTTCATTTTGTAGTAAATGTTTCCTCATTATGTAATACGTTTTTACATTTTGCAGCAGCAGGTGCTTTAGTGGTGTGATATAGGACATTAACAACTTCAGTTTTTTTCAAGTCGACTTATCTGTCAATAAAGTCGAGTTGCGTTGACGGGTCGTGATGATGTCATCACACTGTCAGCGGAGAAACAACAAACACACGCTAAAAAAACAAAACAAAAAATACGGACACAACGTCTATCCAGTAATGAGCAACTTATATTAAAGTTCACTGCAACGTAACAATGTCCACTGACACAAACAGCATTTAACTGCAACAAAACAAAGGCTAACGTTAGCAAAGAGTTTTATGTTAAATGTAACTTAACATCAGTAGGTGAACATATGTCTGCATTTGGTCTGGACCCACGGCTCTAAAACTGGACTGTCTACACGTCTGTCACACGTCCTCACTTTTTATATTACGTGTAAAAAGTTTAAGGCCAATAAGATGAACACAAGACTGTCCATATCATGTGTTTGGAGGAAAAGAAGAGCGTGATGTCACAATGAAGGTTGTCTGTGCTGCTTATCACACAGGTTAGCTAGCTAATGCTGCTAATGCTGCTTGTATCATTCACATTAGCGATACCTCTTCAGATGCTGTTTTTTTTTTCATCTAAAGTGAAGTATTTCCACACATGCATGTGTGTCTGTCACTGTTGTTTTGTTAGCCCACTACAACTGTAGGTGTCTTGTTTATATCTGGTCTGTGTTTACGCGCTTGAGAGAGAGAGAGAGAGGGTGGGAGGGAGAGAGAGAGAGAGAGGGAGGCAGAGAGAGAAAGAATGAACTTTTTCACAACTTCGGCATTTCGCACCGGACATACGTCAGAGGAGCGTAACCCTACTTCTGCACTGGCAAAACTTAAACAGCAAACATGACAGCAACGATCAAAAGTTATTTAAGTTACATACCAGGATGTTCTTGTAATGTCCAGAAGCAGTCTTATGTTTTGTTCTACTCCTTCTCTGTTAAAGGCGAAGCTACACGAAAATGGCTCCTGGCTATTCAGTGTTATGAAGGGCCGAGTTTTATAATTAAAAAAAGAAGCACTTACATCTGCAACAGACACTTCACATCAGAACACTACATCCTGGGATGGTGGTTTGAAACCAGAGTCTGTCCCTAGCATTTTTCTTGGAGACATTATATTCCTACAGGAAAAAGGAGCCAGTATATAAACGGTGTCAAAAACGGCAGCTGTTAACGTCGGTATGCGTTGAGATAAAACAAATGTCCATGGTTTTGAATGTTATGGTGAACACAAATAAGTAATGTTGTCCTTAAGCTGTAGTTAGGATGTTTAGCTTTTAGATGCCAGTACATCAGTGTCAGCAGTAAACAACAGTAGCATTGGAAGGAAAGAGTTGAAATAGACATAGAACTGCAGCCAATGAACACAGTAAGTCACAGTAAATGTATGAACACTGATCAAACCTGGAGTTTGTGAGCATCTAGCCCTCACAAAAACCTGCCCGTCAATACATTAGATACTATGACAAACACCAACATAAACACACACTGCCAGAGAAAAATGTGAAAGGATTATGATAGCGTTCGGCTAACGAGACGTTTACTTGAACCATAGACAAAACAAATATAAAACAGTTAAATAGTCCATGTCCTCTATACTGTCCATACATAACTATATAACCCTAGTCCTAGGTATAAGTGGATATAGTAATGACTTGTGGACGTAGTTTTCAACTCAGTAGCATTAGCTCCAGGGCTCTCTCTACTTACATTTATATTTTTTCCTCACTGAAAAAATCGTAGCCTTTATCAAGTTTCTTTTTCGTTAGTGAATTTTCCTCCACGATTCTCCCAATATTTGCAAATGATAAAAGTGGCAAATGTCTTCAGGAACTTGAAAAGACTCTTTCAATATTACCGTCTTTCTACTGTCTTGACGTTTAACAGGAAGTTCGGTAACGCTCCTCTGATGTATTTCCTCTTTTTGTGAAAATGGTCCATAACATGCGACTTATCGTCTCCTCCAATTTTAAGTCGACTTGTGCTACGGAAGTCGACGTGTTGACCAGTCCACATTTTAGTTAATGCCCTAGTGTGCTATTAAAACTAAAGGAGCTGGAAACATTCCAAGTGGTTTATGTCTTGGCTGGTAATTAGACATATTAGACATTAGGACAATTTGAAGTTATACATATATTTTTGGAAATAGAAATGTTGTTGTTTGTTTAACCTTTTGAGGCAATTTCATATTTGTTTAAAATTTATATATATATATATATATATATATATATATATATATATATATATATATATATATATATATATATATATATATATATCCCTGGTATTATCAGCATTCGTAGGACAGGACCTTCATAGCTTTATCCGCAGGGCACATCGTCAGTTGTGTGCCTCAGTGTCATTGGATGTTTTGTCCACTCAACACAATGATTGATTGATTGATTTTTGTGACATTTAACTACTCCCTGCAGTTTAACACAAACATCTGGTCCTACATTTTCAAAACAGATCTGTCACTTAAGTTTAACTTGAATTATTAATTATATACACAAAATTACACAATACATACAGTAAAACGCACTAAACATACAATAAAATGCAGTAAAAATGTACTAAAAACACACTAAACTGTACTAAAAACAATACAATGCACTAAGAATCCAAGAAAATGCACTAAAAAATACACTAAAGTGAACTAAAAAAAAACAAAAAATGCACTAAAAATACAGTAAATGCACTGAAAATTACCTAAATGCACTAAATTGCAGTAATAAAAATACAATCAAATGCACTAAACTGCACTAAAAAGCAACAAATGCACTCAAAGATTCAAGATACACTAAAAGAACTTGTTATAAAGTATAACCTGGTTTTAGCACCATTTGTAGAACATGTGCTGTATAGTTTTTTTTGGATAAAGTGGATAAATGATGTGGTCACAGCAGCTCTGTCAACAAACTGACGACACTTACGTTGTTTAAGGTAGAACTTATGGTTCATTATTATTTTAAAGTGTCCACAAACCTGCATGTGTTGGTTATATTTATTATTGTTGATGTTTATAACTATTCTTGATGTGGTTTTGGTATTTTGGAATATTCTCTGTTAATTCAACTTTGAATAGTGTACTGACAGTAATTATTAAGTACTGCTACTAGGACAACACACTGGTACTAATAATAGGCCTAGCTTTTACAAATACTTTAAAGTAAAATAAAAGACAATTAACAAACAAATAAACTATGCTTTAGAATTATTCTATAATGTACCATGTTATTAAATTTTCTATAGAATAAAAAAGTTGCAATAATCTTCTCAAAATGTAGTAACTTATTACATAATTCAACAAAATTTATTACAAAACGCATTGAGGCAGTTTACTATATATATATATATATATATATATATATATATATATATATATATATATATATATATATATATATATATATATATATATATATATATATATATATATATATATATATATATATATATATATATATATATATGGGTTATTATTAAAATTGTACCTATTTCTTTTAAAACATTTAATTTTTTAAGTGAAATTATACTTTGTTTTAGTCAAATTACATGCGATAAATGTGATTTAAATGTGATGAACAGTTTCAACACAAGAACAATTTGTGAATTAAATATAAACACCTTAAAGGGTTAAATGACATTAGATTTTATCATCTAATGTTTCCAGTTAGTTCAACTCAAATACAACTAAACCCTAACTACGACAAAAAAGGCTTTGGAATAATATTCAGTTACTGCCTTCGTACTTGGTCTGGAACTTTAGAAAGTAGGATTAATACAAAGCAAAAATACACTAACTGTAAAAAGGAGGAAAAATATGTTCATTATTTTATTTTTATTATTTCTTTATTATTTATTTTAAATTGTGTGTTCTCCTGTGGATCTTTCTAAAGGTGTTATATAAATAAAGTTGATTAAAATGATTTATATCTGTAAAGAACTAGGTAATATGGAGTATCAGTTCTGCTTCATGTCCAATAATCTACCTAAGGTAGTGTAAGGTCATTTTTATCACTTTAGTGTCTGTGCAGTGACTGACTTTTTACTTTGTAGGACAGTATAGTGTAATAGTGTACAAACTAAAAATAACTGGTAGACATGTGCAGGGCCGTTGCCAGCTTTGGCTGGGCCCGGGACAACATCATCTGAGTGGACCCCTGTCATGTATGTGTTTTATTTTTTCTCTGTCTCTGCTCTGTTGTCCCTGAGTGTCTCTGTCTTTCACCTTTGCCTTGATTGTCAGGTGGCTGTATATAAGCCTGCTCTTTCTGCCTGCTCATTGCCAGATCGTTGTTGTCCTGTCAAGACCTTCCAGTGTTTATCTTGCC
The DNA here is from genome assembly GCA_020466265.1 of Siphamia tubifer. Taxonomy (NCBI): domain Eukaryota; kingdom Metazoa; phylum Chordata; class Actinopteri; order Kurtiformes; family Apogonidae; genus Siphamia; species Siphamia tubifer. The sequence continues at coordinate 6,023,175 of CM035797.1, forward strand.
TGTTTTTCCGTGTTTTTGTCTGTGTTCGTTCCAGCCTGCTTCCTATTTAGACCTGTTTCCGCCTGACCACGTCTACGTCTTTGATTCTGGATCTGAGCCTTCGCCTGTCCCCGACTACGTTCCAGTCTGCTTCCCCGGTACCCGACCCACCTTGCTGGATTTCAACCTCTCACCCCGCCTGCCGTGTCTGAATCCCTGTTACCGAACCCTGGACTGGACTACGTCTTCCCTCGTGCCTTTTTCCCTGTGAACTCTGTATTTAATTACTGTTCGATTAAAACAGAGATTGAACTTTTATATTGTGTGCTGTCTGCATTTGGGTCCAACCTCAGACCGTCACAGCCCCCCCCCCCCCAACTTTCCCGCACACATACACACCGCCGCACAGTAACCTATACCACCCAAAAACCACTTTTATCCGAAATGAACCCCTTCCACTCTACTGGTACTTTCTCTTTCACCCTCTTCTTTCTGACTAGAAGTAGCCTCTGACTGGTCCTCTACTCTGGGGGGTGGGCCCTCTCCTCCTGCATCACTTTGGTTTTCTCTCTCTCCTCCTTCTCTCTCACTGATAGCCTCTCTCTCCTCTCTCTCATCCTCCTTAGAGCTACCAACCTCAACAGTGTCTATAAGAGGTAAAATAACATTTATTACAAAGTAGCCCAACATGGGGTCAAAAATCAACCATTTCACAATTAACCATTTGAAAAACATTCAATTTGACTATTAATCACTATCAAGCATTATTATTATTGCATATTGTTATTATTATTAGAATTATTAATAATAATAATTTATTATTATTTATTTATTTTTGGTGTTGTTGTGAATGGGTCCGTACTCCATTCAGAATGTTAGCAAAAAAAGGAGAGAGAGAGAGAGAGAGAGAGAGAGAGAGAGAGAGAGAGAGAGAGAGAGAGAGAGAGCGCACTCCTAACCAGAGACATGCATAGTATGGAATCGGCTCTGCTCACAACGTCACCTGCAGCAGGGCTGACGTTCCCATAACAGATAAACCAAAACGATTGTTTTTGGGGTTGGAACTGGATTATGAACTAGGGTTACCGCCTCTGTCTGACAAAAATCTGTGACATTTCATACTCAGTCGAATCTTTCCTTGTATGTAATGCAATCCTCCATTCAGTGACCAGGAAAGTGTATATTTTTTTCCGGGAAAACAACATTAACAAGAGGCAGCATTCCACTAGCTAATCGCAGTGCAGATAACGTTCCTGAAACATTAGGATATGATTGGGGACATAGGCCTAATGTGCATATTCTTGACTTCAATAAGACATATGTAACAGTGTTTTTAAATGGATATGTTTATGAAATAATCAATGGCCTGTGCATGTGTGCAGATCAGTCCTCACTCTGTGTATCTTCTATAACTATGAATGGTGCATCACATGTACGGGTTAAGCTACATTACGAGGCTGGAAAAAAGTTTCCTTTACCTGGTTGAGCTGTCCCACCTGCTGCATCATATGAATCTTTTTAAAATATTTATGGAGTGACCCCCTGAGGCTCTTTGCTTCTTCATCTCTTTTTCTCTTGTCTTTTCTTTTCTATGCTCCTGATTTGTACATAATGAACGAATCCATGATCAAATAGTGCCGTGCTTTTATATGCTTTAATCAAAGACAAAACCATTTCTGCATTATGGGTGATATAGGGGTGTCCTTGACTCTATTTTTGAGGACAATACAGGCAAAAGAACCAGAAATCATTTATTGAATGCAAATATTTCACCTCCTAATCAACACATTTTGAAATTAAACAGAATTATTAATTGTATCTTCATGAAGCACCAATGTTGGGCCCCCCTATGTGTCTGGGCCCGGGACAACAGACCTGTTTGTCCTCCCGTGATGACGGCCCAGGACATGTGAATATTATACAGTAGAACACAGTTTTCTTTCAGGGTATGATCACAGCATATGTTTGAGTCCAGTGTAACATGGTGTCATTTTCCATCTGCCTCAGACTTACCTCCCTGTGCACCTCAGTGGCTCAGGCATGATGCTGTAGTCATCCACTGTGTGCATGGAGTAATGAATGGCAAAAACACCTCCCATAATGTAGTGCCCATCCATGGAGAATACAGGTGGATCACTATTACCCTGGAGTTTACATTTCACTGATGCAGCCTTAGTACTGACGGTGCCAGTATTAGACTGTGTAAACTCAGCCATTAGTTTAAGACCATCCTCTGATCTATCCCAGACCAGAGCAGAAGGACGTTGGACAAAACCCAGAGTCAGACTCAGACCAATAAAGACAACAGAGTTAACCATGGCTCAACTCTGGGCATGAGGGGGTTCTTCATTAGTTAATATAGACTTTGATACAAACGTCCTCCCTCCTTCCACTGCAAAACAACCTACCAAACAACACAGGGAGGTGTCATTGATGTTTAATTAATTATATACTTGACTTTTTTAATATATTTTTTTTTACACTTTTACAGATACTATGCCATATAAATATAACGGTCACCCATAAAAACATCACTAAAAGACACTATTCCACATAAAAAAGATCACTCTTGCACATAAAAAGATAATTATTGCACATGCACATTATTGGACATTATAGTCTAAGTCTAATTGGTGCAGCAGAAAATACTTTCAGTTGTGTTCAGTCTTACATTTGGGGGAGGGGGGGGGGGGGGGTCAGTCTGTGGTTGAAGGTGCTCTGTCCCAACACCCCCAGAGAGTGAAGTGGGTGTGACGAGTTGTTATTGTGGAAACACATTGTTGATGACTGTGACCTTTGACCTACATTCACTAAAATTTAATGGAATCTATTCTAGACCACCTCAGACTTTCTCTGAAAATTGACTGAAAATCTGTCTAGTAGTTTTTGTGTAAAGCTGCTGACAAACAAACAAACAAATAAACTAGAAGTGGCTCCTGCCATCTGGACGAAGATTCATAGTTCCAAGAACCAGGACCACACGCTATAGGAACAGCTTTGTTCCTGCTGCTGTTTCCCTTTTGAATCAGTCCTAATGCACCTTGAGGTTCATCTTATTTATTTATTAGATCATTTTATCTTATTTGGATTTTTATTGCGAATGGTTTCTAAATTTATCTTTGTCCTTTGTATTGTATTTTATCTTATGGTGAACATGCCTACTCATGTCCTGTCTGTCCTGTACTGTGTCCTGTCATCAATGTTTGTGAGACGCCCTCTCGCTTTCTCCTGTTACTGCACAACAAATCTACCCACGGGTACTAATAAAAGTGAACTGAACTGTGGTCCATAGCACGATACTTGCATCAGTAATATTTGCTTGTTTGTGTGTAACGACCACATTTCTGGATCAATTTGCTTAACTTTATGAGAAGTTTTGTTTACGTCACCTGCATTACAGGATCTATTTTCGTGGATCTAGGTCAAAGGTCAAGGTCAATAAAAGTATAAAAATCGGTGTCCAGTACTTGAACAGTTTTAATGGAATTGATTTCAAACTTTTTGGGTAAATATAGGTTTGACATAGGATTCATTACACTGAATATTAGACCGTGACCTTCATGGTCAACGCCCAAGGTCAAAGTTGACCAAATATTCACCATTTTTTGTTTTCCTTTGCACCATATCCAGTCATACCTCATATTAAAGCTAATAAAGAGTGACTTAAGGATCCATGAAGATTTGATCAATATCACGTCATCATGATGTTGTAATTTGGTCAAGTATCGTGTTATGCACAACTTTTCATTTTATTTGTTTGTTTGTTTGTCACCAGCTTTATGCAAAAACTACTAAACAAAGATATATGAAAAGGTAGGAAAGGTAGCCTAGCAAGTCAGACTGTAAGTTATATAGTGGGTGGGACCAAAACCACTGGGGTTCAAACTGTCTGTGCAGGATTCAAATCGGTTTATATATATATATATATATATATAAAGAAACAGATTTGAATCAGTTATCGGTCTGTGTCGTATGAGATCCGAGTGAATCGGTGTACAGAACCCTGAATCGGTAAAACTGGCTATGAATGGTCTGGATTTACAGCCGTGATTCGTTTTCGTGAGGTCCTGCCACGGATCTGTAATTATGTTCTTTATGTCTGTGACCAAATGCCTTCACAATGACATTACATTTATTTTCAGAAATGTATAACTGGTAAATGTTCTGCACTTCTATAGTTCTTTTCCACCTTCATGGTTCAAAGCTCTTTACATTAGCCTCACATTCACCCATTCACACACACTCATACACCAGTAGGTTTCTAAGGTCAAAGGTCAGTCCTACTGGGAGACTAAGTCAGGGTTCAGTGTCTTTGCCCAAGGACACTTCGACATGTGGACAGCCAGAGCTGGGACACAAACCACCAACCTCTCGGTCATTGGGCGACCCACTCTACCAACTGAGCCACAGCTGTTAAAACTTAAAAACGTTAAACATTTAACTGATTTTTTTTTTTTTTTTTGAGGTATGGTAAAGTTAAAGAAAATGCAGATTAAAGCAGTGTCCAGATTACAGAATGGGCAGTTTTCAGCGGAGGCCTTCCCTCTGGAAACGAACTGAATCTTTAGAGACAACTTCAGATAGTTATATATATTAAATATAAATATATTGAATATAAATATTATAAATATGGTGTGACCATATCTTCCAGTTGCCACATGCTGCCACACAATTTTGGCCGCTTCCTCCATTATTCACTCCAGAAAGAAACAAATATATATATATTTATATTTAATATATATAACTATCTGAAGTTGTCTCTACAGATTCAGTTCGTTTCCAGAGGGAAGGCCTCCACTGAAAACTGCTGATTCAATTGAAATCACAAACACAGACATGTTTATTCACACGGGACTTAAATTACCACTGGACGTCTGTCTTTCGCCCAAACACAGTAAGTCATTATTATTATTACTGAGCAAATCATGGACATTCTTCGGAATTATTCTGAATTACCAGTGGTCCATAGGTAATATTTATGCTGTGCAAATAGGACATTAGTCTCCCAGTAGGACTTAGAACCTACTGGTGTATGAGTGTGTGTGAATGGGTGAATGTGAGGTTAATATAAAGAGCTTTGAACCATGAAGGTGGAAAAGAACTATAGAAGTGCAGAACATTTACATTATATTATAGTGATTATACACAGTGGTACTTTATGTGTAAATTATTAGACTTTCACATTTCATGAACTAAAATGTTTATTATTTCAGCATTTTATTATGTTTTATATTGATTTCATTTATTACTGTCAGTGTTTTTCTGGGGTTCTGCAAATGGATAAAGAAATTGAAAATGTTTGACAGCTTATCAAATTAAAAAAAAATTCACAGCTGATTTAGTGAGCGTTGGACTGTATGTGATTTAATTAGGTGTTATTGTTATTCCTCAGCCAAAGGGATGTTTATTAGTCAGCTGATACATCTCTTAGGCACTCTTTAATTAAAAATAAACTGTTGTATGTGTGTTTGTACAGAAGGCAGTCACTCTATGAAACCCTTCAGTCCTCACAGGATGATTGACGTTTGGGAGTTGGAACACGTCTTTTTGTGCCTCAGGCCTGACCTCCACGTTCACCTTGTGCTCCTTCTACATACAGTCCCTCTAATGAGAAAAACAACTTCCTCTAGAGTCCAATGTAACTCCTGCCTCCACAGCTTCCCTTAACATACACTAGGACACACAAACAGGACTTTGGCATCAGGTCAACTTGAGGCTTTTGTCCTTAAACCCAAATCATGACACTGTTTGAAGATGAAGTTATCTTGGAAATTAATCAATATATCTACTGAAATGTATGACATTATGTGTGGTGTGCAGATTTAGGGCTCGAACATAGTCGACACACCATGTTCACTTCTATTCTTATGTTCTTTTAAATATATTTACCTTTTTCTTTTTTTCTACTTTGTAAATATTGCCAAATTTGCACTTTTTTTTACTTATTATTTTACTGTTTACACTGATTTATGGAGGAGCTCTCCAATCTCGTTGTATGCTGTATAATGACAATAAAGGGCATTCATTCATTCATTATGTATACGCCGCCGCAAGGCTACGGATAGCTACGCATCGGCCGTCATTATGCGGCTGTGTGTAGGAAAACACATCCTCTCAACTTTTGACACGTGATGCGCCGATCCGCACAATCCCTTGCGTTGTCGGTAGGGGTGATACTGCTAATATTGTACATTCTTTCATGTATTTGTTATATTCATAGAAGTATTCCAAAAATGGCTGGACACGAAGAGAAGCTGTGTGAAATGATTAGAAAATATTGTCATTTGTATGATGAATAAAATAGAACCATAGAAACAAACTCTCCATCCAGGTTTGTGGACATGTTCAGAGGGCGAACATACCACTGATGATTGTGCTGCGTTTTTTTTCTTTCGCCATCGATATAAAAGTATCAATAGAATACACTCCTCTTCAGTTGTCATTTTAACTGATGTCACCTACAATGTCAACCCACAAAAACTAAAGTAGCGTGGGAGAAGGATTTGGGAGTTGAGCTTTCTGAAGGTATGTGGAGAAATAGTCGAAAACATTTTCACACCTCATCATTGTGCGTACGCTATGGTTTGATTCACTTTAAAGGGCTCCATCGCCTGCACTATTCAAGGGACAAATTGTCTAAACTCTTTCCAACTGTAGATCTGAGGTGCAGCCATGTGACTGCCACAATAGGACACATGTTGTGGTCATGAACCTCCCTCGATGACGACTGGTGACGGATATTTGATGTATTTTCCCAAATGTGTGGTTGCTTCCCTGCTGACACACAGACTCATACTCTTTAATTGGAAATCGAAGGCATCTCTGTCATTCCTGCAGTGGTTGAGGGAGGTATTATCTTTTCTACCTTTGGAGAAACTGAGATACAAGATATATAAAGCCTGAAATAACTTCACCCTGACCTGGAGTCCCTTTATAGACTTTGGTGACAGTTGTTTCATTTCGATGATAAACTTAGACTCTTAATTGTATGGAACACTGTACAGACAGTGAGGCTGTCTTCTGTTCTTCACTCCAGTTGTTTTTGCATTGATACATCTATTGTGTGTTTTGTGTTCACTATGTTTTCGGCTGCCTTGTGGCTCTTTGATGATCTGTGTTTGAAAATTTTACTTCTCAATCATGACAACTGATACTGGTGATCACCGTTGTGACTGTATGTGACTTTAGTTGCGGCCCATTCATTTGAGAGACACATTCCTGTTTCTTTAAACACTCCAAGGCCTTTCACTTTTTTGCAGATTTTGCATCCAAGATATTCATTATTGACAATAAGCCAAGTGTTATCTTTTTTAAACTGTATGTGTTGTTTTTCTGTCCAGATACTGGGATGGCATCTGCTCTCTCTTTCTCCTCTCACTGTGTCTTCAGTCTCAGATTCTGCATCTCCCTCTACTTCAGACTCTCCACTCTCCATCTCTCCTGTCCCTGTTTCTTCATCTCCTATTTCATCTTTCTCTGTTTCCTTATTTTCTGTTGGTCCTCTTTCATTTCCTCCTCTTTCCTCTTCTATCTCTTTCTGATCTCCTGGTGTTTCTCCTCTCCCTGTGATCTCTGCCTCATTGCCTGTACCATCACTGCCTGAAAAAGGTAGAATTTAAGTGTTGTGGGGCTGAGAACACCAGTTAAGCAGTCTGCCAATTACACTGACAACATAAGTTAAAGGATCACTCATGTAGGCTATAACTACCTATGTCAGCATAAATAGCCTATACAGCATGTTTTTTGTTATATTGTTTTATATTTAGAAAATATAAGATTGCTATTTTTGTTTTACACGTGCCAATTCAATGGCTGTTTTTTTTTTAATCATATATAAGCCATCATATAAATCGTATTTTTGCGGTATTTAGAATGACAATTGACCTTTATTTGATTTGCTATTCTCATTTCACCTTGAAGCACGAGAACGTCTTGTGCTGTACAGTATAAGTATTGTTGTAAAATTACACTTACGGCATTGCTAGCTTTCGTGATAGAAGGACTCGCGGTGGGTGACGAGTGCAATACAAGGATAGCATGACTATGCATTAGCTTATCTGAAAGCTCGTTCTGTCATTGCCATAGTCAAACTTCATAAAGCATATTTAACGACTCATGTAAATTGATCTCTGTCAGTCTTACTTTGTACTTGAGGCCTTTTGCTTGCATCTGTGGAAGTGGAAACACTGGATGGTCTCTTCAAATATCTCCTAATATCCATGATGATTAACTTTGAACAGGTAGGCAGGCAGGCAGGCAACTACACCACGTGTATGTGTTTACATATTCCCTGGATCCTGATTGGTGTCGCCGCCGCAGCCGAAAGGCACTGATTAGAAGGTCACATATCCGAATACAGAGCAGATGACAATTCCTAATAAAGCCTTAAGTATGTTCAACAATATTTTTTAAAATGACACCAAATTTATTTTGGATTATTCCAACGGCAGATCACAAGACACAGGGAACTTTGACGTTAACTTTGCCATTAAGAGCTGCGCAAACGCTATTTAGAGGTGGGTAAACACTATTTCCTGAATTCCAGAGGTGCGTAAACGGCGTTTGCATGCGTTTACCCTCCGCTACAGCCCTGGCAGTAGGGGGTGGCGCCCGGGGACCCATCTCCAGACTACTAGTCAAAATCACCTGGAGGATTCCCAACATTCCCAGAATTCCCCAAAAAATCTCAGAATTCACAGAAATTCCCAGCGTTCACAAGTTTCTAACATTACCAGAAATTCCAAGAATTTACAAAATTCCAAACATTTATTGTAATTTAAAATTTCAAAGTGATCCAGAATCCAGCATCTCTTCCAAATCACCACCAAAATGTAAAAATGTGTTACTTGTGACACTCCCACCACTTCCTGAAAATTTTTATCAAAATCCATTGTTAACATTTTGATTCATGTTGCTGACAGACAAACGAACTCCACTGAAAACATAAGCTCCTGGGTGGACGTGTCTTCATTCGAAAGAGGGAGGTCTGCCTTGGTGGAGGTTTGTGCTCTCAGAGTGGTTTTCTAGTTATGTGAATGTTTCTGCTCTTACAGAGCAATTTCATCAATTGTGGATCAATGAAGTACTTCTATTCTATTGCCCATTTGAAGTGAATGATACTGAAATCTGTTTCATTTGTAACAAATAGAAGCTACACTATTTATTTTGTTGTTGCCAAGATAAAAAAAACAAAAACAAAACTTAGGTTTATTAGTGTTAATCCTTGTATCATTCATTGCATGAATTTGGGCTCAGCTCAACTTTTTGGACGCACTGCAACTGTTGCCGCACCGCTCCGAGCCACGTACCCAGAATGCTTTGTGGAAGTGGATTTTGCTTCTCATAGAAATGAATAGGGTTGGTACGGCACAGAGTTCGCATCGATGTCTAGTGGATGACCAGCGTAACTTAATGCTCTGAAATATGTGCAGCCAATTGATATTTCAAAATAAAAGTATGTACATTTTCCTGTGTTAAATATAATAGAATTTTCTGTATCTTTAAGCTAATTACATCTGTAAAGGTTTTAGCTTTTTCATATTATGTTTTATATAGATATACAATTATTTTTCCACATAAATACTTGAATTTGTTTCTTATTTTTTTCCCACATGGAAAAAAACAATTAATCCATTTCTGCTTTTTCACAAAATTTATTTCTGAACTTTTAACAACCTTTATTATTTCAGTCAAATTCAGCACCATTTCAAAGGTGGTTGAGTTGTATTTATGCAAGTCTCTCAGTTATGAGCTGTCAGACATGTTTTATTTTTTTAAAGTTTCAGTTCCTACAGAAAAAAAAGATTGAACAATGATGTAATTTTAGGACAAAGTATTTACATTGAAAGAACATACACTGACCATTCAAAAATAGCTCCACATACAGTATTTCACTGCAGTACCTTTGGTTTTAATTACAGGAGACATTTACTTTGCCTTTTTTGCCACATAATGCTTTTCAGTGATGCGCGGGCTCACCCGAAGTGAGCGGGTGCCTGTGGTTATCCGCAGTTGCGGGTCATTGAAAAATATTTTTAATGATATTCAGGTTGCGGTCAATCAGGTTGTTTTTCGTTTGAGATAAACATTAAGATAACCTAGTAAATTATTGTAATTTAAATATTAAGTAAAATTTTATATTACTAATAAATACACTTCATTAAGTGAATTTCCGTGAGGGTAACTTACAACGTCGTCAGTATCCTACGGTAAAAGTAAGGTTTGGGACACATTGGCTGAGATTTTTAAAGATGATGAGCAGCTCCCACTGTTCAAATGTGTCTTTGGGTGTTACAGGTTGTCGACCTCTGGTTTAGATGCTGCGTTAACGTTGATAACTTTTGAATGATGAAGCAGAACAAAAATATTTTCTTAACATATTAACTTACAAACAATGACATGGAATTTTAAGACAGAAATAAATGCAGGTATGTGAGTAATGACCACTGACTACTTTTTAAAAATGTGGGTGGAGAAGTGGGTCAGGTGTTTCCTTTTCAAATATATTTGTTGTGGTCCAAGTGGCGAGCAGAATATTTTTTAAAAATGGTCGGTTGGGGGTCATTTATACATCGACTTACATATAATGTTTGTGTGAAAATTATGTCTGATGGTCCCTGAAGTATCGTGAAGTGTCGTGTCCAATCTGTTAAACATTACAGACATGAGAGGACACTTACTGCATCAGTTAGATTAAATAAGTTGTTAAAGCTTAAATATTATTAACCACTGAAGTTTTTACCCATGGAAGGATCTGAACTATTAGCTTAGTTAAACTGAGCGTCAGTCTGCTGGAATCAAAACTAAAGGTGATGCAGTGAAATATGGCAACAAGATGGCTGCGGGGCTAGCGCTCTTGCCTCACAGCAAGAAGACCCGGGTTCAATTCCTGGACCGTATGGACCTTTCTGTGTGGAGTTTGCGTCTTTCTATCCCCGTGTCTGGATGGGTTTCCTCTGGGTGGTCTGGTTTTCCCTGTCACCCAAAAACATTTGTTTGGGTAAAATCCTCCAGCAGGTGATTCTGACCGTTGGCTTGGCTCTACAGCAGGAGGTGGGTTCCCAGGCGCCGCCCATGGCTGCCCACTGCTCCTTACAGGTTGCCCCAATGGTATCAAGGATGGGATAAATGCAGAGGACACATTTCATTGTACAGTGTATAATGACAAATAAAGTACTTGACCTTATTGCATGTGCAAATTTTTTTTGGACATGCAGTGTGTTTTACAGGAAACAGCAAAACAATGTGAGAAAAAACAAAACAAACGACAAAAGAAAGAAGAAAGAATTAACAAAGTTAAAAACTGCTTTATGTGCAGTGTACATATTCTACTGTAAAGTTTAATCCTATTTTTTCATCTCTTCCTACAGTGGATTTTTGTTCATTAGATGTTTCTTTGTGTTTCGCTCTGGTTTAAACAGTATGATATAACACTTTGGAGCAAAAATGCACAGTGTTAATCCAAAACTAGAGGCCAGAATGGCAAATATCTCCACAGCAACTGTAAATTTCCCAGGAGAGCTGACATATGCTGGGATAAATGTGATCCACACTGCACAGAATATCAGCATGCTGAAGGTGATAAACTTGGCCTCATTAAAATTATCAGGAAGTTTCCGTGCCAGGACAGCTAACACGAAGCAAAAGACAGCCAGTAGTCCTATGTACCCGAGCACAGCCCAGAACCCCAGAGCAGAACCTAATGCACACTCTATGATGATCCTCTCTTTATATGTGCTCAGATTCTTCATTGGAAAAGGGGGGCTGACAACCAACCAAATAATACAGATCAAAACCTGAATAAACGTGACAGATATAACGGTCATTCTCTGTTGAGGCGGACCAAACCATTTCATGGCATTGCTGCCTGGAAGTGTAGCTTTAAAGGCCATTAGGACAACGATAGTTTTTGCTAGGACACATGAGATGCAGAGCACAAAGGTGATTCCAAAGGCTGTGTGTCGCAGCATACAGGACCACTCCAAAGGTATCCCAATGAAAGTTATTGAACATAAGAAACACAGAGTGAGTGAAAAGAGCAGCAGGAAGCTCAGCTCAGAGTTATTGGCTCTGACGATCGGGGTTGTCCTGTGATGGAACAACACACCCGCTGTCGTAATGGTCAGACAGGCTCCACCAACTGAGAATGAGACCAGGGTGATTCCTAAGACCTCATTAAAGGAGAGGAACTCCACAGGTTTGGGGAGACAAGAGTCTCTATTTGCATTCGGCCAAAACTCACTGGGACAAGGGAAACAATCAGGAGAATCTGAAAAGACCAAAAATGTCTTTTAGTACCTGACATGATGGTTAGTTATGGTTATCTAGTATATATTTGAACACATTTACCTGTAAAGTTACTTATTTCTCCCTCAGGACATAGTATACAATCATAGCAACAAATGGGTTTTCCTTTCTGCAGTACTTTACGAGTCCCTGGACGACAGCTGTCACTGCACACTGACGCAGGAACCTGTTGAATACAGACAAACTCAGGCATATACAAATATATTATACAGATGTTATTACAAAGATAAAGACAAAATAATACCTGAAATGACTACAGGTCATAATTCTAATAATTGTCCTTACTTGTGTACGTCCTTCCATCCACGTGATGTCTTTGTTGATCTGGAACTCCTGACCCAGTGGGAGCGAAGCATCATAGAATCCTACAGTCTCAAACTTATTCCTGCCAGTTTGACTCTTCTGCCAGTTCACCAGCTCATATTTGGCCACAGGATCACCATTGGCATCAAACCAAACACTATAACCATTCTGAGAGAAATTAACTTTCCTCAGCTGAGTGAAAATCTGTGTGAAATAATTAAGTTGTCACAGAGAAGAGATCTAATTAACCAAAGATGAACTTGAAATTAATATATTATTTAATCACAAAAGAAAAAAAGGGAAATTATGGAGATGTGAACTGAAGCCTTTTATTAATTTTACTAGACAGACCTGTGAGGACTGAATCTTAGCAAATTGGTCACAATGACTTGTTGAATTCTTTTCCACACATAATGCGTTGTGAAAGGTATGTGCTATTGCATACACAGCCTTATAGACCATGTTAGTGAATCGGAGCTGAGATGTGTCTGTGTACGGACTCTGGAGATTGTGTATGTCTTCAGTTCCATCACACACCCTCTCATCTGTAGTTTCACCTAAAACACAGAGGTACAAGTGTTTCATTTTACAACACATATATATACTTTCTGAAGTGAATTTTTTTGTCATTCAAAATGATGACATAACTAGTGAGCACCAACTGGATGTGTGCTGTGTTTTAATGTTCTGTGGTTTTGTATGGGGTGTATGTTTTATCGTTCTGCTGACTGCACATCAAATTGTCCCATAGGGGATAATAACATTTTCTGAACCGAACTATGAGTGTTATTACAACAACTTCCTCACCTTTTGTCAGTCTGCAGTTAAAAGCTTCCTCCCAGAACTCAGTAAGCACAGGGGATGTGGTCACTGCAGTAGGAGACAGATCCAGTAAGAAGTCTCTGAGCCCTGGGATGACAGACTGTTCAATGCTGAATCCAAGGGCTCCTGCACAGAAGTTATACTCCAACAAGTCTCCGTTTGTAATCCAGGCCTCAGTACCGATCCACTGGTGAGGAGGAAAAGGCTGGACTGACAGCAGCGCCAAAAGGATCCTCATCTCTGCCATTTCTGTAAATGCCACAATAACTGTAGATGTTGACCTGAAAGAACAATTTCAGGCATGCAAACTGGTCAGGGATGGAAAAGCTAAAGGTGCATGGACACCTGGCATGCATGGAAAAGTACATTTTATAGCCTTCATTACCAAAAAAGAGCAACCAGTGACATCTTGACTGTCCATAAACATGTCTTTATTAGTTGATGTCCTTGTGGCAGAGAACACACCTGGCCAGTCCCTGCCTGTCAATTTTCTTGAACACACCCCCTATATGAAAGGATACCTCTTGTCCTTTCACACATACCTTGCTCTCCATCTTAAGCCACGCCCACTTCCAGCTGCATTTAGTGTCTAAATGGTAAAATGGACTGTACTTATATAGTTCTTTTCCACCTTCATGGTGCTCAAAGTGTTTTACAATCGCCTGGCAGAAGAACCTGTCAGCAAGACCTCCGGCATAGCTTCAATTGTGTTCCATGGGTGGAGGGGAGCATTGAGTCTGAATGGGCTCTGTTTGCTCCACTATTGTTGAAGCGGCTGGAGTGAGCAGTGTCTGTAGGGTAGCTGGGGCCAGTTGTGGCCGTAACCCCTAAACCCCCCGGTGGACCCCAGAGGTGAGGGGAGCTGTCACACTGAAGAAGGAGGCCTACAGGGCATGGCTGTCCTGTAGGTCTCTGGAAGCACCTGACTGGTACTGGCGGGCCAAGTGGGCTGCAGCTGCAGAATTCGCCAAGGCAAAAACTTGGGAGGAGTTAGGTGAGGCAATGGAGGAAGACTACCGATTGGCTCCAAAAAGGTTCTGGCAAACCATTTGTCATCTCGGGGGGGGATCTGCCCACACTGTAAACAGTGCGGGCAGCGAGCGGTTGACCTGAACTGAAGATATAGTTGGACGGTGGAAGGAATACATTGAGGAGGTCCTCAATCCCACCAACATGCATTCCTAATTGGAAGTAGAGTCCAGAGACTGGGGGACAGGTGGGCCGATCTCCACGGCAGAAGTCGCTGAGGTAGTTAAATCACTCCGTGGGGGCGGAGCCCTGGGAATTGACAAAATCCACCCTGGGTATCTCAAAGCTCTGGATGTTGTAGGACTGTACTGGCTGACACATCTCTGCAACATTTTTTGGTCATTGGGGGCAGTGCCGCTGGAGTGGCAGACCGGGGTGGTGGTTCCCACCTTTAAGAAGAGGGACCAAAGGGTGTGCTCAAGCTATCATGGGATCCTACTTCTTAGCCTCCCTGGTAAGGTCTACTCCAGGGTGCTGGAATGGGTAAGATCGTTGGTTGAACCTCAGAACGAGGAGGAGCAATGTGGTTTTCGTCCCGGATGTGAAACAGTGGACCAGCTGTTCACTCTTGCTGGGGTGCTGGAGGGGGCATGGGAGTTTGCCCAACCAGTCAACATGTGTTTTGTGGATTTGGAAAAGGTTTACGACCATCTCCCCAGAGGTATCCTGTGGGGGGTACTCCAGGAGTAAGGGGTGAATGGTCTCCTACTGGGAGCCATTCAGTCCCTGTGTCGAAGGAGCGAGAGCCTGGTTCGCATAGCCGGTAATAAGTCGGATCCTTTACGGTGAGGGTTGGACTCTGCCAGGGCTGCCCTTTGTCACCAGGTCTGTTCATAACATTTATGGACAGGATTTCTAGGTGCAGCCGGTAGAGGAGGGGGGTCGATTTTAATGGCAGGAGAATCTTGTCCCTGCTTTTTGCGGATGATGTGGTCCTCCTAGTGTCATCGGGCAGTGGCCTCCAGCTCTCATTGGAGCGGTTCGCAACTGTGTGTGAAGAGGATGGGATGAAAATGAGCACCTCCAAGTCTGAGGTCATGGTTCTCAGCTGGAAAAGAGTAGAGTACCCTCTCCTTTTCCACGCTCCTTTTGGAATCTGATGGGTCACCCCGAGTTACCAACATATGCTGTGTTTGCTGCATGGTGTGCCCCCCCCCACTGGCTGGATTTACCATTCATAGAAAACAACACAGAGAAATGAGCCACTCAGAAAAGCCTGTCCACTACACGTCATGTCATTCTGAGCCAATCAGGGCCACCTTATCACCACATCATGGACATGTTTGCGGAAGTACCTGTAAACTCTGTTGTTCCACCTCAAGTCAATTTTCTGCCCTCCAAAAACAGCTGGAAATAAAGCAATCTGATTTTTTTTTTAAATAGAACCAACATACAGTGCATATAATAACAATGGAGAACACAGCAATATTAATAAAATAACCATGAAATGACTCCTTTATATTAAGTCTAACAGTAGAACTGCAACACCATAGCTACACTTTGACTCTATGAAGCCCAGAGTTGTGTCTTGTAGGATGTTTCTGTAGATACCTGCGGACAACGTCAGCCACTTTCTCCAGTCTGCTTAGTGGGTGGGTCAGATCCAAAGATACAGAATATTCCACACAGATGCCTTCCCTCTGTGCTGCGTACAGGAATGATGCCATACCATTATTCCCATAGTCTGTGTCAGACCGAACAGCTCCTATCCAAGTCCAGCCAAAATGTTTGACCAGTTTGACCAGTGCATCTGCCTGGAACTGGTCACTGGGGACTGTTCTGAAGAAGTTTGGATATTGTTTTTTATCAGACAAACAGGCACAAGTGGCAAAAGGACTGACCTGATGAAAAACAAGTATAGACAGCTTTAGTAACATCCCAACAGTTAAACACAGCAGCATCATTATAAAGACTGAACCTTTTTCTATTAAACTGTGCTTTTACCCAGTTTTATTCATGGTACAAGTGTCAAAGAGCAACTACTTTAGTACCTCTACCACCCAGGAGTTAATGTTTTCATTGGAGTTTGTTTGTCTGTTTATCAACAACATTACTCAAAAAGTTATGGACGGATTTTGAAAACATTTTCAGGATGTGTTGGGAGTGTCACAAGTAAGGGCGTAATAATGATGTTGACATTGGTGGGGACCTAATTTCACGACTTAAATAAATAAATAAGAACGTGCCTAAACAAGATGAAATAATGTCTTATTTTATTTTAATGCTTTATTTCTTAAGCCACATTTCGTCTCTTTTTTTAAATTACATTATATATTTAATTATAGTTAGTGTCACAAGACCAAGATTCACGTAGAGTCTCATTTTTGTCACATGATAAAGGTTTGTTGACAACAATATCTAGTCCAAACACACTACAAAAAAGAATAGCCAGGCTGATCCCACCAATGATAGATAGAACTTACCTTTTGTTTCCCTAATATCGTGTAATTTCCCATTCAAAATTGGTATGGACATTTTAGAAACGTCCAAATATTGGTATGGACACGTCCATAGGGTACATACGCAATTTTACGCCCATGGTCACATTTTGCTGGTGATCCAGAAGAGATCCTAGATTCTGAATCAGTTTGAAATTTATTCTTCATTTACCACAATGTAAAATTTCAAAGTGATCCAGAATCTAGGATCTCTTCTGGATCACCAGCAAAATGTAAATTTGTTTTTTGTGGTATTTCAAACACATGTTGAAAATGTTATCAAAATTCATACCTAAGATTTTGAGTAATGTTGCTGACAAACAGACAGACAGACAGACAGACAGACAGACAAACAGACAGACAGACAAACTCCAGTGACCTCTCTTTATTCAAAGAGCGGAGGTCTGCCTTGGTGGAGGTTTGCACTTTTCTAGTTAAAAGTGCTGTGACCAAATTTCAATACTAGTTCTATTTTTATTTTTATTTTTTTCCCCAAATTTTTCTCATTTATAATTTTTTTAATATTAGTTTTTAGTTATTAATTTGCTGATTTCTTCATTTTGTTTTTTTTTTTTTTACTATTTTTGTTCCATTTGTGTCTTACTTTGTTCATGTTACTGATCATTTTGTTAGTTTATTATATATTTTGTTCATTTTATTGGTGACTTATTTTACTTCTTTTTTTTCTATCCTGTGGAACTGGTCAAGTCTCAGGAATTAAAGGGTTAAACTGAATCACATGGAAGAGGGAAATATTTAAAACATGCAGGACACCGGCCCTGGAGGACTGGAGTTTGACACATGTGAACTAAAGAGTCAAACACTTTACCTGAGGGATGTCAAAAGATCCAATGACCTGTGACATGGCAGTAGATAATGATGATGAAGGCCCGCCAACAATAGCCAGAACCATGCCAGAGTTTGAGCAGTTCACACTGGTGTCAAATTCTGGGTCCCGCCCATTTGTGAGCTGAAGGGCGTTTTGCACAGTAACAGGTATTGAACATGAGTCATAGATTTGGTAACCGAGGGTAACGCCTGGCAGCAGATCTGTGCTGTTGTTTATCTCATCAATGGCAAATACCATAGTGCGGGCAAAGCGCAGGCTACGAGGAGAAAACCTGCACAAACACATTCATGTCACTGTTGAAACTCACATTATCAGAACAAATGAAACGTTAGGAAACAACAAATTCTCTTCAGTTATTGAAAATTACTGAATGAACTAGTATTCAGAGAATGTCTAATCCTGCTCCTATTTTGTACCAATCTCAAGTTGCTATGACAACCTGTTCTTGAATTAAAGCCAATAATGTGATTTTGACCTTTCTGCTAAATGCGACCTTGACCTTTGACCTTTTGGAATATTGATAATTTTGTTATATGTATATATGGTGTTATAGTGTGATATGTTTATGTTTGACACAGTGTTACACAAGTACATTTTGCGACATGTCACCTTTGACCTCCAGAGATCTCAAAAGGTGATAACACCAATTATGAGAATTGTATAAATCTTCATTCCGCATCGTTTGGTACCAATTTGAAAGTTCTGTGACCCTCCGTTCTTGAGTTATAACCTGATAGTGTTTTATTACTATAATTAATGAATATGGGGTAAAAACATGTTTGGGTAAATCCTCCAGGCAGGTGATTCTGACCAGTAGCCTGGCTTTGAGTCTGGAGTTGGGTCCCCGGGCGCCACCCATGGCTGCCCACTGCTCCTGACAGGTGCCCCAACAGCATCAAAAACAAAGAATGTGTCATCTATGATGAAAAATAATGTACATGTTCATTTTAGTTTCATAAGAGACTGAAAATAAACTGAAACAACTATTTGGAAGATGAAGTTATGTACTGTACTACTGTATATGTACTGTACTACTGTATATGTACTGTATACTGTATATGTACTATACTACTGTATATGTACTGTATACTGTATATGTACTCTACTACTGTATATGTACTGTACTACTGTATATGTACTGTACTACTGTATATGTACTGTACTACTGTATATGTACTGTATACTGTATATGTACTGTACTACTGTATATGTACTGTATACTGTATATGTACTGTACTACTGTATATGTACTGTATACTGTATATGTACTGTACTACTGTATATGTACTGTATACTGTATATGTACTGTACTACTGTATATGTACTGTATACTGTATATGTACTGTATACTGTATATGTACTGTATACTGTATATGTACTGTACTACTGTATATGTACTGTATTACTGTATATGTACTGTACTACTGTATATGTACTGTATACTGTATATGTACTGTACTACTGTATATGTACTGTACTACTGTATATGTACTGTATACTGTATATGTACTGTATACTGTATATGTACTGCAGGTAATGCAGATGCATTTAAGATGAATAAATACTAAATAATAAAATAATAAAATAATAAAACTAAGAATACACACTCCATAATTAAGTCATATCAAAAATAAACACTGATCATTTGACCTTTGATGAAGCTTAGAAATGTGATAAATGTTTTAAATGTGATGAACAGTTTCAACACTAGAACAATTTGTGAATTAAATATAAACACCTTAAAGGGTTAAATGACATTAGTGTTATCATCCCTGTCTGACAGGAAACTATTATTACAACTCAAATACAACTACACCCTTACTATGAAAAAAAAAAGTATTTAAATAATATTCAGTTACTGCCTTCGTACTTGGTCTGAAACTTTAGAAAGTAGGAGTAATACAAAGCAAAAATACACTAACTGTAAAAAGGAGATAAAATATGTTCATTATTTTATTTATTATTATTATTTATTCTATATTTATTTTACTAATTTTTTATGTACAGTACTTTAGTTTCCCCTGTGGATCTTTTTAAACGTGCTATATAAATAAAGTTGATTAAAATGATTTATATCTGTAAAGAACTAGGTAATATGGAGTATCAGTTCTGCCTCATGTCCAATAATCTACCTAAGGTAGTGTAAGGTCATTTTTATCACTTTAGTGTGTGTGCAGTGACTGACTTTTTACTTTGTAGGACAGTATAGTGTAATAGTGTACAAACTAAAAATAACTGGTAGACAACATGTGTATATTATACAGTAGAACACAGTTTTCTTTCAGGGTATGATCACAGCATATGTTTGAGTCCAGTGTAACATGGTGTCATTTTCCATCTGCCTCAGACTTACCTCCCTGTGCACCTCAGTGGCTCAGGCATGATGCTGTAGTCATCCACTGTGTGCATGGAGTAATGAATGGCAAAAACACCTCCCATAATGTAGTGCCCATCCATGGAGAATACAGGTGGATCACTATTACCCTGGAGTTTACATTTCACTGATGCAGCCTTAGTACTGACGGTGCCAGTATTAGACTGTGTAAACTCAGCCATTAGTTTAAGACCATCCTCTGATCTATCCCAGACCAGAGCAGAAGGACGTTGGACAAAACCCAGAGTCAGACTCAGACCAATAAAGACAACAGAGTTAACCATGGCTCAACTCTGGGCATGAGGGGGTTCTTCATTAGTTAATATAGACTTTGATACAAACGTCCTCCCTCCTTCCACTGCAAAACAACCTACCAAACAACACAGGGAGGTGTCATTGATGTTTAATTAATTATCTATTTTACTTACTTTTTTTTTTTTTACACTTTTACAGATACTATGTTTTCTAACATATATAGATAGTAGAGGTGGGAGAAAAATATTTTTTTTATTTTAAGACTTTTAAATAGATTTTTTTTGGTTCAAATATAAAAAATTTTCCCCTCATATTTAAATGATTCATTTTAAGTCGGGTGGGGAAAAAAATACTGCTTATAAAGACCGTAGACGACTGTATGAGTCACTCAGATGTATAATATGTGTCATAGAATACACAGAAACCACCTTAGTGAAGGCACACAGATAACAGCTAGCTTATTATCGTTTTAGCTTCAACAACACACCAGCGTTAAACAGCATTAACTTATGCACAGATAAACAATAATCTATGATAATATCTATTCAACTGTTATTAATGTGACCTTGTGTCATTTACACACAGTAATAAACCAGGAGGATATGAACTAGAGTTGGAAAAAGAGGGTGTTTAGCAACAACATAGCGGCTAATTCTAAGTATGGAGGTGGTGGGTTTAGTGACCATCGTAACATCTCTGGTGCGTTCAATAGCGCGGGATATCTGAAAACTTAGAGAAAATGAGTTGTTCCTGAATAAATATAGTTAAACAATCAACAACAGTTAAAGTGTGTGGTGTTTGTAACAGAAGGAAGAGCAGAGCTGGACATGTTCACTTTAAAGTTCACTTTATTATCAAGTATGTTCATTTAAAGGCTCCTGTTTGTGTTGTGTGCAGATAAATGTAGCAGTTTACTTCTCAAAGTCTGGTTCAAATATGTGAACCCCTCTGTGAAAACCCGGCTAAAATCGGCAGATCTAATATTGACATTTCGAACGTCAAAGTCATTATAACGTGAAAAATGTCAACAATATGCCAAATGAGTTTACTACTGAAAATGAATCATTAAATACTGAGGTTTCATGATTTAATGTTTGATTTTGATTTCTAATATGATAAACAGTGAAAATCGTGATTTTATTTACCTTACATTTTTATTTTCCAATAAAAAATACCGGAAGTTGGCTCCGCCAACATTGCTTTTCTCACGTCTTTGGGATTACTTTATGTGCAAAAACAACTACTGATTTGGCTGTTTTTCAGTTTAGGAACTTCTTTTCTATCATTAGAAAGTCAATAAAGACTTTTAGATCAATCTGCATCTGTGAATAAACGTGATCTGAAGAGGCTGCCATTAAAATGCGACTTTAGCCGGGTGGCACTTTCTGTGCGGACTACTTCATGTCATCGCTTATACATCGGTTAACAGTGCCTTGCTTTTAATCAATGAACTTTTCATGGACATTTTATGCTCGGTGTTTCTCAAAATCTTGGACACTAACTCTGAGGCAATTCTTGTTTCCGTCGACATGGCGGCCACGGCGGGGACGACGTCTACAAAGGAACAGAGGATAGCCAAGTGTCAAAACAAATTGAATGGTATCAATTTAGGCACAATTGCCTCAGATTGCGACATAACAGGCTTTATATCGGATTACTTTGTATAAGATGAAGATGATGAACACATCAGTGCATGTAATATTATGATAATATATCCAGTATAGCCACCACTCCCCCCTTCTCCTGACAGTGTCTGCACGGGAGCCATGGACAACAGGATCTGCAGTGTCTCGCCTGTGCCAACCTATGACCCCGGACCCCCGCCCCTGCCTGTCTGGACCAGCCCCCCTTCCTGCATTTATACATGGATGTTCATCTTTAGCCTGTCCGTCCATGGGAGTGGATTTGTCCTTCAATGTGGTTCTCCTCAAGATTTCTTCTTTTTCCCACTGGGTTTTGAAGTTTTTTCTTGCCTAGAAGGAGGGTCTGAGGACAGGGGATGCCTGGGACTTTTTATGTATCTCTGTAGTTGATTGTGTTTTTGTAAAGCCCTGTGAGACGACTTTGTTGTGATTTAGGGCTTTATAAATAAAATTTAATTGAATTGAGTATTGATTAAGTTATAGCGTGATATGTCTATGTTTTACACACACAAATGTTGTTACAGAAATTAATTTTGCAACATTTCACCTTTGACCTCCAGAGATCGAAAAAAATTATTGGTCGTAGGTGATAACACCAAGTGTGAAAATTGTTGAAATCTTCATTCCACCTCACTTGGTACCAATCTGAAAGTTCAATGACCCTCCATTCTTCAGATAAAACAGATAATAGGATTTTGATCTTTTAGTTAATTGTGACCTTGATCTTTGACCTTTACTCAAATGGATCATTGCATCTGATGCACATTAGCTATATGTACACTGACAGTCAATGTAAACGTCCACCTAACATTTATGTAAATTTTATTCTTATGGCATGAAATCATGTAGAAGCTTTACAAATTAATAAACTGATATTTAACAAGTGGTGAACAAAAAAAAAAATCAAAATTCTTTTGAGCTTTGATAATGTACAGTTCAAACAAAATGTCTACCCAGCAATTGCAAAGTTCCAGCTTAGTAACGGGTGTTATCCCCTCCAACAGCAATACAAGCCGTCAGTCTCCAACGCATACTGCGTATCAAACGTCAAATCCAGTCTTGTGGAAGGGCCTGCCACTTGTCGTGAAGAGCCTGGATCAGCTCACGTCCAGGACGTGGTCGGTCTGCCACAGACCCAGTCTCTCCATGTCGTTGAACAACACATCAGAAGGTGTGATGAGAACAGGCCAACGGCCAACTTCGGAATAACTTAGGCCAGCTTGCACCATGCCAAGGGCACGCCACCTTTAATCTGGATTTAACCGTGGAATCTTGAACCATACGGAATAAAAAATTTGTCCTTTTCATTGCCTTTATAGAGGCTTCCCAACTCATCCTTTAAACCGTGCACAAAAGTTTGTTTTTGTCCCCAACAGCACTTTGACCTGATTTCCAATGACCACTCCCTGTGGACTAGTGAAAAATGTTTGGGAAGTGTAAGACTCAGAAATTAGTTCTATGCACGCTATTCTATAGAAACTATTCAAACCCAACATTTCCCAAACTCCTTAATCCATTATATAATGAATTATTGGCCTGGATGTTTTCATTGACTGTTGGTATGCCCATGTAATTTCATGGTGATATCTCAAGTATTCATTGAGTTATAGCATATGTCTCTGCGGACACACACACACACACACACACACACACACATACACACACACACACACACACACACACGGGGTGATTACCATAATCTCAAGAGCAAGATTATTACCAGGATCAAACAGAAGAGAATACATCACCCCTGTGCCCCAAACCCTGACCCCTGACCCCTAACCCTATCACCCCTCTGCTCCAAACCCTTCACTGGCCACCAGTTGAGTTTAGAATTAAATTTAAAATCCTCCTTACATATAAAACCATTAATGGTATGGGCCCCTCTAATCTTAAAGATGATCTGGTTCCATACCAGCCCAATAGAACCCTTCGTTCTCTGAATACAGGTCTATTGAAAGTTCCCAGGGTTTCTAAAAGTATAGTAGGAGCTAGAGCCTTTAGTTACCATGGTTACTGTCTTATGGAATCAGCTTCCATTTAATATTAAAGAGGTCGACACAGTCTCTACATTTAAAATTAGGTTGAAAACATTCCTGTTTGGGGAAGTACACACACTGACTTCTCTCTCTCTCTCTCTTGCTTTGTCATTTTTATAACCTATCTTACATACCATATATTTGTGGGCAGCTGTGGCTCAGTTGGTAGAGTGGATCGCCCAATGACTGAGAGGTTGGTGGTTGGAGTCCCGGCTCTGGCTTCCACATGTCGAATTGTCCTTTGGCAAGACACTGAACCTTGACTTAGTCTCCCAGTAGGACTAACAGACCCTTAGAAACCTACTGGTGTATGAGTGTTTACCATTTTTTACCAAGTCTGTTCATGGCCAGTCACCTGGTGCCCCCCCCCCTGGGGGGAGTAGCAGATCTCTTAGAAGTGTCCACATGGGGACAATTTGGGTCTTTATAAATGAAATAAAATGTATTGAATAAAATGCATTGATCTCAAACAATGTTGACTCCCTCTCTGTGGTGTTAAACAATGAGAACAAATGCAGACAAAAAAAATAAATACATAAAAATAAAAAAAATAAAATTGGATTGAATTATTATTGTTATTTTTCATTTATTTACATTTGTAGGCCTATGTTTATTGCTGTAGCAGCATTTGATTAATATTGAGATTAGGCCTAAAATATTAATGGTTTGAAGACATTTGAAGTGCAGCATCATTTTTATCAAATTGTTATCATTCAATTTCCCACGTCTCTACATTTACCAATGTTAGGTCTACTTCAAGGTAACATTTGTATGTGTATGTGTATTTTCCACTTTTATTAATGATATTTCATTAATATTGATTAATAGACTATTAAATACTTGAACAACATTCATGTGATAAGCTAGAAAATGTACGTCCCCCCAACCCCTGTCCCAAATTTCAGCCAAACTCATCTGGTCACCCTTGTCACACATAATGTCATACATTTCAGTAGATATATTGATTAATTTCCAAGATAACTTCATCTTCAAACAATGTCATGATTTGGGTTTAAGGACAAAAGCCTCAAGTTGACCTGATGCCAAAGTCCTGTTTGTGTGTCCTAGTGTATGTTAAGGGAAGCTGTGGAGGCAGGAGATACATTGGACTCTAGAGGAAGTTGTTTTTCTCATTAGAGGGACTGTATGTAGAAGGAGCACAAGGTGAACGTGGAGGTCAGGCCTGAGGCACAAAAAGACGTGTTCCAACTCCCAAACGTCAATCATCCTGTGAGGACTGAAGGGTTTCATAGAGTGACTGCCTTCTGTACAAACACACATACAACAGTTTATTTTTAATTAAAGAGTGCCTAAGAGATGTATCAGCTGACTAATAAACATCCCTTTGGCTGAGGAATAACAATAACACCTAATTAAATCACATACAGTCCAACGCTCACTAAATCAGCTGTGAATTGTTTTTTAATTTGATAAGCTGTCAAACATTTTTAATTTCTTTATCCATTTGCAGAACCCCAGAAAAACACTGACAGTAATAAGTAGAATCAATATAAAACATAATAAAATGCTGAAATAATATACATTTTAGTTCATGAAATGTGAAAGTCTAATAATTTACACATAAAGTACCACATGTGTATAATCACTATAATATAATGTGTGGGTGAGACAAGCTACCCCCCCACCCACCCTACCATACATCCATAAATACAAAATAATTGAACAATGACATTAAATCATGTTAAAAGCTCATCGGCTGTACATCCAAATGTAATATATTTGTATGTATTACAGTTACAATAAAAGAGTTTTCCCAGTTCTGAATAATTATAATCTAACAATTTACACATAAACCACCACTGGCAGTACTGTGTAATTAACTAGTAGTTACAAGTACGTATTTATAACTTCAAGATTATAAAATACATCAGTCCAGATGAAAGAAAAATGTGTGTTTTCTGCTTTTACCTTAAAAATTAGATGATGAGAAATTAATAATAATAAAAAAAAAATGGGGTGCATATTTGAAGTTACTTTTTGTGTTCAGTAAAAGTAAAAAGATGATTTCATACCCCTCACTTTTTCCTGAGGTTATATATTGTAGCGTTTCAATGGATCCAGTGGATCCAGTGGATCCAGCCAATGGACGGAAAGTTGGTCTCACCTACTTTTTATTGCAGAATAAAGAGTTACTGTCGGTCGCAATCAATAGGCGTTCACTGACGGTAGGAAACTGGAACAACGTTACAAATATCTATGGTTTAAACTGTTTACCTGCCCTGGCGGTACACCAGCATAAGCAAATGAAGTGCACCTCAGTTCCCTGGTTAAATATATAAGAAACAGTCATTAACCAGTAAGTAATGAGGAATTTTATTGTTAAACTAAATGAACTAAAGTATATCTTGCTTTGTGACATGTACTCTAAGGTAATTTGCTGACAGTAGGAGGAGCACTTTTGGATATTTTGAGTAGGGGTAGGGAGGGTTAGGTTTTCATTGTCATTGTATTTCTTTCAAAAGTTTTGTTCTTCTTGGAATAAAAGTTTAATTGAGGAAAAACACATTTTTGTTATTACTTTCGAATGTGGCAAAGCAGACCCGCAGTGAGCGGGCGCCTGCAGTCACCCGCGGTCATCCACAGTTGTATAAATATTTTTAATGATATTGGGGTTGTGGTCGGTCGGGTTGTTTGTGGTTTGAGATAAACATTAACCCTTTAAACTTCCAAGGGTCCACATATTGGAGGCAGATCCTGTTAAATGATGCAATATATAAAACATTTGTGGATATTTATTGATGTTTTGATGTGTTTTGGACTACATATGGACAATTTCTTTGTTAGTTTAGTTTAGTATGTT
This sequence comes from Siphamia tubifer, assembly GCA_020466265.1. Classification (NCBI taxonomy): domain Eukaryota; kingdom Metazoa; phylum Chordata; class Actinopteri; order Kurtiformes; family Apogonidae; genus Siphamia; species Siphamia tubifer. The sequence continues at coordinate 6,050,034 of CM035797.1, forward strand.
TTTGTTGGACTATGTGTTTGTTATGTGTTTGTCTGGGAAGCTTGTTACAACCAGGGAACAAATGGAAGAGCATGCAAAAAGGCAGTACAGCGACCCGTTGAGAGACATCCCACTAGGAACACCAGGGTACGTACCACAGCCTGCGCCTCCGACAGTCGAGTTTAACACCATGCCCCCTAAGCTCAGCGAAGTCAGGCAAGTTGTCAGAAAGGCAAGGTCATCATCAGCACCGGGCCCTAATGGAGTTCCCTACAAGCTCTACAAGAACTGCCCCAAGGTACTAGAGCTGCTGTGGTACCTAATGAGAACTGCGTGGAAAAAGCAAATCATTCCATCAGAGTGGCAAAGAGCTGTTGCAGTCTTCATTCCTAAGGAAGAAAACTCCAAAGACATCAGCCAGTTCAGAAACATTGCCCTGCTGAATGTAGAAGGCAAAATCTTCTTCTCAGTGCTGGCTAGAAGGATGACCAACTACCTGCTAGATAATGGCTACATAGATACCAACTGCCAGAAAGCGGGAGTTCCAGGATTCCCGGGGTGCGTTGAGCACTCTACAATGATCTGGAACCAAATCCAGAGAGCCAAGAAGGAAAAAACAGATCTGCATGTCGTCTGGCTCGACCTCGCCAATGCCTACGGATCAGTTCCACACCAGCTAATAAACTACTCCTTGGAGTTTTTCCATATGCCCCTCTGCATTAGGAACCTGGTAGCACTGTACTTTAAAGACCTGCAGATGTGTTTTGCCCTCCAAGACTTCACGACTGAATGGCAGCAGCTACAAGTGGGAATTGCAATGGGGTGTGCCATTTCTCCTATCCTGTTTGTAACAGCGTTTGAGATCATCCTTATTGGAGCAAGACAGATGGTTGGTGGGATCAAACTGCCATCTGGCCAGAGGTTACCCCCATTGAGAAGCTACATGGATGATGTCACCAGCCTCCTTCAGACAGCAGCATGTACATCTCGGCTGCTGAAAAGGTTGGACGAGTTGATGGCATGGGCCAGGATGACGATCAAGCCCTCCAAATCCCGTAGTCTGTCACTCAGAAGGGGAGTCAAAAACGACAGCACCACCTTTGTCGCTGGAGGGGAAAAAATCCCTCTCCTGTCGGAGCAACCCATCCGAAGCTTAGGAAGGCAGTACTCTGCAGAGCTGTCTGACAAACAAATGGGGAGGACCGTCATGAAACAACTCACAGATGGCCTGGCAAGGATTGACCAAAGCCAGCTCCCCGGAAAGTACAAGACTTGGTGCTACCAGTTCACACTCTACAGGAGGTTAATGTGGCCCCTAAAAATGTGTGAGATCCCCTCATCCACTGTGAGGAAAATGGACGGAAAGGCCAACTCGTTCATTAGGAAGTGGTTGGGACTACCACGATGCCTTTCTGAAGCAGGACTCTTTGGAAGAAACGCATTGCAACTGCCAATGCAGTCCATAACCGTGGGGTACATGCAAGAGAAGGCCAGGCTGGTTTTCGAGCTAAGAGAGTCGACCGACCAGACAGTGCGGAATGCTAATGCCAAGGTTCGCACTGGCCAAAAGTGGAATGCTGAGGCTGAGGTGAACCATGCTGTCTCTAGGCTGCAGCACCAAGAAATTGTAGGCAGAGTCCAGGCAGGAAGAACAGGGCTGGGATGGGGAGACGCGCCACGATTCTGGTCCAAAGCCACCCGCAAGGAGAGGAAAGAGATGGTGGTGGCAGAAGTGACAAGAACCGAGGAAGAGCGGTATAAGATCAAGGCCATCTCGCAGAGCCGCCAAGGAGGCTGGACAACTTGGGAGGGAGTTGTCCATCGCAACATAGGATGGTCAGATCTGTGGAAGATCCCACAGGCGAGGCTCAGCTTCCTCATTCGCTCCACCTATGACACACTCCCCTGTCCTCGTAACCTTCACCAGTGGTTCGGAGATGAGGAAAAGTGCTCACTCTGCGATGCTCCCAACGCAAGCCTCCAACACATCCTGTCAGGCTGCAAGATCGCACTATCTCAAGGTCGTTACACATGGCGCCATGACCAAGTCCTGAGGAAACTGGCTGAGGTGCTGAAGAGGTGCCGACAGGGCAGAAAACAACTGCCACCAGCAAAGAACCAACACAGCTTTGTCAAAGAAGGGGATGGGCAAAGTTACACCAGGCCAAGAGAAATAATGAGGCCTTTTTCCCCTGGCCAAGAGTGGGAGATGAGAGTTGACCTTCACAAGCAGCTCCGGTTCCCTACTGAAATTATCATTACAGCTTTCCGCCCAGACATCGTTGTGTGGTCCACGAAAGCCAGAGTGGTTCACCTCATCGAACTCACTGTTCCATCGGAAGAGGAGATCGAGGCTGCGTCTGAGCGAAAAAAGGCCAAATACGCCGAGCTGGCAGCTGAGTGCCGGGAGGCTGGCTGGAAGACCACGGTCTACCCTGTGGAGGTTGGCTGCTGAGGCTTCGTGGGGCTGTCAATGACGCGCCTTTTGAGGGACGCAGGCGTGACAGGAGGAAAACTGTGAAGGACCATAAAAGAGCTTTCGGAGGAGGCAGAAAAAGGAAGTTTTTGGCTCTGGCTGAGGCGGAACGATAAGATCTGGGGGAAGAATAGCTAACCCCAACAGCTGCAGGGGATAAAGCAAACTAGCTGCAGGGGGTGGCAGGGAGACGTCCCTGTCACTGCTCCACCACCAGGAGACGTTCCAGGATTAAAGGGGCGAAACGTCGGTGATTGGTGGTTCCTGGCTTTCGACCCTGCAGCTAACCCTGCAGCTGACCCATGGGCACCGGAGGAGGTGCGGCAGGCAGCAATGCCCAGCAGGAAATCACACCTACCTGTGCATCAACTGTTAGAATATGGTTCCTCTGTGGATAATTATGAGACATAAAGGTTCAGATCAACTGTTTGTCATTTGTATTTTGAACAAATGAGTGATTGTACCTGCAGTCGATATTTTATTGGAAAGTGGTTTATATCTTCTGATGTGCGTGAAGCTCAGTTCTCAATTTACATTAGGTCATGTGACATTTGGGACAGGTTTGGGTGGTTTGCTTATCATTTTTGAGTGACTACTGTGGACCGTTGGACGTTTAAAGGGTTAAAAACAACAGTTGGTTGAGTGTCGTTTATACATCGCATCACTGGTTCAGACTAAAGAACCGCATTCAATGTGTAATATGACCGAACACACAAAAAAAAAATCCGATTTCACCAAAAAATGTGAATAGTGCTTTAAGAGCTGCTGTGTGAACGTAGCCTTAGAGCAGACATGTCCAAAATATTTCACACCAGACTGGACTCAATCTTCAGAAAGTCGACTGGTCAAACTGTGAACTCCTGGTTGGTTGGAACAAAAACCTGCAGCCACACCGGCCTTAGGTGGAATAGTTTGGACATGTCTTCCTTAGAGGGAAACATGACGCAAGGGCCCTGAAGGGAAGTTTCCAGTGTGGGTTGAAAGGAAAGCTGTAGAGGCAGCAGATGCAGGGAACTCTAGAGGGAGTTGTTTTGCTTGTTAGAGGAACTATGTGGAGGATTCACAGGGTGAAAGTCACGGTCAGGCCTGAGGCACCATCACATGACTTCTAAATCCCAAATGTCAATCATCTGGAGAGGTGTCTAGTGTTTCATAAACCTAACATCATCCGTATAAACAGGAAAACAACAACTTATTTTTATTCAACTGTGCCTATGAGGTTTATAACCTGAATAATAAACATCCCTTCAACTGAAAAACAACAGGAAAATCCAATTAAATAACACACGGCTCAGTGCTTCGTTAAATCAGACATGATGTAATTGTTTAGTTTGATACATTTTCAGAGGTCTGACTTTAATGTCTTCATCCAGTTGTAGAAACCCCTAAAATCGATTAAGAAAAATACAATAGAATTAATTAATTTGAAGGTTAATGTTAAAAAAAAAAACAAAAAAAACCCTCCACTATCATTGTTGATGGAATTCAATGACAGTTTATGTATATTTTCATTATATGGAACCAAATAATATGTGTTTTATGTATTTAAGGACAATGAAAAACAATCTATGACAGTGTAAACGTCCTTTGCCAGATTTTAAATGACCCAGTAAAATAACAACACATCAGCAAACTGAATACAGTAATACCTCAAATTATGAAAGACCCAACTAATGAATAATTCAAGTTATGAAGTGCCTTTACATAAAATGTTCGCCTCTGAATATTAAAGAAAATTCAAGTTACGAAATGAAATGAAACCCTGAAACATAATTAAACTCCTGTACGTAAATACATACATACCAATGATGTGCGGGTCGATGTAGAAACGACCCACAACCGACCACTTTTTTAACTAACCCACCTGCAAAATATATTTGAAAAGGACACACCCGACCCGCTTCTTGACCCACATTTTTAAAAAGTAGTCAATGGTCTTTATGAACATCCCATGACCTTTCTGCCTTATTTGTATCCCTGGGTAATGAGGGTTGGGAAAGTCCGAACATTTACTGTTGGATCAAAGACATTAATAAAAAGTGAAAAGAACAATGTTCGGTGCTTTCTGAACTTTCATCCCATTTAATGATATTTCATCCATATCGCAATTCAAATTGGCCACCTTCAAGTTGGACCTACTTATTTCTGGGCCATTTGAAGTTCGACCCCATGATGAAGTAATTTGAGGGGGTAATCTGAAATGAGGGGGGATCTTGAAATCAGTTTTCAGCCAATTTGAATCATGATGTAGGTGTAAATTGACTTTAGACATGATGAGCTTTCAAAATATGTATAGTTGTAAAACCATGTCAGTGACATTTTAATGCTATTTTATACAGGCTTTCTAGTAACGGGCGGTGATTCAGTAGTTCAGTGGTTCTGTGGTTCAGTTGGTAGAGTGGGTCGCCCAATGACCGAGAGGTTGGCGGTTGGAGTCCCAGCTCTGGCTTCCACATGTCGAAGTGTCCTTGGGCAAGACACTGAACCCTGACTTAGGCCCCCAGTAGGACTTACTGTAGACCTTAGAAACCTACTGGTGTATGAGTGTGTGTGTGAATGGGTGAATGAGAGGCTAATGTAAAGCGCTTTGAGCACCATGAAGGTGGAAAAGAACTATATAAATGCAGTCCATTTACCATTTAGTAACCAGGATTGTGTTCAGGTTGTCAAAACATTGATCCTCAGATACCCCTTCATGAGGGACATTGATGGTTCAGATTATGTAAGTTAAACTATTTTGAAAACTTTCTAATAAGTTACTTATGGAGGACGGGTCATTATCTGAATGCAAGTCAGTAACTGTGGAATGTGTGTGTGTAGGATACCTGGCACATGTCACATGTCCTGCTTGTTAATGATGCAGAAGTTTGAAAATACAAGAAGTATACAATTTCCAAAAAACCCACCACCGTGGACCAGTCAACATGACCTAAACAGTCAAGGCCATCATCAGTAAACAATAAAAAGATTAAAATCAAGACTTTGTTACGGTTGAGTACAAGTTGTCGCATATTATTTACAATTAATTTATAGCCTCTCATTAATGCAAACTTGCATCAGTTGTTAAATCGGGGCATCACAATTTCCTTCTTCCAGTCATTTCTTGCATCCACAGTTGTCAAATTAATTTAATTAAGATGAATGTCTTGTGTACTATAAGGCTCATTTTCAGATATATACCATAAATGTTATGACGAAGGACCGGAAATGAGTGGAGGGTTATTGAGTAACAGTGGCAGTTTAAAGGCATAATCTGGAGTTAGCTAAATTTTTGGATGATTGGAAGTACATATGTTGAGTTGACATTAAAATCACTCCATTTGGATGAACATTGACAAATGTAGATGTAGCCGTATTGAGCCAAACTGTGTTAGCATGGAAGTGATTAGGGCTTTTACCGACACAAACAACATCACACATATGTGGTAGTAAGTCGAGGGTCCCTAAAGGCAAAACCCAAGTGTCCAGAGTTACTTATCTCCAGCGAGTACCTTTCAATTCAATTCAATTCAATTTTATTTATAAAGCCCTAAATCACAACAAAGTCGTCTCAGAGGGCTTTACAAAAACATAATCAACTACAGAAATACATGAAAAGTCCCAGGCATCCCCTGTCCTTAGACCCTCCTTCTCGGCAAGAAAAAACTTCCAAACCCAGTGGGAAAAAGAAGAAATCTTGAGGAGAACCACATTGAAGGACAGATCCACTCCCATGGACGGACAGGCTATAGATGAACGTCCATGTATAAATGCAGGAAGGGGGGCTGGTCCAGACAGGCAGGGGCGGTGGTCCGGGGTCACAGGTCAGCACAGGCGAGATACTCCAGATCCTGTCGTCCATGGCTCCCGTGCAGGCACTGTCAGGAGAGCCACCACTCCCCCCAGGGGGGGAGGGGGGAAAGGGGACACCAGGTGACTAGTCATGAACAGACTTGGTAAGAAAGATATGTTATAAAAATTACAGAAACAGATGTGAGGAAGAGAAAGAGAAGAAAGAACTCAGTGTCTGTACTTCCCCCAGCATTCTATCTCCTAGGGCAGCCTAGACTGAACTGTGACTCATACATCATGTATACATGATATATGAGTCACATAATTTTTAACTAACCTGACCATAGGCTTTCTCAAACAGGAATGTTTTAAGCCTAATTTTAAATGTAGAGACTGTTTCGGCGTTTTTAATATTAAAGGGAAGCTGATTCCATAAGACAGGGGCCTGATAACTAAAGGCTCTAGCTCCTACTGTACTTTTAGAAACCCTAGGAACTTTCAGTAAACCTGCATTCTGAGAACGAAGGGTTCTATTGGGTTGGTACGGAACCAGATCATCTTTAAGATAAGAGGGGCCCATACCATTAATGGTTTTATATGTAAGGAGGAGGATTTTAAATTTAATTCTAGACTCAACTGGAAGCCAGTGAAGGGTTTGGAGCACAGGCGTGATGTGTTCTCTTCTATTTGATCCTGTTAATAATCTTGCTGCTGCATTTTGAACCAGTTGAAGCTTTTTAGGGAATATTTAGGACATGCTACAAGTAAGGAGTTACAATAATCTAATCATGATGTAACAAATGCATGAATTAATTTTTCTGCAGTCGTTTTAGACAGAATATTCCTAATTTTGGCTATGTTGCGCAGGTGAAAGAAGGCTGTTCTGCAAGTTTGTTTGATATGCATTTTGAATGAAAGATCTGGATCAAATAAAACTCCTAAATTTTTAACTGTGGCACTGGGTGTTACACTTAAGTTGTCCAGAGTAACTATCTGGTTAGTTAGGGAGTCTCTCGCATCTTTAGGACCAATTATAACGACTTCAGTTTTTTCAGGGTTCAGTAAAAGATAATTGGCACTCATCCAAATTTTTATGTCTTGTACACAAGTACTTAGTTTATCTATTTGCCTGGTCTGGTCAGGTTTAATCGATAAATATAGCTGTGTGTCATCCGCGTAACAATGAAAATTAATGCCATGATTTGTAATGATGTTACCTAAAGGGAGCATATATAGTGTAAACAAAATAGGCCCAAGGACTGACCCTTGAGGAACGCCATAATTAACTCTGGAGGACTGCGATGATTGTTTGTTGATGTGAACAAATTGGTAGCGATTAGATAAATATGATTTAAACCAGCAGAGGGCTGCTCCTCTAATACCTATATCATATTCTAATCTGTGCACTAAGATACTGTGGTCGATGGTGTCAAAGGCTGCACTAAGGTCTAATAACACCAGGACCGATATTAGTCCGATGTCAGCGGCTTTCCTGATGCAGGAACTGTCTTTAGGAGGAAGTCCGTAATAATTGAGTTAAACGCTCTGTATATCTGATTGATTTGTTATGTAGAGCTAATCGCTGGCCAGAAAACTTATTCATTTGTTTTGCATAATTAGGCTGCTAATTAAGCTAACAAGCTTATACAAGGGTGGCCTAGGAAAATTGTATCTCCTTGCTCATTTCTCAACCAATTTCTATTCTGATTGGTTTGTTGGGTAGATCTAATGACTGGGTTTGAGACTTATTCATTTGTCTTGCATAACTGTAAATAATTAAGTAGTTAATTAACCACTAATGATCTTATACATGGGATTATTCCAGCTGTGGAGTGCTAAGGATTTTACCTCACCTATCTCAGCCTAAACCACTCTCAGCGTGGATCACCAGCTGTCACTGGACCCCTAAGATTTTTACCTCAGCTAACATGCTAGCATAATAAAATCTTCTGTTGTCAATTCTCAAAACTTGATTGGTTTGTCAGATACATACTAATTGTAAGCACAGGTGAGTACACCTGCTGGGCATCACTGCCTGGTGCACCTCTGACAGTGCCGTTGGGCTGGTTGCAGGGTCATCAACCGGTAGCCACCCTTCACTGATGTTTCGCTCCATTAATCCCAGAACAGCTCCAGGTGGTGGAGCAGCGGCAGGGTCGTCTCCCTTCGGATCCTCCCTTCCCCCACAACTTGTCCTACCTTCTCAGCCAGTGCCGAAGCTCCCTTGTTCAGCCTCCTCCGCTTACACCCTGCTTGCTAGTACTCAGCTGCTAGGTCAGCGTACTTTGCCTTTTTTCTCTCTGAAACAGCCTCCATCCCCTCTTCCCATGGAACCGTCACTTCCACCGTGACAGCTGTCCTCATCAGGATGGACCTGAGGACGATGTCTGGTCTAAGGGAGGTTGAAGTGATTTTTTGTGGGAACTTCAGCTGCTTATTGAGGTCTACTTCCATTTCCCATTTTCCTCCGGGAGACAGGAGGGACCACTGCTTATAGTTGCTGTTTCCGGTTTCTCCCCCTTGATAGACAAACCGGATCTGCCGCTGTGATGTACTTGGGCTGGCCTTGTTTGATACAAGCCTGTGAGCCAGTATATGTATGACCACTGCATACAAAACATGTTGGTTTGCCAAAACATTACTTGGTGTAACAGGGACATGCAATTATTTAAAAAGTACCCTAGCTCAGTAGAGTGCCCTTGATGTATGCTCCGGATGAGTGCAGTGTCATTGACAATGATGAATTTCCTTAGCATGTAACTGCACTGGTCAATTGATTATTGCGGACTTCCTCTTAAAGACGGATCCTGCATCCCAAAAGGTTAAGATCAGTAACTCTGGACACACTATCCCAGCACATGAAGACCTGAGGGGGGAGTGGTCACTGTACGGCCTGAGGGGGGAGTGGTCACTGTGAGACCTGAGGGGGGAGTGGTCACTGTACGGCCTGAGGGGGGAGTGGTCACTGTGAGACCTGAGGGGGGAGTGGTCACTGTGAGGCCTGAGGGGGGAGTGGTCACTGTACGGCCTGAGGTGGTAGTGGTCACTGTGAGGCCTGAGGGGGAGTGGTCACTAAGGCCTAAAGGGGGGAGTAGTCACTGTGAAGCCTGAGGGGGGAGTGGTCACTGTGAAGCCTGAGGGGTCACTGGTAGACAAACATAGATGCTGTTTCTGAAACCACCCCCTATTCCCTTCACAGGGAAATAACTGTAGTGCGTTACATAATGAACTCAATTGAAAACTTTTCGGACACTACTACAGTGGTGTTTAATCGCGTCATCACCGTCAAACAATTAAAACGTAATAGTGTCGCCTCTCAGAAAATTAAAAGGCTTAATTTTTTTTTTTACTGTCTGTGCAATAAAATAAACATTTTTTATAAACTTGGCTCACAACTGTTTTACTGTTATTAACTGTTAAACAACTCTTGGCTGGTGCCTGCCATCCAACAGACAGACTTAACGTTTACCGTTACTGAACAGCTGTAGCTGTGCCTGTATGTCGTCCAATCTCAATCTGTCACTGTTTCTTTGAATCATAAATCTCTCCATCCTTTGGCCATTTTTCGACTCGTGCAATGCATGATAGTATACTGCTTTGGTTAGTGACCATTGATGTCCACTACATTTTGCGGTGGATTGTGGGATACATTGAGTGCACTATATAGTGCACTCAATATGAATAGTTCACTAATGATTCGGACACCCCTACAAAATGTCGTGGTCCCTATATCGTGCACTATATAAAGGTTAGGGAGTGATTTCTGACACAGCCAATGAACTGGAGCCTGTATAGTGTAAGGGCTCGAACATAGTTGATGCATTGCGACGCATACGCAACACGAACAACAGGCAAATGACGCGAGTGGTGTGCCCCCTTTTCATAGTTGTACACATTGACGCAATTATCACAGACTGTGCGTTGATTACAATTCACCACTCAGGCAGTAGGTGGTAGCAGAATCACCTATGGCTTTATTTTTTAGGCCTTCGCCACGGACAATGTCGGCGCAAGGCCTATTGAGTCTGCTGTGATGCCAGGTGACGAAATATGCCAGGGACGCGGTCGCCAGGGACGACTCGCACCACTCACACACTCACACATTCACGGTAGTGAGCCGTGTCCGAGCATGTGTATGTCACACGCACACACCGCATATTTGCTCCTGCTCAGAATGAATGGGCGTTTTTGGGAATGCTGAGAATTCTTGAATATGTTGGAAATTTTGGGGAATTCTGGGAATGTTGGTAATTTCTGTGAATGGCGTGAATTTCTGGTAATGTTGATAATTTTTAGGAATTCTGGGAATGTCAGGAATTTTGTGAATGCTGGAAATTTCTTGGAATTCTGGGAATGTCGATAATTTCTGAGAATACTGGTAATGTTGGTAATTTCTGGGAATGTTGGGAATTTTTAGGAATGCTGGGAATTTTGGAGGATTCTGAAAACATTGGGAATTTCTGGGAATGCTGAGAACATTGAGAATGTGTTGAAATTTTTGTGAATTGCTGTGAATACTCGGAATGTTGGGAATTTCCGGGAATGTTGAGAATTTCTGGAATTTTCTGAGAACACTAAGAATTTCTGGGAATTTTTGGGAATGTCAGGAATTTCTGTCAGTTAGAAACTTTTGGGAATTTCTGAGAATGCCGGGAATTTTGGGAATTCTGGGAATGATGGGAATTCTGGGAATGTTGTGAATTTCTATGAAAGTTTCTAACTTTTGGGAATTCTGGGAATACTGTGAATTCTGGGAATGTTGGGAATACTGGGAATTTTTGGGAATTCTGGGAATGTTTGGAATTTTGTAAATTCTGGGAATGTTAGAAACTTGTGAACGCTCAGAATTTCTGTGAATTCTGACATTTTTTGGGAATTCTGGGAATGTTGGGAATCCTCCAGGTGATTTTGACTAGTAGTCTAGAGATGGGTCCCCGGGCGCCACCCATGGGTGCCCCCTGCTGCTCACAGGTCCAACAGCACCAGAGGGTTAAAGGCAGATTAATTGATTTGATTTGATTTGATTTGATTGGAATGATTTATTTCGAACATGTGCAAAGTGCAATAATAATCAATACAGCAATAATAATAATAACAATGACATGTCCGAAAAAGAGTAGGATGAAGCATAAACTTATTTAATCCTACCCCTTCTTCACTTCCTCAACAACCTAAATACATCTTGTAGTAATATAGTGCATAGTACAAAAAAGATGATAAATAAAATAATAACAATAACAATGATAGCAATACCAATAATCAATAACTGAAGTACTAAACATAGACATATATATAAAAAAACCCAACTAAAAACAAATGAGCAGATAGGAAAGTAGGTAACAAATAGTTTTTTTTGTTGTTTATTGTTTTCTTTTTTTCTCCCTTCCTTCTTCTTCTTTTCCCTTTTTTTTCCTTTCCTTTTTCTAATTTTTTTGCATTTTGCTCTTATTTTTTATTTTATTTATTTTATTTTATTTTTCTATTCATTCACTTATTTTATTCATGTATTTATTTATTTATTTTTTTTTTTTTTATAACTTTTAACCCTACAGAGGGGGAGTCAACAGTGCTCCAGATCAGTACATATTCCAGTCTTGCAGACATATACTATACTATTTAGTGCATGTGTGTGTGACCATCATCGGTTCTCCCCGAAAGCTGAGCAGACATCCCCCATTAGAACTCTCCCTTACAAGCCAGTGAGTGCAGTGCTACACCTCAGTGATGTGCAGAGGAAACAAAGACTAGACAGGACGGACAGGACGAACAGGGACATAAACCAACAGGCGGTGCTATTGTAATTAAAGACTGCAAGGTGATGTGTTATTCCCAACCACCAACTGTCCATCAATAAAAAAAATGAAAAATAAATAAGTAGATCAGAAAAAGAGGAGAAAACCAAACCAGCACAAAAGGAGAAACAAAAAACAAAACAAAAACAAAAAACAAACAATAAACAATTAAACAATCGGCACCGAGCACCACCACCGTGGATGTCCTGATAGTACAAAATAGAATGCAATGTAATAGAATAGGCCAGAAGAGGACACCAGTGCAGAAGAAAATGAGTTTAGGGTAGAGATTGTGGAGAGATTCTCAGCACATTCTGGCGAGTCCCATCATTCGTTGAAATGGGACTCAGTAGTAGCTGGCGAGACCCGATCAAACATGCAAGTGTGAAAGACCCCGAAGCCCAGAACAGCAATCACGACAAGGCAGGGCCAAGTCAACAGGGCAACCCCCACCTCGGGCCGCAGGAGCCACAGGACGCCACTCACAGAGAGCCACTGGGGCCACTGTGAACGACACAAACCCGGAGAACAAGAGGGAGCAGCTACAGACCCCCCCCAGCGCACCAAGACCCACCCAAGCGGCCCGGGGCACGACGACCCACCCGCCACCCCAACCCCGCCCACCCCAGCCCCCACCAACTTTGAGTAACAAAAATAATTAAGTAAAAAGGAAATGTTGAATTAAGTAGTAACAAATGTTGGATTAGCTAAATAAATAAATGTTGAATTAGAAGAACTGATTTATAAGTGATGATGGATCTGGACAAATGCTGCAAAAAATGTTAATAATTTAAAAACTTTTTTCCTTGAACAAGTGAAAATGATCTAGTTTTCAGATAACTGGACATAAGACTTTACAGATTTGTTGTGTAAATATGTCACATTAATATTTTCAATCAGATCAACTCTAACCCTACCAGAGTAAAGACAGAAGTGAGTAGATCTGCACTGCTGTAATAATAAACACTTATATATTCATATTTATGCACAGGTTTTTGAATATTTTATCACATTTTTTGTGGGGTTTTTTTCGATATTTTAGAGGTTTTTTTAGTGCATTAATATTTTTCATCAGGTTGATTGATGAACCTGTGTTAATTTTGACAGATCAGGTGATTCTGTCTGATGTTCAGTCTGATCAGATCATCGCAGTAAAAACACACTTGATCACATGAATATTTTTCAGTGAAAAATGAATAATAATCAATGAAGCTGTTTTTGTGTGTTGCCCTTAAACATATTAATGTTTCAGAGGTGAATATTATCTGTGGCAGTGCTGCAGCTGATGGTTCCTAGGGTCAGAGGTCAGAGGTCATGACTCTGTTACCAACAGTCAAACCTCGTATCTCCATTTTTCAAGAGCAGCGACGTCAGCTCCAGTTCTGATCTGATCTGACCTTATCCATGTGGGACGGTTATGTGATCAGGAAAATGTTAGAATGTAAGACCCCCCCCACGCACACACACACACACACACACACACACACACACACATACACACACACACACACACACACACACACACACACAACAACCACCACCACTTTATCACTGTAAAATATAAATCTGATCTTTCGTGTATTAGTGTCATTTTAGTCCAAATATGTGATCAGATTAAAATCAAACAGAATCACCACCTTTATAGACAATAGATCTGAACTAATCTGATTAAATTAATCTGATTAAACTAATCTGATTAAACTAATCTGAATCTGATCAATTTAACTGGTTCAACTGGAAGTTTTTGTTCTTAAGTGAAGACTATTTTTACCCAATTGAAACTTGAATTAAGCAAACTACTACTACTACTACTACTACTACTACTACTACTACTACTACTACTACTACTACTACTACTATTACTACTACTAGTATTACTCCTACTAATAATAATAATAATCATAATAATAATCATAATAATAATAATCATAATCATAATTATTATGATTATGATTATTATATATGGTGTGTCGACTATGTTCAAGCCCTAAATCTGCACACCACACATAATGTCATACATTTCAGTAGATATATTGATTAATTTCCAAGATAACTTCATCTTCAAACAATGTCATGATTTGGGTTTAAGGACAAAAGCCTCAAGTTGACCTGATGTCAAAGTCCTGTTTGTGTGTCCTAGTGTATGTTAAGGGAAGCTGTGGAGGCAGGAGTTACATTGGACTCTAGAGGAAGTTGTTTTTCTCATTAGAGGGACTGTATGTAGAAGGAGCACAAGGTGAACGTGGAGGTCAGGCCTGAGGCACAAAAAGACGTGTTCCAACTCCCAAACGTCAATCATCCTGTGAGGACTGAAGGGTTTCATAGAGTGACTGCCTTCTGTACAAACACACATACAACAGTTTATTTTTAATTAAAGAGTGCCTAAGAGATGTATCAGCTGACTAATAAACATCCCTTTGGCTGAGGAATAACAATAACACCTAATTAAATCACATACAGTCCAACGCTCACTAAATCAGCTGTGAATTTTTTTTTAATTTGATAAGCTGTCAAACATTTTCAATTTCTTTATCCATTTGCAGAACCCCAGAAAAACACTGACAGTAATAAATGAAATCAATATAAAACATAATAAAATGCTGAAATAATAAACATTTTAGTTCATGAAATGTGAAAGTCTAATAATTTACACATAAAGTACCACTGTGTATAATCACTATAATATAATGTAAATGTTCTTCACTTCTATAGTTCTTTTCCACCTTCATGGTTCAAAGCTCTTTATATTAACCTCACATTCACCCATTCACACACACTCATACACCAGTAGGTTCTAAGTCCTACTGGGAGACTAATGTCCTATTTGCACAGCATAAATATTACCTATGGACCACTGGTAATTCAGAATAATTACGAAGAATGTCCATGATTTGCTCAGTAATAATAATAATGACCGACTGTGTTTGGGCGAAAGACAGACGTCCAGTGGTAATTTAAGTCCTGTGTGAATAAACATGTCTGTGTTTGTGATTTCAATTGCACACCTTTTGTTTCTTTCTGGAGTGAATAATGGAGGAAGCGGCCGCAATTGTGTGGCAGCATGTGGCAAAAGGAAGATATGGTCACACCGAATCTATAATATTTATATTCAATATATTTATATTTAATATGTATAACTTTCTGAAGTTGTCTCTACAGATTCAGTTCATTTCCAGAGGGAAGGCCTCCGCTGAAAACTGCCCATTCTGTAATCTGGACACTGCTTTAATCTGCACTAACCTCGCTCTTATTTTGAAGGCGTGTAGCCAATTTACAGACTGCATCTCTGCCAATGACATTTACCCCCTTTATTCTTATGCATACTTTGTTTTCATACCTTATTAATGTATTCAGACCAAACAGGATGTTGTGCATTTACGACATATCCAGCCATAATGTTTAGAATTTGTGTGAAGAACAGACGCTTGTTTATTTTGTCCGAATGCGCCACACAATAACACAGAGGTACGGGGGTAATTGTGAATTACCAGTGGTCCACAGATAATACTTGTCTTGTGCGAATAGGGCATTAGACATAGATCAGTGTCTTGCCCAAGGACACGTGAACCGCCAACCCTTCAGTCATTGGACGACCCGCTCTACCAACTGAGCCACAGCCACCCATATGTGTGGGTCTGTAAGCAAGACAAGCTGCCCCCCCTATCTGTCGTTCCCTCAAGAAAGACATAAATAAAAGACAAAAATGTCATAATGTGAGAATACACTGAGGTGAGACAGAAAATACAGTTATGGACTCTTTTGGAGGAAAATCAACTGATCAACATGTTCATGTCTAAAAACACTAATGTCACTGAAACTATATCCACTGATTTAATTAAAACTATTTCTGATGTTATGCTGGTGTCTGGTTTACAGAGGGTTAGGGGTCAGAGGTCAGAGTTTACAGAGGTATTTTTAAAGACATGACAACAGGAGATTCACCAGGGACTGAATGAGTCATGTGACTGAAGTACTGGTGGACTGACCCACGTGGGTCCACTTTACAAACCCGTACCCGTGTACATTAGACCCGTAACCAAACCCATGATGAAACATTCTCTCCTCAGGAGCTCAGTGCTTATCTTTATTTTCAGTTTAAACACACACTAAAGGAAGTGGTTAAATCTGTAGGTGAATATAAAGCTCCCTTCAAAATAAAATGATTCACTTGTGTGGATCAACCACTGATCCACGGTTTCATCCATATATATATATATATATGCTCTTATTTTGTCACTTCCTGTCCACTACCCACATTTTCTTAAACTTTACCATACGTCAAAAAAAAAAATCAGATAAATGTTTAACGTTTTTAAGTTTTAACAGCTGTGTTAAACAGTTGGTAGAGTGGGTCGCCCAATGACCGAGAGGTTGGTGGTTCGTGTCCCAGCTCTGGCTGTCCACATGTGGAAGTGTCCTTGGGCAAGACACTGAACCCTGACTTAGTCTCCCAGTAGGACTGACCTTTGACCTTAGAAACCTACTGGTGTATGAGTGTGTGTGAATGGGTGAATGTGAGGCTAATGTAAAGAGCTTTGAACCATGAAGGTGGAAAAGAACTATAGAAGTGCAGAACATTTACCAGTTATACATTTCTGAAAATAAATGTTATGTCATTGTGAAGCCATTTGGTCACAGACATAAAGAACATAATTAAAGATCCGTGGCAGGACCTCAGGAAACCGAATCACAGCTGTAAATCCGGGGAATCGGACCGTTCATAGCCAGTTTTACCAATTCAGGGTTCTGTACACAGACCAATAACTGATTCAAATCGGTTTCTTTAAGGTCAAGTCTTGAAGTCTAATATTCAGGGTAATGAATCCTATGTCAAACCTATATTTACCCAAAAATATTGACCTTGACCTTTGACCACGAAAATAGATCCTGTAATGCAGGTGACGTAAACAAAACTTCTCATAAAGTTAAGCAAATTGATCCAGAAATGTGGTCGTTACACACAAACAAGCAAATGTTACTGATGCAAGTATCGTGCTATGGACCACTTCTAGTTTGTTTGTTTGTTTGTTTGTTTGTCAGCAGCTTTACACAAAAACTACTAGACAGATTTTCAGTCAATTTTCAGAGAAAGTCTGAGGTGGTCTAGAATTGATTCCATTAAATTTTAGTGAATGTAGGTCAAAGGTCACAGTCATCAACAATGTGTTTCCACAATAACAACTCGTCACACCCACTTCACTCTCTGGGGGTGTTGGGACAGAGCACCTTCAGCCACAGACTGACCCCCCCCCCCAAATGTAAGACTGAACACAACTGAAAGTATTTTCTGCTGCACCAATTAGACTAGACTAGATTGATCTTTTTTAATGTGGAATAGTGTCTTTTAGTGATGTTTTTATGGGTCATCATAGCATAGTATCTGTAAAAGTGTAAAAAAATATATTAAAAAAGTCAAGTATATAATTAATTAAACATCAATGACACCTCCCTGTGTTGTTTGGTAGGTTGTTTTGCAGTGGAAGGAGGGAGGACGTTTGTATCAAAGTCTATATTAACTAATGAAGAACCCCCTCATGCCCAGAGTTGAGCCATGGTTAACTCTGTTGTCTTTATTGGTCTGAGTCTGACTCTGGGTTTTGTCCAACGTCCTTCTGCTCTGGTCTGGGATAGATCAGAGGATGGTCTTAAACTAATGGCTGAGTTTACACAGTCTAATACTGGCACCGTCAGTACTAAGGCTGCATCAGTGAAATGTAAACTCCAGGGTAATAGTGATCCACCTGTATTCTCCATGGATGGGCACTACATTATGGGAGGTGTTTTTGCCATTCATTACTCCATGCACACAGTGGATGACTACAGCATCATGCCTGAGCCACTGAGGTGCACAGGGAGGTAAGTCTGAGGCAGATGGAAAATGACACCATGTTACACTGGACTCAAACATATGCTGTGATCATACCCTGAAAGAAAACTGTGTTCTACTGTATAATATTCACATGTTGTCTACCAGTTATTTTTAGTTTGTACACTATTACACTATACTGTCCTACAAAGTAAAAAGTCAGTCACTGCACAGACACTAAAATGATAAAAATGACCTTACACTACCTTAGGTAGATTATTGGACATGAGGCAGAACTGATACTCCATATTACCTAGTTCTTTACAGATATAAATCATTTTAATCAACTTTATTTATATAGCACGTTTAAAAAGATCCACAGGGGAAACTAAAGTACTGTACATAAAAAATGAGTAAAATAAGTTAAAAATACACAATAATAAAAGACACAGGTTTATGTCAGCTCAGTGACAAACAAGAGGTTTACAAGTTAAAAAATAAAGAGAAATAACCACAATTTAAAAATGATTAAAAAATATAGAATAAATAAATAATAATAATAAATACATAATAAATAAAATAAACATATTTTACCTCCTTTTTACAGTTAGTGTATTTTTGCTTTGTATTACTCCTACTTTCTAAAGTTTCAGACCAAGTACGAAGGCAGTAACTGAATATTATTTAAATACTTTTTTTTCATAGTAAGGGTGTAGTTGTATTTGAGTTGTAATAATAGTTTCCTGTCAGACAGGGATGATAACACTAATGTCATTTAACCCTTTAAGGTGTTTATATTTAATTCACAAATTGTTCTAGTGTTGAAACTGTTCATCACATTTAAAACATTTATCACATTTCTAAGCTTCATCAAAGGTCAAATGATCAGTGTTTATTTTTGATATGACTTAATTATGGGAGTTTATGGAGTGTGTATTCTTAGTTAGTGTGTATTTATTCATCTTAAATGCATCTGCATTACCTGCAGTACATATACAGTATACAGTACATATACAGCATACAGTACATATACAGTAGTACAGTACATATACAGTATACAGTACATATACAGTATACAGTACAGTACATATACAGTAGTAGAGTACATATACAGTAGTACAGTACATATACAGCATACAGTACATATACAGTAGTACAGTACAGTACATATACAGTAGTACAGTACATATACAGCATACAGTACATATACAGTAGTACAGTACAGTACATATACAGTAGTAGAGTACATATACAGTAGTACAGTACATATACAGTAGTACAGTACATATACAGTAGTACAGTACATATACAGTAGTACAGTACAGTACATATACAGTAGTAGAGTACATATACAGTAGTACAGTACATATACAGTATACAGTACATATACAGTAGTACAGTACATATACAGTAGTAGAGTACATATACAGTAGTACAGTACATATACAGTAGTACAGTACATATACAGTAGTAGAGTACATATACAGTAGTACAGTACATATACAGTAGTAGAGTACATATACAGTAGTAGAGTACATATACAGTAGTACAGTACATATACAGTAGTAGAGTACATATACAGTAGTAGAGTACATATACAGTAGTACAGTACATATACAGTAGTACAGTACATATACAGTAGTAGAGTACATATACAGTAGTACAGTACATATACAGTATACAGTACATATACAGTAGTACAGTACATATACAGTATACAGTACATATACAGTAGTACAGTACATATACAGTATACAGTACATATACAGTATACAGTACATATACAGTAGTACAGTACATATACAGTAGTACAGTACAAATACAGTATACAGTACATATACAGTAGTACAGTACATATACAGTAGTAGAGTACATATACAGTAGTACAGTACATATACAGTAGTACAGTACATATACAGTAGTACAGTACATATACAGTAGTACAGTACAAATACAGTATACAGTACATATACAGTAGTACAGTACATATACAGTAGTAGAGTACATATACAGTAGTACAGTACATATACAGTAGTACAGTACATATACAGTAGTACAGTACAAATAGTTGTTTCAGTTTATTTTCAGTCTCTTATGAAACTAAAATGAACATGTAGATTATTTTTCATTATTCCATCATGTGTTTCTAATACAGTGATTGACACTAAACTATTGGGGAAGGGTCTTAAATGGACACTGGTAAAAACACAGTGATGACATGTACTTCCTTTTTACTTAGCTTTACTAGTACTTTTTGCAGTTTCTGTACAAACACATACAATGAAATAGTTTTTCAAGTATTTTTTTTAAATATAATTTTATGAATTGTAATAGTGCAGGTGTCAAACATGTGGCCCATATCTGGTCTGTCAAAGGGTTCATTATTCATATTGTTTATTGACATAGCACAAGATTAAGTAATAAAATATAATAAAATAAAATAAAATGGAGCCCTGTGATGAACTGGCGTCTCATACAGGGTGTACCCCGCCTTCGCCCATTGTAGCTGGATGAGACCCCGTGACCCCCATGACCCTAGTGTGGGTAAAGCGGGTTCAGATAATGAATGAATGAAAATAAAATGGTGTATCTTGTACACATATCAAAAGGATAAACATAAAAAGCTCAAATGAACTAATTTCCATTGTGGTTAAGTTACAAGAAAAACATTTTATAAAAGTGTGTGTAAGACTAAAATCAATTTAGTGTAAAATGAGTGTATACAAATAAGACATAAAATGCATAAAATATACAGACGCATACAACAATAAATAAGTGTATTTCAATAATCCTTTACGTCATTGTGCCAGAAAACCAAAAGTGTCCTTGGACAAAGACACTGAACCCTTAGTGTCCCAGTAGGACTGACCTTTGACCTTAGAAACCTACTGGTGTATGAGTGTGTGTGAATGGGTGAATGTGAGGATAATGTAAAGAGCTGTGAACTATAGAAGTGAAGATTTAAATAAGTATTTTTCACTAATCCTTGGGACATTGTGGAACAAAACCACCTTTTTAACACTAATTTAAAACTTTTATTGGATGCTATATTTTTAATATGTCCAGGTAGTTTGTTCCATACGACTGACAATTCATATAAAAAAAACAACCTTTACTCATTTAAGTTTTAAATCTATAATATAACACATGGTCAGTGTCACCTTTCACCTGTTTCCTTGCACACCTGTCCTCATCACTTCACCCTATTTAAGTCCTATCCTGTCCTCTCTGTCAGCTCGTCCCCATTCGGACCTGAACAGAACTCTCAGCTCAGACTAAACTGGACCAGCAGGATCGTAGCACCCGTTGTGTTTTTGGACTATTTGTGTGTGAGTTTTAGAAAAGCTTTGCTGTCTTTTGTGTTTGTCGACTTTCATTCTGTCTGAGCTCAGAATAAAGATCCTTTGTGAAGCTGTGGCGTCCGCTGTCCACATGTGGGTCCTGCACACGACACCAACCAATTATTTAAACATTTTCCAGAACTTAAAATGTAGATGCTTATTAAAGTATACTTAAATTAAAACATTACTTATTATTAACTTAGTATTCTAAGGTTCTGTCAGTCCTACTGGGAGACTAAGTCAGGGTTCAGTGTCTT
This sequence comes from Siphamia tubifer, assembly GCA_020466265.1. Classification (NCBI taxonomy): domain Eukaryota; kingdom Metazoa; phylum Chordata; class Actinopteri; order Kurtiformes; family Apogonidae; genus Siphamia; species Siphamia tubifer. Next base: position 6,071,456 of record CM035797.1, read on the forward strand.
CGCTCAAGGACATGTGGACATGTGGACAGACAGAGACGACCTGCTCTACCAGCTGAACTCACTGTTAGTAATTGTATGAACCATATCCAGGTTAATATATACCACTCTATCTTCCACAGTTCACCATTTAAAGTTTCTAAAATGACAGAATAAGAATGTAAAAATGACACTAATATATGAACGTTCAGATCAATTCACTCTCATAAAATAACCTATAAATACTCACCAGTCAAACATTTTCTCTTTGTAAATGTTTTCATGTAGTTTGACTAAAACAAAAGTATAATTTCACTTCAAAATATGTAGAACTGGAATGAACAACCTGAAATGTTTGAAGAAAAATAGGTACAATTTTAATAATATTCCACCTATTATTAAATGTGTAGTGTATTTGTAAGCTATAATATACAAACACAAGCCTAATAATGTTAAAATTATACATTTATTTCAGTTTTGTTCATGCTGTTCACATTGTTTGAAAGGATGGTTTGTAGATGTTAACATTTTTACTTTGCTCTAAAATACATACACTGTATGCGTTTAAGAGCAAATGTATGTATGTATGTATATACGTATATGTGTATATATATGTGTATATATATATACATATGTATATATATATATATTAAATTACATGGACATATACATATAGCTAATGCACATCAGATGCAATGATCCATTTGAGTAAAGGTCAAAGGTCAAGGTCACAATTAACTAAATGGTTTGTAACATCATTTCAGTTCTTTATTGAAAGCTCCAAAGATGGAGCTAAACTGAGTATAAATTAAAGTTCAGTCAAACAGCAGTTCTGGATCAGTCGCTCTCATGTTGAAGGTTTATTTACTTTCACATGTGGAGAACAAAAACATCAGCGCTGGTCTTTGGTTCATAAACACAAGAATAATGTCCATTTCTGAAGAAATCCTTTGACAGTATCTTCTTGAGTGTCTCCACCCCGAACAGATGGGTTGGGCTTTGCAACGTCATCCAAACCCAGTTTTGATTGGGTCACTGGTGAGGGAGCTGCCAACCCTAGCTCCGCCCCTTTTACCTTCCCCATGACAAAGTTCCAAATGAAGGTTTGTGTTATGAGTTTTGTGTCAGCTCTACCTTGCAGCTGTCCTAGAACCCAAACATTTCGTGTTCCCATCTATGGTTCCCATAACTTGCCGTTGGACCATGGATGATAAAGTCCGGTCCAGTCCACACCTTGACAATAATTACCCTGTGACCTTTACGAAAGAGGAAAGAAAGGACATTATTTGTCATTATACAATTGTACAATAAAACCTGTCCTCTGCATTTAACCCATTCTTTGTTTTTGATGCTGTTGGGGCACCTGTCAGGAGCAGTGGGCAGCCATGGGTGGCGCCCGGGGACCCAACTCCAGACTCAAAGCCAGGCTACTGGTCAGAATCACCTGCCTGGAGGATTTACCCAAACATGTTTTTACCCCATATTCATTAATTATAGTAATAAAACACTATCAGGTTATAACTCAAGAACGGAGGGTCACAGAACTTTCAAATTGGTACCAAACGATGCGGAATGAAGATTTATACAATTCTCATAATTGGTGTTATCACCTTTTGAGATCTCTGGAGGTCAAAGGTGACATGTCGCAAAATGTACTTGTGTAACACTGTGTCAAACATAGACATATCACACTATAACTTAATCAATACTAGATATATTATCATAATATTACACACACTGATGCATATATACATATAACAAAATTATCAATATTCCAAAAGGTCAAAGGTCAAGGTCGCATTTAGCAGAAAGGTCAAAATCACATTATTGGCTTTAATTCAAGAACAGGTTGTCATAGCAACTTGAGATTGGTACAAAATAGGAGCAGGATTAGACATTCTCTGAATACTAGTTCATTCAGTAATTTTCAATAACTGAAGAGAATTTGTTGTTTCCTAACGTTTCATTTGTTCTGATAATGTGAGTTTCAACAGTGACATGAATGTGTTTGTGCAGGTTTTCTCCTCGTAGCCTGCGCTTTGCCCGCACTATGGTATTTGCCATTGATGAGATAAACAACAGCACAGATCTGCTGCCAGGCGTTACCCTCGGTTACCAAATCTATGACTCATGTTCAATACCTGTTACTGTGCAAAACGCCCTTCAGCTCACAAATGGGCGGGACCCAGAATTTGACACCAGTGTGAACTGCTCAAACTCTGGCATGGTTCTGGCTATTGTTGGCGGACCTTCATCATCATTATCTACTGCCATGTCACAGGTCATTGGATCTTTTGACATCCCTCAGGTAAAGTGTTTGACTCTTTAGTTCACATGTGTCAAACTCCAGTCCTCCAGGGTCGGTGTCCTGCATGTTTTAAATATTTCCCTCTTCCATGTGATTCAGTTTAACCCTTTAATTCCTGAGATTTGACCAGTTCCACAGGATAGAAAAAAAAGAAGTAAAATAAGTCACCAATAAAATGAACAAAATATATAATAAACTAACAAAATGATCAGTAACATGAACAAAGTAAGACACAAATGGAACAAAAATAGTAATAAAGTAAAAAACAAAATGTAGAAAAATAAAGAAAATCAGCAAATAAAATAACTAAAAACTAAAACTAATATTTAAAAAATTATAAATGAGAAAAATTTGGGAAAAAAAATTAACAAAGAAAAATAGAACTAGTATTGAAATTTGGTCACAGCACTTTTAACTAGAAAAGTGCAAACCTCCACCAAGGCAGACCTCCGCTCTTTGAATAAAGAGAGGTCACTGGAGTTTGTCTGTCTGTCTGTTTGTCAGCAACATTACTCAAAATCTTAGGTATGAATTTTGATAACATTTTCAACATGTGTTTGAAATACCACAAAAAACAAATTTACATTTTGCTGGTGATCCAGAAGAGATCCTAGATTCTGGATCACTTTGAAATTTTACATTGTGGTAAATGAAGAATAAATTTCAAACTGATTCAGAATCTAGGATCTCTTCTGGATCACCAGCAAAATGTGACCATGGGCGTAAAATTGCGTATGTACCCTATGGACGTCTCCATACCAATATTTGGACGTTTCTAAAATGTCCATACCAATTTTGAATGGGAAATTACACGATATTAGGGAAACAAAAGGTAAGTTCTATCTATCATTGGTGGGATCAGCCTGGCTATTCTTTTTTGTAGTGTGTTTGGACTAGATATTGTTGTCAACAAACCTTTATCATGTGACAAAAATGAGACTCTACGTGAATCTTGGTCTTGTGACGCTAACTATAATTAAATATATAATGTAATTAAAAAAAAGAGACGAAATGTGGCTTAAGAAATAAAGCATTAAAATAAAATAAGACATTATTTCATCTTGTTTAGGCACGTTCTTATTTATTTATTTAAGTCGTGAAATTAGGTCCCCACCAATGTCAACATCATTATTACGCCCTTACTTGTGACACTCCCAACACATCCTGAAAATGTTTTCAAAATCCGTCCATAACTTTTTGAGTAATGTTGTTGATAAACAGACAAACAAACTCCAATGAAAACATTAACTCCTGGGTGGTAGAGGTACTAAAGTAGTTGCTCTTTGACACTTGTACCATGAATAAAACTGGGTAAAAGCACAGTTTAACAGAAAAAGGTTCAGTCTTTATAATGATGCTGCTGTGTTTAACTGTTGGGATGTTACTAAAGCTGTCTATACTTGTTTTTCATCAGGTCAGTCCTTTTGCCACTTGTGCCTGTTTGTCTGATAAAAAACAATATCCAAACTTCTTCAGAACAGTCCCCAGTGACCAGTTCCAGGCAGATGCACTGGTCAAACTGGTCAAACATTTTGGCTGGACTTGGATAGGAGCTGTTCGGTCTGACACAGACTATGGGAATAATGGTATGGCATCATTCCTGTACGCAGCACAGAGGGAAGGCATCTGTGTGGAATATTCTGTATCTTTGGATCTGACCCACCCACGAAGCAGACTGGAGAAAGTGGCTGACGTTGTCCGCAGGTATCTACAGAAACATCCTACAAGACACAACTCTGGGCTTCATAGAGTCAAAGTGTAGCTATGGTGTTGCAGTTCTACTGTTAGACTTAATATAAAGGAGTCATTTCATGGTTATTTTATTAATATTGCTGTGTTCTCCATTGTTATTATATGCACTGTATGTTGGTTCTATTTAAAAAAAAAAATCAGATTGCTTTATATCCAGCTGTTTTTGGAGGGCAGAAAATTGACTTGAGGTGGAACAACAGAGTTTACAGGTACTTCCGCAAACATGTCCATGATGTGGTGATAAGGTGGCCCTGATTGGCTCAGAATGACATGACGTGTAGTGGACAGGCTTTTCTGAGTGGCTCATTTCTCTGTGTTGTTTTCTATGAATGGTAAATCCAGCCAGTGGGGGGGGGACACACACCATGCAGCAAACACAGCATATGTTGGTAACTCGGGGTGACCCATCAGATTCCAAAAGGAGCGTGGAAAAGGAGAGGGTACTCTACTTTTTTCCAGCTGAGAACCATGACCTCAGACTTGGAGGTGCTCATTTTCATCCCATCCTCTTCACACACAGTTGCGAACCGCTCCAATGAGAGCTGGAGGCCACTGCCCGATGACACTAGGAGGACCACATCATCCGCAAAAAGCAGGGACGAGATTCTCCTGCCATTAAAATCGACCCCCCTCCTCTACCGGCTGCACCTAGAAATCCTGTCCATAAATGTTATGAACAGAACTAGTGACAAAGGGCAGCCCTGGCAGAGTCCAACCCTCACCGTAAAGGATCCAACTTATTACCAGCTATGCGAACCAGGCTCTCGCTCCTTCGACACAGGGACTGAATGGCTCCCAGTAGGAGACCATTCACCCCTTACTCCTGGAGTACCCCCCACAGGATACCTTTGGGGAGATGGTCGTAAACCTTTTCCAAATCCACAAAACACATGTGGACTGGTTGGGCAAACTCCCATGCCCCCTCCAGCACCCCAGCAAGGGTGAACAGCTGGTCCACTGTTTCAGATCCGGGACGAAAACCACATTGCTCCTCCTCTGAGGTTCAACCAACGATCGTACCCATTCCAGCACCCTGGAGTAGACCATACCAGGGAGGCTAAGAAGTAGGATCCCATGATAGCTTGAGCACACCCTTTGGTCCCTCTTCTTAAAGGTGGGAACCACCACCCTAGTCTGCCACTCCAGCGGCACTGCCCCCAATGACCAAAAAATGTTGCAGAGATGTGTCAGCCAGGACAGTCCTACAACATCCAGAGCTTTGAGATACCCAGGGTGGATTTTGTCAATTCCCAGGGCTCCGTCCCCACGGAGTGACTTAACTACCTCAGCAACTTCTGCCCTGGAGATCAGCCCACCTGTCCCCCAGTCTCTGGACTCTACTTTCAATTAGGAATGCATGTTGGTGGGATTGAGGACCTCCTCAAAGTATTCCTTCCACCGTCCAACTATATCTTCAGTTCAGGTCAACCGCACTGTAAACAGTGTGGGCAGATTTCTGCCCCCCCCCCCCCCGAGATGACGAATGGTTTGCCAGAACCTCTGTGGAGCCAATCGGTAGTCTTCCTCCATTGCCTCACCTAACTCCTCCCAAGTTTTTTCCTTGGCGAATGCTGCAGCTGCAGCCCACTTGGCCCGCCAGTACCAGTCAGGTGCTTCCAGAGACCTACAGGACAGCCATGCCCTGTAGGCCTCCTTCTTCAGTGTGACAGCTCCCCTCACCTCTGGGGTCCACCGGGGGGTTTAGGGGTTACTGCCACAACTGGCCCCAGCTACCTTACAGACACTGCTCACTACAGCCGCTTCAACAATAGTGGAGCAAACAGAGCCCATTCAGACTCAATGCTCCCCTCCACCCATGGAACACAATTGAAGCTATGCCGGAGGTCTTGCTGACAGGTTCTTCTGCCAGGTGAGCACCATGAAGGTGGAAAAGAACTATATAAGTACAGTCCATTTTACCATTTAGACACTAAATGCAGCTGGAAGTGGGCGTGGCTTAAGATGGAGAGCAAGGTATGTGTGAAAGGACAAGAGGTATCCTTTCATATAGGGGGTGTGTTCAAGAAAATTGACAGGCAGGGACTGGCCAGGTGTGTTCTCTGCCACAAGGACATCAACTAATAAAGACATGTTTATGGACAGTCAAGATGTCACTGGTTGCTCTTTTTTGGTAATGAAGGCTATAAAATGTACTTTTCCATGCATGCCAGGTGCCCATGCACCTTTAGCTTTTCCATCCCTGACCAGTTTGCATGCCTGAAATTGTTCTTTCAGGTCAACATCTACAGTTATTGTGGCATTTACAGAAATGGCAGAGATGAGGATCCTTTTGGCGCTACTGTCACTCCAGCCTTTTCCTCCTCACCAGTGGATCGGTACTGAGGCCTGGATTACAAACGGAGACTTGTTGAAGTATAACTTCTGTGCAGGAGCCCTTGGATTTAGCATTGAACAGTCTGTCATCCCAGGGCTCAGAGACTTCTTACTGGATCTGTCTCCTACTGCAGTGACCACATCTCCTGTGCTTACTGAGTTCTGGGAGGAAGCTTTTAACTGCAGACTGACAAAAGGTGAGAAAGTTGTTGTAATAACACTCATAGTTCGGTTCAGAAAATGTTATTATCCCCTATGGGACAATTTGATGTGCAGTTAGCAGAACAACAATAAAACATACACCCCATACAAAACCACAGAACATTAAAACACAGCACACATCCAGTTGGTGCTCACTAGTTATGTCATCATTTTGAATGACTAAAAAATTCACTTCAGAAAGTATATATGTCAAGGAGAGGGTGGAGTGAAGCAGGACTCAAATGCACAGTGCTGAAGGGAGAACAGATTTAATAACAAAAACGCAACATGAAGACAAGACAGAGACAAAACCAAACCAAAACCTGAGAACAAATGGCTAGAGTCCGTGGTGATGATGAATGTCCGGGTTATGGAGGTGACATTACTGAATGGTCCCACACTGCCAACTGCAAGCCTCACTGCTTTTATAGTTGCAGACGAGGAACGGCTTGCAGCTGCGCAGTGCGGGACCAGGTGTATATGGAGATGACTGGGGGAAAGGTCACCGGAGCGGAGGTCATGACAATATATATGTGTTGTAAAATGAAACACTTGTACCTCTGTGTTTTAGGTGAAACTACAGATGAGAGGGTGTGTGATGGAACTGAAGACATACACAATCTCCAGAGTCCGTACACAGACACATCTCAGCTCCGATTCACTAACATGGTCTATAAGGCTGTGTATGCAATAGCACATACCTTTCACAACGCATTATGTGTGGAAAAGAATTCAACAAGTCATTGTGACCAATTTGCTAAGATTCAGTCCTCACAGGTCTGTCTAGTAAAATTAATAAAAGGCTTCAGTTCACATCTCCATAATTTCCCTTTTTTTCTTTTGTGATTAAATAATATATTAATTTCAATTTCATCTTTGGTTAATTAGATCTCTTCTCTGTGACAACTTAATTATTTCACACAGATTTTCACTCAGCTGAGGAAAATTAATTTCTCTCAGAATGGTTATAGTGTTTGGTTTGATGCCAATGGTGATCCTGTGGCCAAATATGAGCTGGTGAACTGGCAGAAGACTCAAACTGGCAGGAATAAGTTTGAGACTGTAGGATTCTATGATGCTTCGCTCCCACTGGGTCAGGAGGTCCAGATCAACAAAGACATCACATGGATGGAAGGACGTACACAAGTAAGGACAATTATTAGAATTATGACCTGTAGTCATTTCAGGTATTATTTTGTCTTTATCTTTGTAATAACATCTGTATAATATATTTGTACACTACTGTTCAAAAGTTTGGTGTCACCCAAACAATTTTGTGTTTTCCATGAAAAGTCACACTTATTCACCACCATACGTTGTGAAATGAATAGAAAATAGAGTCAATACATTGACAAGGTTAGAAATAATGATTTGTATTTGAAATAAGATTTTACATCAAACTTTGCTTTTGTCAAAAAATCCTCCATTTGCAGCAATTACAGCATTGTAGACCTGTGGCATTCTAGCTGTTAATGTGTTGAGGTAATCTGGAGAAATTGCACCCCACGCTTCCAGAAGCAGCTCCCACAACTTGGATTGGTTGGATGGGCACTTCTTGCGTACCATACGGTCAAGCTGCTCCCACAACAGCTCAATGGGGTTCAGATCTGGTGACTGCGCTGGCCACTCCATCACCGATAAAATACGAGCTTCCTGCTTCTGCTCTAAATAGTTCTTGCACAATTTGGAGGTGTGTTTAGGGTCATTGTCCTGTTGTAGGATGAAATTGGCTCCAATCAAGCGCTGTCCACTGGGTATGGCATGGCGTTGCAAAATGGAGTGATAGCCTTCCTTATTCAGAATCCCTTTTACCCTGTACAAATCTCCCACCTTACCAGCACCACAGCAACCCCAGACCATCACATGACCTCCACCATGCTTAACAGATGGCGTCAGACATTCTTCCAGCATCTTTTCATTTGTTCTGCGTCTCACAAACATTCTTCTTTGTGATCCAAACACCTCAAACTCCGTCCACAACACTTTTTTCCAGTCTTCCTCTGTCCAATGTCTGTGTTCTTTTGCCCATCTTAATCTTTTTCTTTTATTGGCCAGTCTCAGATATGGCTTTTTCTTTGCCACTCTGCCCTGAAGCCCAGAATCCCGCAGCCGCCTCTTCACTGTAGATGTTGACAATGGTGTTTTGCGGGTACTATTTAATGAAGATGCCAGTTGGGGACCTGTGAGGCTTCTGTTTCTCAAACTAGAGACTCTAATGAATTTATCTTCTTGCACAGTTGTGCAACATGGCCTCCCACTTCTTTTTCTACTCTGGTTAGAGCCTGTTTGTGCTGTCCTCTGAAGGGAGTAGTACACACCGTTGTAGGAAATGTTCAATTTCTTAGCAATTTCTCGCATGGAATAGCCTTCATTTCAAAGAACAAGAATAGACTGTGGAGTTTAGGATGAAAGTTCTCTTTTTCTGGCCATTTTGAGCATTTAATTTACCCCACAAATGTAATGCTCCAGAAACTCAATCTGCTCAAAGGAAGATCAGTTTTGTAGCTTCTGTAACGAGCTAAACTGTTTTCAGATGTGTGAACATGATTGCACAAGGGTTTTCTTATCATCAATTAGCCTTCTGAGCCAATGAGCAAAGATATTTCACCATTAGAACACTGGAGTGATAGTGGCTGGAAATAGGCCTCTATACACCTATGTAGATAATGCACCAAAAAACAGACATTTGCAGCTAGATTAGCCATTTACCACATTAGCAATGTATAGAGTGTATTTCTTTAAAGTTAAGACTAGTTTAAAGTTATCTTCATTGAAAAGTACAGTCCTTTTCCTTCAAAAATAAGGAAATTTCAATGTGACCCCAAACTTTTGAACGGTAGTGTATATGCCTGAGTTTATCTGTATTCAACAGGTTCCTGCGTCAGTGTGCAGTGACAGCTGTCGTCCAGGGACTCGTAAAGTACTGCAGAAAGGAAAACCCATTTGTTGCTATGATTGTATACTATGTCCTGAGGGAGAAATAAGTAACTTTACAGGTAAATGTGTTCAAATATATACTAGATAACCATAACTAACCATCATGTCAGGTACTAAAAGACATTTTTGGTCTTTTCAGATTCTTCCGATTGTTTCCCTTGTCCCAGTGAGTTTTGGCCGAATGCAAATAGAGACTCTTGTCTCCCCAAACCTGTAGAGTTCCTCTCCTTTAATGAGGTCTTAGGAATCATCCTGGTCTCATTCTCAGTTGCTGGAGCCTGTTTGACCATTACGACAGCGGGTGTGTTGTTCCATCACAGGACGACCCCGATCGTCAGAGCCAATAACTCTGAGCTGAGCTTCCTGCTGCTCTTTTCACTCACTCTGTGTTTCTTATGTTCAATAACTTTCATTGGGATACCTTTGGAGTGGTCCTGTATGCTGCGACACACAGCCTTTGGAATCACCTTTGTCCTCTGCATCTCATGTGTCCTAGCAAAAACTATCGTTGTCCTAATGGCCTTTAAAGCTACACTTCCAGGCAGCAATGCCATGAAATGGTTTGGTCCGCCTCAACAGAGAATGACCGTTATATCTGTCACGTTTATTCAGGTTTTGATCTGTATTATTTGGTTGGTTGTCAGCCCCCCTTTTCCAATGAAGAATCTGAGCACATATAAAGAGAGGATCATCATAGAGTGTGCATTAGGTTCTGCTCTAGGGTTCTGGGCTGTGCTCGGGTACATAGGACTACTGGCTGTCTTCTGCTTCGTGTTAGCTGTCCTGGCACGGAAACTTCCTGATAATTTTAATGAGGCCAAGTTTATCACCTTCAGCATGCTGATATTCTGTGCAGTGTGGATCACATTTATCCCAGCATATGTCAGCTCTCCTGGGAAATTTACAGTTGCTGTGGAGATATTTGCCATTCTGGCCTCTAGTTTTGGATTAACACTGTGCATTTTTGCTCCAAAGTGTTATATCATACTGTTTAAACCAGAGCGAAACACAAAGAAACATCTAATGAACAAAAATCCACTGTAGGAAGAGATGAAAAAATAGGATTAAACTTTACAGTAGAATATGTACACTGCACATAAAGCAGTTTTTAACTTTGGTAATTCTTTCTTCTTTCTTTTGTCATTTGTTTTGTTTTTTCTCACATTGTTTTGCTGTTTCCTGTAAAACACACTGCATGTCCAAAAAAAATTTGCACATGCAATAAGGTCAAGTACTTTATTTGTCATTATACACTGTACAATGAAATGTGTCCTCTGCATTTATCCCATCCTTGATACCATTGGGGCAACCTGTAAGGAGCAGTGGGCAGCCATGGGCGGCGCCTGGGAACCCACCTCCTGCTGTAGAGCCAAGCTAACGGTCAGAATCACCTGCTGGAGGATTTTACCCAAACAAATGTTTTTGGGTGACAGGGAAAACCAGACCACCCAGAGGAAACCCATCCAGACACGGGGATAGAAAGACGCAAACTCCACACAGAAAGGTCCATACGGTCCAGGAATTGAACCCGGGTCTTCTTGCTGTGAGGCAAGAGCGCTAGCCCCGCAGCCATCTTGTTGCCATATTTCACTGCATCACCTTTAGTTTTGATTCCAGCAGACTGACGCTCAGTTTAACTAAGCTAATAGTTCAGATCCTTCCATGGGTAAAAACTTCAGTGGTTAATAATATTTAAGCTTTAACAACTTATTTAATCTAACTGATGCAGTAAGTGTCCTCTCATGTCTGTAATGTTTAACAGATTGGACACGACACTTCACAATACTTCAGGGACCATCAGACATAATTTTCACACAAAAATTATATGTAAGTCGATGTATAAATGACCCCCAACCGACCATTTTTTAAAATTTCCTGCTCGCCACTCAGACCACAACAAATATATTTGAAAAGGAAACACCCGACCCACTTTTTGACCCACATTTTAAAAAAGTAGTCAGTGGTCTTTATGAACATCACATGACCTTACTCACATACCTGCATTTATTTCTGTCTTAAAATTCCATGTCATTGTTTGTAAGTTAATATGTTAAGAAAATATTTTTGTTCTGCTTCATCATTCAAAAGTTATCAACGCTAACGCAGCATCTAAACCAGGGGTCGACAACCTGTAACACCCAAAGAGACATTTGAACAGTGGGAGCTGCTCATCATCTTTAAAAATCTCAGCCAATGTGTCCCAAACCTTACTTTTACCGTAGGATACTGACGACGTTGTAAGTTACCCTCACGGAAATTCACTTAATGAAGTGTATTTATTAATAATATAAAATTTTACTTAATATTTAAATTACAATAATTTACTAGGTTATCTTAATGTTTATCTCAAACGAAAAACAACCTGATCGGCCGCAACCTGAATATCATTAAAAATATTTTTCAATGACCCGCAACTGCGGATGGCCACAGGCGCCCGCTCACTTCGGGTGAGCCCGCGCATCACTGAAAAGCATTATGTGGCAAAAAAGGCAAAGTAAATGTCTCCTGTAATTAAAACCAAAGGTACTGCAGTGAAATACTGTATGTGGAGCTATTTTTGAATGGTCAGTGTATGTTCTTTCAATGCAAATACTTTTACATTACATTACATCATTGTCAGAAAGTCATCAACATGTTCAATCTTTTTTTTCTGTAGGAACTGAAACTTTAAAAAAAAAATAAAACATGTCTGACAGCTCATAACTGAGAGACTTGCATAAATACAACTCAACCACCTTTGAAATGGTGCTGAATTTGACTGAAATAATAAAGGTTGTTAAAAGTTCAGAAATAAATTTTGTGAAAAAGCAGAAATGGATTAATTCTTTTTTTCCATGTGGGAAAAAAATAAGAAACAAATTCAAGTATTTATGTGGAAAAATAATTGTATATCTATATAAAACATAATATGAAAAAGCTACAACCTTTACAGATGTAATTCGCTTAAAGATACAGAAAATTCTATTATATTTAACACAGGAAAATGTACATACTTTTATTTTGAAATATCAATTGGCTGCACATATTTCAGAGCATTAAGTTACGCTGGTCATCCACTAGACATCGATGCGAACTCTGCGCCGTACCAACCCTATTCATTTCTATGAGAATCAAAATCCACTTCCACAAAGCATTCTGGGTACGTGGCTCGGAGCGGTGCGGCAACAGTTGCAGTGCGTCCAAAAAGTTGAGCCGAGCCCAAATTCATGCAACGAATGATACAAGGATTAACACTAATAAACCTAAGTTTTGTTTGTTTTTTTTTTATCTTGGCAACAACAAAATAAATAGTGTAGCTTCTATTTGTTACAAATGAAACAGATTTCAGTATCATTCACTTCAAATGGGCAATAGAATAGAAGTACTTTATTGATCCACAATTGATGAAATTGCTCTGTAAGAGCAGAAACATTCACATAACTAGAAAACCACTCTGAGAGCACAAACCTCCACCAAGGCAGACCTCCCTCTTTCGAATGAAGACACGTCCACCCAGGAGCTTATGTTTTCAGTGGAGTTCGTTTGTCTGTCAGCAACATGACTCAAAAGGTTAACAATGGATTTTGATAAAAATTTTCAGGATGTGGTGGGAGTGTCACAAGCAACAAATGATTACATTTTGGTGGTGATTTGGAAGAGATGCTGGATTCTGGATCACTTTGAAATTTTAAATTACAATAAATGGAGAATACACTTCTGGATCACCACCAAAATGTTATAATAAATGTTATAATATAATATATAATATATAAATGTTATAAACTCCCAACACATCCTGAAATTATTCATCAAAATCCATTCTTAACTTTTTGAGTAATGTTACTGACAGTCAGACAGAAAAAACAAACTTCACCGAAAACATATCCTCCTTGGTGAAGGTAAAAATAAGCAAAACAGACAAGTAAGGTGCAGTGTCACATTAAGATGCAAGACTCTGAGGCAGGAGTATGTTTTGAGTACAATGTATTTTTACAGAATGTTAAATATGAACAGTTTATGTATAATGCTGTTAAATGTCCAGAAGGTAATGACTCAGAACAGGAAGTGGGGAGCAGGACAGAACACAGGCCAGTCAGTAGGCAAAAGGTCAAAGCCAGAAATCCAGCAGAACATACAAAAATCCAAAAAGACATTACCAGTAAACAGGTGTGGGTCAAACCAGGAGTCCTGTACACAAAATGGATCTGAAGCCAAATGCAGGGTCAGAAACAGGCACGAGGTCCACTAAGAAGAGCAGAGATCCAACAACAAAACCACAAAACCAGTCATACACAGAAGTGTCCAAGATAGGGATGAAAACGCTCATTTGACACATGGAAGCAGACAAACTCGTAACCCAATCTTCTGTTAAAATTTTAATTGACGGCTGGCATCCAACTTTAAAGGTGCATTACTGCCACCTACTGGACTCGAGTGGGGATCATAACATCAATATCATAACATTGATAATTTTATATATTGATCACAACACCAACACCACCCTTTTCATTAGTCCTGTCTCATTTAAATCCCTCTTTACAGACCTAACAGCTTTTCCTTCCCATTGCAGTAGATTTTTTTAAGTTAAAACTCAACTGTTCCCTATGCAAAGCTGCTTTGAATGTTTCCTGTCCTTGTTGTATACTGTACATGTTGCACTGTATCCTGCTGACTGCTTCCCTATTATGTATTATGTGCTGTTAACTTTTGGATGTCCTAGTCTAAGGCGAGTGACAACCCCCCCTTCCCTGTTTCTGCCCAACATCCATCCTGCCCCTACCTGTCGTTAATCACACCCAACATTGTTTGGTATTACTTTTATCTTTTAAATTCCATTAAAACACTAATATTTTGCACTTTTAACAGTATGTGTTTTCATTTAGGATCCGGGCCATTGGTGTTTTTCTTTTATTTGGGTCTTTTTCATGTATTTTATATGCAGAGCAGGGGTTTTTTAAACATATTAACTATTTGTTCCTTTTATCTTCCAGGGTCTGGGCGTGGTTGCCTGTAACAGAGGAGGGGAATAGAGTTTCTCACTACTGTTCCATCATTCCCCACATGTGCCATTTTTCTGCACTCCCCCATTTTTGCAAGTTTTGTTTGTCCTTGTGTCGTGTGTGTTTGTGTAGTGGGCACTCTGCTCCAGCGACTACACCCCCCACACCACATGCACCCACGGCCAGCCAGTCCCCCACATTTTAATTCCTGGAACCTCTTTTTTATTTTTGTATGTACTATTACTATTTTAAATGTTTCATTGTTTCTTTAATTCTGTCTTTAAATATTGTAGCTGAATACATTTTGATAAATCAAAAACAATGACTCAGACTCCTTTGTTTTAACCCTCTGTTACACTATCTATCAAAGAACTATATATTGTCTTAGGAAAAAAGATATAATCAAAATTTAAATTAATTACTACATAATTAAAATAATATACTTATGGCTGCGAGCGCTTGATGAGAAGTAACTTTTCTTTGAGTCTTATTATTTTAATATCACAAATATAGTTTACAATTAGTTAAAAAGAATTTTAGTATTATTTCAAAGAGTCTTTTGTCTCTAAGTCTGAGGTCAGTCTCTCTTCTGAGTACATGCAGCCTGAAAGGTCACATGACACTGAAGGCTTCCCCCTCAGACACTCAGTTTTCACACCTTCCATTGACCCCCTTCCTCTTGGCTTCAGGTAACTTTCTTTTGGGGGTTGTCGACCAGGAGGCATCTGGGTGTTTTCTGTTCGGGGGTGTCTTGCTTTTATGTCCCTCCTTCCTTGAAGATTTCCATTCTCTGTGCATTCCATATCTTCTTGCAAATTTCTCAGGCCTGACCTGCTGTTAGAACTTTGTCTCAAAACCCAAGGAATCTTACATTTCTATGAAACATTACATTAATATATCTTTGGTCGTACTGTAATTTTCCCAACACAATATGTATTTCCATTTTTTACAGTCTACTATGGAGCAAGTCCCTGGTCCCTTACATCAAGATTCTGACCCAGATAACCTGTGGGAACTTCTGGACAACCCAGTTGGTTGGTTGCATTAGTCTGTATAAAAACCTTTAAGAAAAAAAAAACATGCATACAATAGATTTCACCTTCTTCTGTTCTGATTTCTTGCAGGTGCACCTCAGAGAGTCCAAAACACCACAGCTGACGCAACAGTGGTGTTAATTCATATTTTGGTTTCCTCGTGATGCTTGACTCAGTAAGAAGTAAGTAGTAAAAAAAAAAAAAAAGTAAAAAGAAGAAGTAACATGTTTTTTTCTTAAATAAAAGTGGGTGGGATGGATCTAAGGGCATTCAAAACTGGGTGTGTCATGACACACCTGACACACCCACTATCTGTGCGCCTGATAACACCAATTATGACAATTGTATAAATCTTCATTCCACATTGTTTGGTACCAATCTGAAAGATTTTATGATTTGGATCTTTTAGTTAATTGTGACTTTGACCTTTGACCTTTACTCAAATGGAGTAAAGGTCACATTGGTGCACATTAGCTATATCTACAGTATATGTCCATGTAATTTCATGGTGATATCTCAAGTATTCGTTGAGTTATAGCATGATATGTATATGTTGGACAAGATTAATTACTGGAAATCAAGGGTGGCAGTATATCCTCATTTCTATAACCTGGCTAAAGCACATGTGCACACGCCTGTAACTTCAGTGTCATGTGACAGGGTCTTCTCCAAAGCAGGAGAGGTCATCACAAAAAGTGGGAACAGACTAAAGTCAAAATCTTGTTTTTTAATAAAAATCTTTGAAACATCCAAATCTGCTTCCCAGTGTCACAAGCATTTTATAAAACTGTCATAACAATTCCTACTGTCACAAACATTTCACTTTATGGGCAGCTGTGGTGGAGCGGGTCACCCAATGATCCAAGGGCCGGCTGTTCACGTCCCGGTTCTGGCTGTCAAAGTGTCCTTGGGCAAGACACTGAACCCCCGACAGACTACAAGCAGTAAAGGTGGGCTCAACCACATCCCCTGTGTTCACTATCAACACTGGGGTCCCACAGGGATGCGTGTTGAGACCTTTCCTGCGCGTTCCCTACACTAACAACTGCTAAAATATTCTGACGACACAGCCAATCAATCTACTCTGAATTACCACAACACAGTCACTCACTTGTGGGCGGCTGTGGCTCAGTTGGTAGAGTGGGTCGAAGTGTCCTTGGGCAAGGCACTGAACCCTGACTTAATTCAATTCAATTTTATTTATAAACCCCAAATCACAACAAAGTCGTCTCACAGGGCTTTACCGAAACACAATCAATTACAGAGATATATGAACAGTCCCAAGCATCCCCTGTCCTTAAACCCTCCCCCTGTCCTTAGACCCTCCTTCTCAGCAAGAAAAAACTTCAAAACCCAGTGGGAAAAAGAAGAAATCTTAAGGAGAACCACACTGAAGGACAGATCCACTCCCATGGACGGACAGGCTATAGATGAACGTCCATTTATAAATGAAGGGGGGGGGGGGCTGGTTCAGACACCAGACAGGCAAGGGAGGGTATCCGGGGTCACAGGTCAACACTGGCGAGTCACTGTTGTCCATGGCTCCTACGCAGACACTGTCAGGTGAACTTTCCCAACACTGTCCACAATAAATACATTCATTAAGAAACATGACATGCCCCCCCCCTGTGTTTGACGAGGGTAATAATGTCCCAAAAGCAGTTGTGGAACAAATATGTTCCCCTTTACTTATTAAACACTGACATGTCATTACTATGATAACACTGCACATGTGAAATAAAATATGTAAAACATAATGTGTGTTGATATGGAACAGAAGAAAAGACTCACACCAAATGCACAGAGACAAGAGACAAGTGAGACAAAAACAGAATGGACATATTGTGGGGGACAGTGTCTTTTGCAGTGACTCAAACCTACTGACTTTTGTGTTAATTCACACTTTTACTTTCCTGGAGCTCCCCACTGCAGAATTCACAGTTAACTGAGCACGCCACCTTTAGAGGCAGGAGCAGAGGTAGTAAAAGTACACACATTCTGTACATAAGTACAAGTGTACTGGTGTGAAAAAAATACTCTGGTAAAAGTAGAAGTACTGATTCAACTCCTTTATTGAAGTAAAATTTTAAAAAGTACAATTTCAGAAGTGTAATAAAGTACTAACGTAAAAAGTAAAACTGGAATTTTTGTTGTTGTTGTTGCCATGAATCTAAAATAATATCTAAAAGTATCTTAAATAAAGTATTTAAAAGTGAGTTACTGTGTAGATCAGGGGTCCCCAAACTATTTCCAGTGAGGGCCACATAACTTTTCCCTTCTCAGATGAGGGGTCAGTTTGTAACAGAAAAAGTGTGATGAATGCAGGAGTGCCTAAATGTAAAAAAAAAAATATTGTTTTCCAGAAAGCCACAATCAAATAACCCTTTCTGGATTCTTCACAGAACAAAAGTCAGAAAATAAATACTAACACTATTTATGAAATAAATAACCCTCTGTGGGTTCTTCACAGAACAAAGGTCCATAGAACATAAACTTCTTCATCTTAACAGGTCCAAGTTCAGCTTAGTTGTCAGAGCAGAATCTCTGACTTAAATGACTCATATGAGCGTCTGTCAAAATTATTGTGTCAAACTAGTTAATAATAGTTAATTGTTAGAAAGCCCACACAGTTTAATTGTTTATTTTAATTGTTTTGTTATATTTGTTCAGGAATAACTAATTTTCTGTAAGTTTTCAAATGTCCCACACTGTTGAACGCACCACTGATATTATGACCGTTATGAACGTAGTCCGTGTTTTATTAGCCTCTGTGTTGTAGGTAACTGTGCCAAGTTCACCATCTCTGCTTCTTTTTCTCTTTTTTATTCATCTATTCCTGGTTTATTACTGTGTGTAGATGCCACAAGGTGAGATAAATAACACAGTACAGTTCAGGTAGATGTTAGCATGTTGTACTGTATAAGCTAATGCTGTTTAGCACCGGTGTGTTGTTGAAGCTAATACCATAATATGCTAGCAGTTAGCATTGCTAGCTGTCATCTGTGATTTCTGTGAGTGATGTGTGTTCTATGACCCATGTAATACATGTGAGTGACTCATATAGTTGGTCTTAGTTCATTTATTATTGTATGTATATATTGTTATAGTGAGTGTTACTGTATTATTACAGACCACAGTGAATAAACCTTTAATGAGGACATTTGTATCTGTGTTCTTTAATCAGAACCACAACCCACACCTTGTCACTCTGAACCAAATCCTGGAGACAACCCCACACTCTCTGCTTCATTAATAATGAAAATAGTTCAGAACTAAGGAACATTTTATTGTAAAAGTCCAACTTTGTTATCAAATACAAATACACACATAATAAAAAAAAATATGTAAATGGTCTCTGGTATTGTTCAGGGTGCCGTGGGCCATAGTTTGGGGACCACTGGTGTAGATAATGTGTCTGATAGGGTCACTGTACTCAGTTTTTGTGGGTATGGGCAGGAAATTTAGGAAAAACGAGGGGAAAAAAGTCACAATTGAGGTAAAGTATCATCATGATATTTATTTATTTCAGTCGTATATTCACTTCAAAGCAGCAAAAAAAAGAGAAAAAAAATATAGAATCTGCCTGAAAAAGGCTCAAGGCTTATTAATGTTCACATACCATGCATTTAAGCTGCACAATTCATTATATCAAACAGGTGGAGAAAAGAGAAACAAAAAATACATAAAAATATACATACACACTCATGCATACTTATTTAAGCCGGACAAAAACTGAAAAAATGTCAAAAATATCCAAAAATAAAGCTTTTAAAAGTGAGTTACTGTGTAGATGATGTGTTTTTATTGGGTCATGGTACTCATTTTGTACACAGGATATTTAGGAAATATTAAAAAGTCATAAAAAGGACTTTTTTAAAAAAGCATTATAAGATTTTTTTTTTTAAATTATGATGATATACGTCAAAATTCTGACGAAAAAGTCAGAATTATGAGATAAGAAATGGATAATTATGAGATAAAAAGTTACAATTATGATATAGTATGTCACTATTTCTGAGTTACTACTTATTTTTCATACTGTCACATTTTTCTAGTTTGAAAATGTAATAAGTCTATTCTGAGAATGTAAAGAGTATAAAGTACATATATTTATATAAATGTAAAGAGTATAAAGTACATATATTTATATAAATATAAAGAGTATAAAGTACAGATATTTATATAAATATAAAGAGTACAAAGTACATATATTTATATAAATATAAAGAGTATAAAGTACAGATATTTATATAAATGTAAAGAGTATAAAGTACATATATTTATATAAATGTAAAGAGTATAAAGTACATATATTTATATAAATGTAAAGAGTATAAAGTACAGATATTTATATAAATGTAAAGAGTATAAAGTACAGATATTTATATAAATGTAAAGAGTATAAAGTACAGATATTTATATAAATGTAAAGAGTATAAAGTACAGATATTTATGCAAAAATGTAGAGAGTAAAACGTCGCCAGAAAAAAAAATACTCAAGTAAAGTACAGATACTTAAAAACACTACATAAGTACAGTAATAAAGTACTTTTACTGAGTTACCTTCATACTGGAACTACACAACAGCACCATCTGCTGCTATTCCAGAGTTATCATAGTTAATACATTTCATGTTTTGTCCTAAAGCAGCTATAAGACAACAACAATAAAACAAATAATATCACATGATCAAACATGTAGACATTAAACCAGAGGTGTCCTCCAGGAAGTAAGACACAAATGGAGCAAAATTAAAGAAAAAATAATAAAATAAAAAGTAAAATGTAGAAAAATAAACAATGAGCAATAAAATGAACATAAACTTTGTTATTGTTACTAATTATTTTGTCAGTTTATTATTAATTTTTGTTCATTTTATTGATGACTTTGGCCATTTTTTCTTCAATTTGTTGCTTATTTTAATTCTTTTTTACTGTGGTAAAAGTTGTGGCTAAAGTTTGAGGAGTTAAAGGGTTAAATTGAATAATGCAGAAGAGGGAAATATCTAAAACATGTGGGACACCGGCCCTTGAGGACTGGATTAGGACCCCCCCCCCCCCGCATTAAAATCCTTTAAACTTTCAATAAATTTCACCTAAATGTCTTAATAAAGTCAATTGAATGTTGTTCTTGAACCATTTTAATAACATGCAGTTGGTGTTTGATTATATTATAAATGAAAATATTAAGATAAAAACTGGGATCCTGTTAAATCAGGGGTGTCAAACTCTGGTCCTGGGGGGCCAGTGTCCTGCATGTTTTACATATTTTCCCTAAAAGGAAAATGGTTGATTTTATTCTGAATATTTAAAGTAAATCATCTATACTAGTTATCTCTCTTTCTTTTTTAAGTATTTTTTTTTGCTAATTTTTCCATGTTATTTATAAAGAAAAAATAATACAATAAAAATACATGTAGAAAAATAAACAATAAAAACTAAAACATATTTACAAAATTATAAATAACATGGAAAAATTTGCAAAGAAAAATTACTTAAAAAGAATGAGAGAGAACTAGTGTGGGTGGTTTACTTTACATATTCAAGCGGGAGTCCCACATGTTCTGCTCTTCTATAGTTCTTTTCCTCCTTCACATTCACCCATTCACACACACTCATACACCAGTAGGTTTCTAAGGTCAGGGTTCAGTGCCTTGCCCAAGGACACTTTGACATGTGAACAGCCAGAGCAGGGATGTGAACCGCCAACCCTTCAGTCATTGGACGACTCGCTCTACCAACTGTAGTGTGTTGTTACTATTATTTCTAAATACAAAAAAGAATCCCATGTTAATTTTTAAATACAAAAGCCATTAAATATTAAAGACATAATTATGTTACTATATGACTTAAGGTTCGTCACAAAACCTGGCTAAAGGCACCAGAGAGGCGAGGGCTGGGCCTGAAATAGACAGTGTCAGAGGTCATGTGATCAGTAATTAAAGTGATTATTAGAACACTGCTTTTCAATGTCAGGATAGTTTCTACTTTAACTTCAGCATGTTCTTACTAATAGACCTTCCTCTCTGACTGTCCTTTGTCCACACTCGACCTTCACTTACACCAGAGTCCTGCACGGGTTCGGGTACCCGCGGGTGACCTGTGGGTGAACCGCAAATTTTCACGAAACGGGTGAACAATATTGTGCTGTGTCGGATACGGGTTCGGTTCGGGTCGGACGTGGGTGATCACGGGTCTAATTTGCGGTTCATAGGCTAAAAACTGTTCTTTAGTTTGGACTTGTATAGCTGCCTCCTGTCAGCTTCATTCTTCATGCGTTTTTCAAGTGTGTGTGTGTGTGTGTGTGTGAGTGTGTGTGTGTGTGTGTGTGTGTGAGCTCACGGATAAAAATAGTTTTTGAATTTATTATTTGTCTACTACTGTTTAACAACATTTTTATTTGGCTCTGCCTTGGCTATGTCACTGTTCAGTATATTCATGGCAATACATTTTGTATTTAACTTTGACATTTTGTATGTAAGCTGACATTTTCTTCCGGGTTCGGGTCGGATATCGGGTTCATTTATAGCGGGTCGGTTCGGGTTTGAACATGACGGGGCGGTTGCGGTTTGTGAAAACCAGAACCGTGCAGGACTCTGTCTTACATACACGTCTGATGTTCATTTTCTGACTCCTGATTCAGTTCATTTTTTACCTTAGTATTAAAACCACTGTCATGCAGTCGTATACACAGAGAGAACATAGCATGAGTGTCTGGTGTTAAAGCATCATTATATAGAAATAAATAAAAGCTTCCAAATCTGTCCTTGATTCTCATCATCATTTAAACATTTTCAGATACTGGACACAGAACAACTGAGTAAGTGTTAAATTACTGCTTAAATGTTTATATCTTATGTTTGAAGGTGTAAAGGATGTTGCTCTTCTTTGTGTTGTTGACAAATGCTGTAGAAATAAACTAAAAAATATCAACTGTATGTTATGGTGAAACATTTGTATGTGTTATAGCCCAAACCAGTTAAACCATGGGGGTCAAACATGCGGTCCAGGGCCCAAATGTAGTCACCAAAGGTTCCAACGCAGTCCCTGGGATGACTTTTCAAAAGGTCAATAATTCCAGTCAAGTGATTTTACTTCAGGTTCAAGTACATAAAGTTAAATAACATAAAAACTTACAATGAATCCATATTTTCTTCTGGGTTTGATGTGAAAAACATTTGACATATCGATAATGACAACTGTAAAGTTTTATTTTAGTTTTCAAAAAATAAGAAAATAAGAAAATATTGACATTTACAAACTATAATGTAAGAATAAAATGTCAAAAATTACATTTACTTTTTTCTAAGAATGTAATTTTTTCTGGTTATTTCCTTTTTTTTTTTGTTTGTATAGTTTGTGAAAGAAAATATTTTCATTTAATTTTGCAGTAAATCACAGACAAATGTTTTCAGTTATTTTATTTTACTGTAAATCACATCAGACTGAACGTCACCCTGAAAAGAACAGGAGTTTAAAAACCTTGGTTTAAATCCACTTTTATTTTAGTTACTATGTTTGTGGCAAATCAGACGTAGTGTCCAGGTGTTCGTCCAGACACTGACCGTGAACATACAGGTGGAGACGATCCTGGACAGAGCGCATTAAGATGATTTGGGGAAGACCATAGAGGTTTTCACAGTACCGTATTTTCTGGACTATAAGGTGCACTTTAATTTTCTCCAAAAACCACAGGGCGCCTCATATATGGATTAACTCTGGTTGTGCTTAGTGACTTGGAATTTGGACTTTTTCTCAGAAATTTAGACTCTTTACCTCAAATATTTACTTTATTTCATTAATTTAAACTTTTTAATCTCAAAATTGTATTTTATTTAAATATTTTTGACTTTTTTATCTCATAATTTTGACTTTATTTCATTAATTTAAACTTTTTAATCTCAAAATTTTACTTTATTTAAATAGTTTTGACTTTTTTATCTCATAATTTTGACTTTATTTCATTAATTTCAACTTTTTAATCTCAAAATTTTACTTTATTTAAATAGTTTTGACTTTTTTATCTCATAATTTTGACTTAATTTCATTAATTCAAACTTTTTAATCTCAAAATTGTACTTTATTTAAATAGTTTTGACTTTATTTCATTAATTTTGACTATCTCATAATTTTGACTTCACCTTAGTCCATTTAACCTTATATCTGAAAAACCTCAAATAATCCATTCATTGACAGTGCGCCTTATAGTGCAGAAAATACAGTAACAAACAAGACAGGAAAACTTGAACAATGTGATTTAAAATAATAAAATTCACACATATTAGGATAAATAATTGTCCATGTATTTATCATACAATTAAAAGAAAAGACAAAAGCATGTGTAAACTGTTGAATCTGTTTATTTAGACAAATGTTCACAGTCAACATGAGTTCTGAAGCCATACTGTAAAAAGACACAATAACATCTGCACTACTAAACTGATCTGGTGCAAATCATTTCCTATTCAGACACTAAAAGCTACAAACTCAACTTAGCAACTCTATGCAAATGTTTGAGGTAAACTAAAAAAAAACAAAAAAGGTGTTTCCATGTATGACCACTGTGGTTACCAGAGAACAGAGTGTGAGAACATTATGTTTAGAAGGACTGACACGGAGTACAAACACTAGAACATCACAGACGGCTTAGACCAGGACCGGGTGCACAATCACACCTTAAGATCAGTGGGGTCACACAGGTCAGTGACCAAAAGTAAGGTCAAAGGTCGTGTCAAGAGGTTGGGAGAGGGTCTCGATGTTTGTTGGTTGGTTGGTTGGTCGGTCGGGTCAGGTCAGGTGTCACTGTGTCATGATCAGTCGCCTAGGGAACAAAAAGCTGCAGAGTTAGCTGCGTCGGCCACAGAGGAGAAGCCGTTCACCTGCTGATGTCATTCATGCACAACTGCAAAAGAAGATACTGCTGCTGCGCTACAGGGTGGAACATGAACAACATGCACCAGTGTATGGGTGTCCACCATTTAGATGAACACCAGGAATCATTAGGACTTTTTCCACATTAACCCTTTGATGCACATACTGGTCAGTCCAGTGGACAGTGGGTTTTGTTAGCCTAGCCGCGCTAGACCCTTCTAGCAGGAGCAAATCTAATGTGCTACCGTAGTGGTCTAGTTACGCTCAATGTAACTTTTGGCTAGCCTAGCCTAGCTATCTCTAATTTTTACATGTATAGGTCTAAGAGCGTTTCATAGGCAGGGGAGGCGGGGCTAAAAGGCTGTCTTTCAAATCCTCTGTATGCAATAGGACGGTACTAATGGGGCGGCTGTGGCTCAGTTGGTAGAGCAGGTCGTCCAATGATCAAAAGGGTCGGCGGTTTGCGTCCTGGCTCAGGCTGTCCACATGTCAAAGTGTCCTTGGACAAAGACACCGAACCCTGACGTAGTCTCCCAGACAGAACCTTACACTCATACATCATATTGTCACTTCTGTAAAACTAATTTAAAGATTGTTGAAGTTTTCTCACATTCTTGACTCATCTTTGATTAAAGTAAATCTACACCCGTTGTTGTTGTTCTTCTTCTTCTTCTATGGTTGTTTCCAGTTGTTTCTCTCCGAATTTTTGCAGCGTTACTTTGTTAGCCCCGCCCTCTGACTCTATACTTCACTGTGATTTGTCATCCAGTTTCAGGGAAATCTAGACAAACGTTACATTGAGTGAAACTAGACTACTACTGTAGAACATTAGATTTACTAGGGTTTAGCGTGGCTAGGCTAACTTTGTAAAAAATTTAAATAATCTGAATCATAATATGAAGATATTAAATGTTTTGTGTATTTTTAGACCTGTTGATATCTGTAAGTTATAATGAAAATGTAGAAATAATAAACTAAAGCATAACATTGTTAAAATTCGGCTTAATCTGTTGACATTATTTATTATTTCACTGGTTCGGCTTCACTTCAGATCAAATTTAGCTCAACGTGGCCCCTGAACTAACCCTGCATTACTGTAACTGGTCTGTTCTTAATACCTGATCTGCACCAACATGTTTACCTGGAAATATATTACTGTTGTTATTAGACTGTATTTCAATTTTATTTATAACTGTAATTACCAGTCTCTTCTTAAACCACAGATGTAAATTAGTTTTGTAGCTAACTCTGGTAGTAGAGTCGCCTTGTACATGGTCCCTGTAAAATAAGCTAATAAACAAAAACTGCATTAACCTCCTGAGACCCAAACTCTTGCATGGCATGTATTTTTTTTTATATCTCTTGGCTATTTGGGTGCTTGGGACGTGGTGAGTTTAAAAACAGAATTATCAGGAGTGTCGATCTGAAATTCTCTGTGCGTTGGCAGCCATCTTGAATCTAAGCTGTAATGTTTTATATTCTTCCTACACCATGTGGTGTCAGTATAATGTCCTTGTAAGTGGACACCAGGCCCATGTAGAACAAAATGTGCTATTGTGGTCTAGACCAGTGTTTCCTGGTCCTCGAGGAATACTACCCTGCATGTTTTAGATCACAGGTGTCAAACTCCAGTCCTCGAGGGCCGGTGTCCTGCATGTTTTAGATATTTCCCTCTTCCATGTGATTCAGTTTAACCCTTTAACCCCTGAGAACTAACAAAATAATTGGTAACATGAGCAAAGTAAGACACAAATGGTAGAAAATCAGAGAACAATACTAACATAAAAAAAAAAAATGTAGAAAAATAAACAAAATGAGAAACAAAAACTACGAAAATTTACAAAATCACAAATAATGTGGAAAATTTTGGAAAAAAAATTACGAAAGAAGAAAACTAGTATTGAAATTTGGTCCCAGCTATTTTAATTTGGCCTTTAAAAAATGTTTAAATAAAATAAAATTTAAAAAATCTTGCTTTTTGGCACCCTTCCCATGCGCAAAACTAAAAGGAAAATAGTTGCGTTTTTCTGAATATTTAAACTAAATCATCCATTCAGAAACAGCACCGACACTTAAAGAGTTAATAATCAGCTCCTCATCAGACTGATAATAATGTAATGACCTCCAGGTGGAATGGAAGAGGGAAACATCTAAAACATGCAGGACACCGGCCCTCGAGGACCACACTTTGACACCCCTGTTTTAGATGTTTCCCTCTTTGAACACATCGTCACTCTTCTGCAGAGCTGGATGATCACGTGTGTTCAAAGAGGGAAACATCTAAAACATGCAGGGTAGTGTTCCTCGAGGACCAGGGTTGGGACACACTGGTCTAGACCCCAGAAAATATGTGGGTCCACATATGTGGACACCAGGTCGTAGGAGGTTAAAAATGTTTCATTTCATAGTGTTGTGATATTGTGTTTTAAAAACATGTTTCTTTGGTTCAAAGCTTAAACATGTTTTCCAGGTGAGTCATTTTTATAATTCCATAAAAAATAGGTTCATTAAAAAGATTTCAATCACATTGGGTTTTTGTTTTGTTTTTTTTTAGCCTAAAGAGACATAAAAACGCTTGGGAAAAAAATCTTGACTAAGGTTCTGATAATTCATGCATCAAAGGGTTAAAACAGCAGTTTATTTGTCCTCATATTTGAACCAGAAAACAAAGAAAAGCCACATCAGTCATTTGGCCCATATCGTATGAGTATCATATTTATGAATAACATTAACTGTTCCACAGGTGGATTACAGTCCTTTATTTGGGTCAGTCAGCCATGAACATTATGACACCACCATTGACTATGTCCTGACAAAAGAGGACTTGGCCAATTATGTCATCATCAGGATTTGTGGCACTTTATATTAAGGAATCTGTGATTCATTCGTTTTTCAAAATAAAACCAAAACTAAGACAACAAAAAAATGACTCATTTCTTTATTATTTGTTTCCAAAAACCAAGATGAAAAAACCGATAATGATGTGTTTTTTTTTCCATTTTCCTTTTATGTGTTAGATGATAATAATAATAATTTTTAAAAAAATGGATAACAGCTGTTTCCTGTTTTATCCAATTTTGACCTGAAGCAAATTTAATAAACTGGAAATGAATGTTAACCCAAACAAACATGTCCACCAGTATGATATGACACCAATTTTCTCCGCGGTCATGTCTTCAGGTCTTAGAGTGACCCTCTGAGTTTCCCCAAATACGACGTAGGGTCA
Source organism: Siphamia tubifer (assembly GCA_020466265.1). Classification (NCBI taxonomy): domain Eukaryota; kingdom Metazoa; phylum Chordata; class Actinopteri; order Kurtiformes; family Apogonidae; genus Siphamia; species Siphamia tubifer. The sequence goes on from CM035797.1 coordinate 6,099,073, forward strand.
AAGGTCATTTCCGGTTCAGGTCAAAATTGGATAAAACGGGAAATGGCCGTTGTCTGTTTTTTTGTTTTTTTCATTATTCATTTAAACACAAAAAGGAAAAATCGCATCGTTATCTGTTTTTTCATTTTTGTTTTGGAAACGATGAAGAATTTACTTATTATTTCGTTGTCTATGTTTTAGTTTTATTTTTGCTACACAGATTTTAAGGCCTCGAGGACATTAACAGAAGTTGTAAAAACAGCAGTGTGAGCTTTAACAGTGTTTTTCTGAACGCATGGACACATATATTGTTACAGTATTCAAACTTTTATACCAAGTGCTTTTCAGGATTCCCACGCTACATCAACTTCAAATTACATAAACAGAAAAGAACTATTAGACATTGTTGGTTATTTTCAGATTTGCCTCAAGAATGAACTGACGTTTGTCAAATAACTATGTAGAAATTATAGAACATAGAAATTATTGAACATTATTAAAATCTGACTGGTTGCTTCTTTTTTTCTTTACAGACAAAACTCAAAGGGATAACATTTAATGAATGATATTATAATTTTAACTATTTTCCGCACTATAAGGAGCACTCAAAAGCCTTTAATTTTCTCAAAAAAATGACACTGCACCTTAAGTACGAGTTAATTCTGGCTGTGTTTAGTGATATTATGTTGTTAAGAGCAGGTAAAGGGCGCCCTCTAGTGGTCAGATTGAGTGCAGCACCGTGTGATTTGTACTTCTGCTGTTCCTGTAGCACTTCACATTTAAGACGAAGGAAGTGAACGGACATGTTTTATTTATGACACAACAACTTGTGTGAAGTTGGCACCTCATTATGTTGAAAATATGAATAAAAACACTTTGATTCGTTTGTGCAGAGAAAATTAACATTTGTGCACAAACAGTTTTTATGCTATTTAACTTAATTTTTTTTTAAAGTAGGTCATTAACATCCAAATGACTCAAAAATCTGTGCTCTATTTGTTCATTCTGCCTACACAAACGATTCCAACCATTTTTGAGTCATGTGGACATTAATGGGGTCTGAGTGACTTACTTTCAAAAAATTAAAAGTTAAATAACATAAAAATGGTTTGTTCACAAATGAATGAAAGTGTGTTTATTCATATCGTCAACATATGGTGTGCCAGCTTCACACAGGTCAGGAAAACGTACACCTTTAAGTATTTTATGTTCAGTTATGGTGAGAATTAACAGCAAAAATGTCTCTGATGTGAACCTTTGTCAACCAGCAAATACTAATTAAAAGCACGTCTATGGATTTTTCCATTCAATGTAGCACTGAGCTTATTATTCATTTTCATTTCAATGTGTAACGGCATGTAAATGTGTTAAAGTAATAAATATAACTCACACATATTCTGTATATTTGCAGTTTTACACAGAGTCAATTAAAGTGTGGAACCATGTTCTGGTGTCTGGCTTTTCTTGGGAAACGTATCGATCTGTCGAGCTAACATACCATAATATTACAGTGTGTGTATAAGGTCAGTCAGTGTATTCTTTTGGATTTTACATGTTATAACTGAATAATTTTGACAGTTATTGTGAATACGTAAGTGTCTTTAGTTGCATGTTAAAACTCAGTGTTGTCATTTATTGTGAATACACTCATTAACGTTTGAACAAAGGTGAGTTACTGTGAAGGTGTTTAATAAAGTTAGACTGACTGACTTATCTGACTGTTTTCTTTCACATAATGTGCCTTATAGTCCAGTAGTATACTTTATAGATTTAAAAATAAAAACATCTAAAATAAACCATTCATTGACAGTGTGCCCTATAGTGCGGAAAATATTGAAAAAAATTTAGCATCAGGGGAAGGAAAACCCCAGCTTAGTATTTACAATACCTACTGCTTACTACTGATAATGTTATTTTGCTAACACTTTACATTACAGATCGCTAATAAAGTGTTAATTCTATGGTAATAATGCCTTTGGAGCCGCTTATTATAAGTAACAGATCACTAATTAAGTGTTAATTCGTCAGTGAAGCTCCAAAAAGGTGAGGAGGAAAAGTTTCTACAAAGTATGGATGCTATGAAGCCACGTTTGTAATTGCTCTGAATAATTATGTTTGTATTCTGCCTTAGAACACTGAAGCATCTGAAACCATTGGAAACATGTCTGGAAAATAAAGTTTGTGCTTAAACAAGGGGGGGCAGACAGTAACCATGGTAACCAGTAATGGTTAGCCAGCCTGTTGAAGTTAATTATATATCAACCTAGCGTACTTAGCTAGTAGTAGTAGTAGCTATGTTAGCATACAGTAAGCTAGTGTGTTAAAGGTAGGTGGAACGACAGGAACATTTTATAGAATTTCAGTCTCTTGTCACGAATTACATAAAATTACCATAAAATTACCACCTTATTAGTGATCTGTTATGTAAAGTCTGAAGCTATTTTTTTTTTATTTGCTCTAAATTTCCCATTATTTTATTAAAGACATTCTGAATCCTTAAAGGAGAAGCACTTGCTGTAGGTTTCACTTGGTTGTCCAGCGTTGACATAATATCATATTTATTAAGTATAAATACTTAATGCTACTTGGACCTTGAGATTATGAATTTGCATTAGTAGTAATAATGTCAATGAAACTAAACTGTCAGTAAAATGTAAATGCTAACAACAAAACAGTGAGTAGAAGAATATAACCTGTGCACTTAATACAATAAATCGATTTATTTCCATTATTAATTATGAAGGACTTAAGGGGCCTGATAACTGATCAAGGCTGATTTAAAAAGGACCTTAATACAAAATACTGCATTACAATTTTAACAGTTTCTGATCTAAAACAAGAGTCCATCTTCTCCTTTACTTAAGACACTGCTTCACAAAAGTTTTACATTTACACAATTTCACCAAAATAATTCAGGTACAAAATAATTACATTCATTATTACTCATTAAGAAATGATTGATACTTACTGGTGTTTTGGCGTCTCATAGTCTTAATAGGTCCGTGGGCGTTTATGAGACTCTTCACGAGGAGGATCAGCCAGCAACACCTTCATCTTTACTCCGTTGACAACGCGACCGTGAAGCGCCGCCATAGCGTCATCTGCACACTGATGACAGGATCCAATTGTTTTATCACAAATCCATTTGAAAAACGTTCAACATCATCTTTTGACTTAATTTCAGTGTCATTTATACAAGGTCTGTGGATGTTCTGGTCAATCTGTTTTTATTTTCAAATCAGAAAACTGCAGATTTTCTTTTTTTTAATTTAACAAAAGAAAAAAGAAAAAAGCACATCAAGTCTTTATGTGTTTTCATCTGTATTATTCATACATGCAAACACAAACCACAAACTACAAAAGCACTCAAGAGTGGAAACCTCTGCCAAAGAGGTTATGTTTTCACTGTCTGTCTGTCTGTCTGTCTGTCTGTCTGTCTGTCTGTCTGTCTGTCTGTCCGTCCGTCCGTCCGTCCGTCAGCAACATTACTCAAAACGTTATGGATGGATTTTGATAAAGTTTTCAGGATATGTTGGGAATGTCACAAGGAACAAATGATTAGATTTTTGTGGTGATCTGGTAGAGATACTGGATTCTGGATCACTTTGAAATTTGACATTGCGGTAAATGGAGAATCCAGAATCCCTTATGGACCTCCACCAAAACTTTATCATTTTCAGTTTTCTGCTTTGAAAATGAAAATCGACCATACAAGTCTCACCTGTTTTTCTGCGTATTTCATGTATCCAACCTTCCTCCCTGGAACCAAATGGACTTCAATAAGGGAACCAAACCGGCTAAGGAAAGATGGAAGCAAAAAAAAATGATCATTTAACTTTAAGGATTAAAAGAGAATCCAGACAGTCTGTATGATGTCAAAGACCTACAAGTACTTGTGATGATCTCTGAGTTCATTTCATTTCCAAAGTAATTTAGTACCATTTATGAAAATATTTCCCATTGCATTTTTCAGTGAACAATTATTTTGCTAAGACCAGTAACTATGGACACTATCTGTGGACATGAAGACATCAGGACACAGGTCACTTTTTTTTTTTTTTAAACACATCTGGGGAAATATGTGAATCACAAACACTATGGTCGTTATCTTTGGGTTTATCTGGGCACCTGTGGACGTTAGCGGAGTGGTCGTGGTCAGTCCTGCTCATTCATAAATAATAGCAGAGGTAGATGGAACGATGGAGATTCATACTCCGGAAAAAGTATAAGTGTCATAAATTAAAGTGAGCAGGTAAAACTAATCTGTGACTGTTTTACACATGGTGTCTGTTTTTATACCTGCTCATTTTGTCAACGTCCCCTTTTGATTGTCACTGAGGCTAACAGTTTAGCTAACAGTACAGGCCACCAGGAAAACCAAGGGACAGTGTTTCACACACAAGGAAAAGTACAAAAGATTATGTTTGTGGATTATGTAACGTTATAAGTGTCAGTCGATGATAATGCTCATTACCCGACACTGCATCAGTAACGGATGGAAACACGCCACAATATTTGATATATTTCACGGAATATAATATTTAACTTTGAGGTTAGTGAGGCATTTTGAAAGTAATATAATTAAGAAATATTCAAATATCTAGATTAATTTCCAAATGAAATTCAAATATAGAGTGTGGAGGAAGTGTATATTTTCTTAAAGTCACCTTTCCACCCCAAACACTATGGATTAACTGAGTCCACGTTGACAATGTAAAAACAAGACACAGCATTTCAATAGGTGATTCAATGGCACCTACAGCGACTCCTGCTGTGGGTTCTTTGCACAGAAGTCTCACTTTATTGGACAAACTGATTAATCCAGGTGTGTGACCTCAGTCAATGGTCAAACACACCTGGATTAATCAGCAAGAGAAAAACAATTCCAGGATAAGAAAGATCATTTCCAGGACTGGAATAGGATGTTCTAAATGTTCAGGTTTTCCAGGATGCGTGGGGACCCTGGGTTTGTTTATATTACAAACATGGCATTTAAAAAGTGTTACAATTATTAGTTCCCCTTTTTTTTCTTATTTTCTCAACTTGAGCAGTAAATAAAAATATGAAACTATGAAAAAAAAAAAATTTGACAAAATTCTACAGGTGTGCTTTTTTTTTTTTTTTTAATAAACACACTTGGTGTTTCGTAAGCATCTTTCTGGGAGGGACATCCAAAGGTTAAGATGTGGGACACTTACCAGAATACGTCCTCCAGTATATCTTGTGGAAGCGGAGTCGGAGTGAACACTACGAACAAGCGCTCTTTTGTTTTGCTTTCCGGTGGAGCAAGTTTCTTCAATGGGGGCAGGCTAACATCCGTCTGTACCCGGGACATGGGGGAGACGCCAGGGTAAGCCTGGAGGACAGAAACAAGAGCAGAGTTTACGTCAGTTTCGGGCCAGCGTGAAAATGGTCAACTGACTTTGATATGAAACACTGGGTCCAATCAGGATGTATAATGTTATTACAAGGGGGGGGGGGGGGGTGAAAGTACAAGTACAGCTAAAAGTAAAACTGCATTTCTTCACCATGGATGAAATATTACTTATTTAACCAGTAAAAAACAGGAAAGTTTCAAAAATATCCAAAGAATAAAGTCTTTAAAAGTGAGTTAGTGAGTAGATGATGTGTTGGATCAGGTCACAGTTACTCAGTTTAGTTGATATGGAAAGGAAATGTAGGGAAAAAGTCACAATTTGGATAAAACATCATCATTATGACATAAAAGAAGGTTATATGTGAGATGAAAAAAATGCATAATTATGAGAAAAAGAGGTGAAATTATGAGATAAAAGTCATAATTATGATATAGAAAGTTACAATTTCTCCACTGATTTTCCCTCTGAAGACACTGATTTTTCACACTGTTTAGTTTGTAGTAACAAGTCTATTCTGAGAATGTAAAGAGTATAAAGTACATATATTTATATAAATGTAAAGAGTATAAAGTACATATATTTATATAAATGTAAAGAAAATAAAGTAAATATATTTATGCAAATTGTAAAAGTAAAAAGTTTCCAGAAAACTACTCAAGTAAAGATAAAAAAAAACTACTTAAATACAGTAACAAAGTACTTCTACTTAGTTACCTCCACCTCTGGTGACTGTATACTTTATTTTCAGTTTTAAACAAACCCTGTACAGTATTTTATTAATCATTACCTCCACCAAAGAGGTATTAAATTCGAGTGACTGTCAGAAGGATTATGCAAAAAGTTCTGAACGGATTTTATATAAACTTTCAGGAATGATAGATAATGGGTCAAGGAAGAACACTTTAGATTTTGAGCAATGAAAGTCAAAGGTCAAGGTCACACCTAAAGGTCAACAGCTAAAGCACATCAGTGGTAATATGTCAGGTTTCAGACAAGATAGAATCTCACAATTTGTTTGTTTTTTCTTTCATTCACATCATTTCACCTTCAGACATCAGATGAGTCAATACCTACGACTATCATGTCACATGTGAATGAAAAATAAAGGCTTGGCAGAGGTCTGTTGTCTCTGACCGCCTTGTTATTATTATTTGGGGTTTGACAAATGCATTTGAGCATTAAAAAAAATATATATATATATGTATATAATACACAGTCAAATAACAGCCATTGCTATTAAATGTTATTATATTCACTTCTACTGTCCCTGTAGGGAAATTCAAACGTTGCATTTCTATGATTCTAGTCCATATTAACTCCAGACCAAATGAAGGAGCCAGAAGAAACCTACAGGACATGGACAGAACATGAAAACCAAGGGTCAAACCATTCCTCGAGGATCTGAGTTACAAAAAAAAATTATTGAGGAATATTCTCTCCTTCCAAGTTCCTATTCTAATAGTCTTGCCTCTCATTTGCCACAAAGCATTCCTGTTGTGTCCAAACTGTAAATTCTAAAACTTACAAACTGAAAGAAAAAAGAAAATGTTTCAATGTTTTGGGGAGTTTTTTTTTCTTTAGTTTTTGTTGTATTTGCAATTGCCTCTCTGGAAATGTTTCTAGTAAAAAACAAAAAAGAAAAGAACCCAATTACTTCATTATTATTAAGAGCAATACCTTAATCCTTCTTGTGTATTTATAATCTTTAACCAAGCAAAGGTCATTTTTATCTGATTACTTGAGAGAGAATGCCTAATCTGGCCCATATTTGTGCCAATATCCAGTTTCTATGACAACCTGTTCTTGAACTGGAGCCAATAATGGGATTTTGACCTTTCTGCTAAATGCGACCTTGACCTTTTGCAATATTGATAATTTCGATATATGTATATATGCATCAGTATGTGTAATATTATGTTAATATATCCAGTATTGATTCAGTTCTAGGGTGATATGTCTATGTTTGAAACACAAACAGTGTTACAGAGGTTAATTTTGTGACATGTCACCTTTGAACCCCAGAGATCTCAAAAAATACTGGTCGTAGGTGATAACACCAACTATGAGAATTGTATAAATCTTCATTCCACATCGTTTGGTACCCACCTTTTAGTTGATTGTGACCCTTGACCTTTACTCAGATGGGTCACTGCATATAATGCATATTAGCTATATGTATGTGCCCATGTAATTTCATGGTGATATCTCAAGCATTCATTGAGTTATGGCATGATATGTCTCTGCGGACACACACACACACACGGTGATGACAATAATCTCTCCAAACATATGATGGGTGAGATTAATTAAAGAAGTTTTCCCTGTACCTGGTCACTCACCATGGGTTTCATCCCCTGACTGGTGGAGGGTCCGTTCCAAACAGAAGACATCATCTGGGATGCAACAAACTGCATGGCCATCCTGCCAACGGGACTACAATCAAATGTGCACACACAACGTTTTAATATACCGTCACATTAGCAGGCTTTTCTCCACTGCATCATGAGCCTGGTGGGCCTCCAGGCGTTCATTTTATTTCTTACACTCTTCTTTTATTGAAATATTATCATTTATGTATAGTCACTTCTTTATTTCATGTTTATTTCTCTATTGTATTTTAATTTTCAATCAATGTGAAGTACTTTGGGCTACAATTTTTGTATGCAAGGTACTATACAAATAAAGTTTATTATTATTTTCAGAAGTTCTTTTTTACTTACAATGGTTTTTGGATTTGTTTGGTTTTTTTTAAAGGTAAATATTTGAAACTGAGACCCACATTGGGAACTATGGATGTTAGATGACAAAATCAAATAAGAATTGCAAACAACTGTGCTACTGAAATTTTGTAACAAATTTTTAAATGAGTATTTACTTGAGTAAACACTTCAAATACAAAGAGGCTTTATATGGAAATTAGATAAAGACTTGTCTTACTCTAATCTTTGTGTGCAAAGACACACACGTACCTGCTGCGATCCTCTCCATCATCAACAAAGTTTACAGCCAGTCTGTTGCCGGGTGGATATTCAAAGCCATTCAGCTTTTCTTTTGCATAAACTGCTGACCCCAAGTTAGTGTAGCGAATCAAAGCATGACCTGAAAACACAAACACAGATAGAAAAAAAACTCAATAAAAAAACCCAGACACCAGTCAGAACCACAAACTACATCTATATTCCAAATGAAGGGACAGTTCAGTATTTTTCACATGACTCTGTATGTCATCAGTGTCTTTATGCTGGTGCACCCACAGTGACTTAAAACTGTATGTGTTTGAATGAGTAATTTATTTGCATAACAAAATCATCATGGAACAAAAACTCACACCACGTAATTGCTTGGAGTTACTTTTTCTCAATAGTGATACAATGCGTGTTGTCACTGCTAACAGCTGTGCACCTTAGCAAACTACTTTCATCAGTTGTTCAGCAGTGTTTGCGGCTGCTACACACATGCGCACAGCTGTTAGCAGTGACAACAACCATTGATCCCTAGAGAAAGTCGCTCCAAGCAATTACAAGGTGTGAGTTTTTGTTCCATGATGATTTTGTTATACAAATAAATCACTCATTTGAATACATACTGTTTTGAGAAGAAATGCAGTGTATGCCGCTGATCCCAGGAAACCTGCCAGGACTACATTTGCCTTGACCAAAACCGGACCAGAACTGGGCTCACAGGACACTGTCGGGGGTAAGTCACTGTGGGTGCACCAGAGTAAAGATGCTAATCCCATACAGATTCCTTTGAAAAATACTGAACTGTCCCTTTAAAAGTGTTTTGTGTTGATTTACCAACCTTTGCTCATGCCATAAGCATCTCTCTGCAGCTCACAGTACTCCATACCAGGAATGAGGTCAAACAAAGCAAAGATCTGCTCCTGGGTTAACGCCGCCCGCGTTGACATCATCAGGCATCGGGTGAAGTCACTGGAGCGGTAATCCATGAGAGAGTAGTTGCTATTGGGGTCTGCTGGAAACGGTACCAAACAAATGGGTGAAGAAAGGTGTAATTCACTCACTTCAGTTTTCTGACAGTAAATCTTCAGTAATTAAATTTTAATTTTATTTTTAATTAAACACCACATTTCTTGGCGTCTTGCTATAAAACTGAAAATAGACAGTCAGGTCTGAACAATGGTTCAAATATAGTAGAGTTGTCCACTTGTTTGATTTGAATCACAGTTTGCACGTTGATATTCACACATAAAAAAGTGCAGAGTTTACAGGAAAATAAATTCTGGTCCATTTTAAATGAATCAAACGATGTAGGTGTAACTATACCCCAAGTTACTGTGTACACAATGTGTTTAATCAAGTCACAGTTACTTAGTTTTGTCAGTATGGACAATAAATTTTGGAAAAATGGAAGAAAAAGAAAAGTCACAATTGAGATAAAAAGTGCTCATTGTGAGATTAAAAATGCATAATTATGAGCTAAAAGTCAGAATTATGACATTTAAAGTCACAATTTCTCTCCTCCAATGATTTTCCCTCTGTAGCCAGTCACATCTGTGTAGTTTGAAAAAGTAACGTGTCTATTCTGTGAATGTAAGGAGTATAAAGTACAGATATTTAGGTAGAAAATGTAAGGAGTAAGAAGTAAAAAATTTCCAGAAAAATTAATACTCAATTAAAGTACAGATACCTAAAACATCTACTTAAGTACAGTAATGAAGTACTTCTACTGAGTTAGACAAATAGTCTGCAGGTAAGACCCCAGAAGAGGTTGAGTAAAGACAAGTGACACAAACAGCAGCATACCCATAGGGTAAGCGTACTGGTTCATGGGGTCAGCACCACCCATGTATTCTCCTCCTCCTCTGCCGCCACCACCACCACCGCCGCCACCCGCTCCTCCTCCTCCTCCCCCAGAATATTCATCTGCCGTTGTTGCTTTGCTGCGGGGTTCAGCAAGGATGGCCCTGTAGGCTAACAATATCAACACTGTTAATAACATACACCTAATAATAAGAGATTACTGTTATAAACACACCAAAGTCTCTTTCACAGCTGCAGTCCATTAAAATAGAATTAAAACATGGATTTTCTTTTGTTGTTGCTTGCAATTCTACAAAAGACATACTAAAAGAGAAGAGTGTATTTTTAAAGACTTACATTTGTCACAGTTCTCTATAGCAAGAGCAGCTTGGGAAGGTTTGTAGTACCTTACGTAGCCCAAACCTTTACTTTCTCCGGTGAATTTATTCTTGATGATCACGCAATACTCAATATCTCCATATTCCTAAATAAAAAAAAGAGAACCAAGTTAAACAACCTCAATCTTTTTTTGCAAGTATAATACATGGATGTGTAGATATGATAAAGCAATCAGCAGTAAAGAAACAAATCCTGCATGTTTTAGTGACATTCCATTAACACAAGATGTAGTGCAACATCCTTACAGATACTTGCAATCAAATAATTTGGAAAATCTACATTTTTATTCACTGATACAGCCTTCCTACCACGGTTAGAACCATCCTGAATTTTAATCATTTTTAAAAAGCTGTTAAGGAACATCTTTTTAACCAGCTATGGTACCATGAAGGACAGGATTTTATTGTGTACATTTAGTGTTGTGTTTTTACATGTTTTATTTATTTTACTGTTTTAACTAGTTTAAATAATGTATTTTATTTTTGTAAGGGACCACAATGGAAATAAATGATTTATGCTGTTCTGTGCTATCCCGGTTTTAAATGCTGTCATCATTCATGTGTATTGCATTTTCAGCCAAATAAATCAAATCCCCTCTTTCAGTAAAACTGACAGTTGTTATCAGGCTTCTGTAGAGTTTGGTGATACACTGATCATTTGAATGAGGTGTGTTAGAACCTAAAACATGCAGGATAGTGGCCCTCCTGGACCAGGATTGGTGATCCCTGTTTTAGAGGTTTCCTTCTTGCAGCACATTATCAGACTTATCATTTGAATCAGGTATGTTGGAAGAGGGACACATAAAACATGTTCTCAAGGACCAGGATTGGAGACATCTGGTCTATAGTTACCTTGAATGTGTTCTGCAGGTCGTCCTCAGAGAAGGTTTTGGGAATCATGACGAAAATCCTGGTCAGTTCCTCATCCTCAACGTCTCTATGTCTTGTTGAGGACCGTGACTGAGCAATAAACACCTTCACGATGGGACAGACATAAAGCAAAGGTTACAAATATTACAACTGCAGCATGATGACGCACTCAGGCCGTCTGAGCTAACGGGTCCTCTTTAGTCTACAAGCACTTCCTACAAAAATCTTCAGTTGAATCAAAAACCTATCTTGGAAATCCACTTTAAGTTGATGATTATTAAATTGAGTGTCGTTATATTTTGCATTTTAGTCGCAACAGAGGTAGCTAATAGCAAACAACATAGTACCAGCTTGTGCCTCGCGCCACCCAAGGCTGTGCTAGCGGTGCCACCATTACGTTAGCATCTCAGCTAGCTAACGACTAGACCTAGCGTCATCCCTGAAAAACAAGAGACAATTAACTGGAAATTATATCAGCTAACCCGACTGTTAAAACATTACCTTGATGGGTTTGGTCTCGTCTACCACAACTTTTCCGTGCATTTCCTCCATGGCCAAGCAGGCCTGCGATGACTTAGCGAACTTGACATAGGAGACGCCTTTAGATTCCTTTGTCTGCTTGTCTTTCAGGACCCAAATACCCTGAATTTCCCCAAACGGAGAGAAACTGTCCCGGAGATCTTCTTCAGTGATGGAACGACTGGTGACCACAAACAGCCTGCTGTTCGGGGGGTCTTCCACATTTTCTGGTATTTGTTTAGAGGAATTCTCGTCCATGTTAGCTTTTCTTTTCGGTGTTAGCTACTGCATGCATCCACTTCTTCCCTCCGTGTGCTTCTGGAAACTTCCTGTAGAGGAAAAAAAAAAGAACACGCCTCTTCCTGGATCAGGTCTTTTTGGATTTTACTCATTAGCAACATTTGTATTAGTCATACTGTGTTCTTAACAGATCCCTAACTTGACTGTTTTTTTATTGTAATTCTAAAAAAAGAAAGCTTTAGTAAACAAAAACAAAAACCAACTCTATTTGTTACCTACTTTCCTATCTGCTCATTTGTTTTGTTTTTTTGTATATATGTCTATGTTTAGTACTTCAGTTATTGATTATTGGTATTGTTATAATTGTTATTGTTATTATTTTATTATTATCATCATTTTTGTACTATGCACTATATTGCTATAAGATGAATTTAGGTTATTGGGGAAGTGAAGAAGGGGTAGAATTAAATAAGCTTATGCTTCATCCTACTCCTTTTCGGACATGTCATTGTTATTATTATTATTGCTGTATTGATTATTGTTGCACTTTGCACATGTTCAAAATAAATCATTCAAATCAAATCAAATCTTATTTATTAACAGTAAATCTCTGCCATCTTATTGACAGAGCAGGTAAAACCAATACTGTTGTAACTGAGGCTGTACCTGTGTCTGTACCAGGGTTTTATCCTTAAGACAACCTCCCAGATATTAAGAACATGTAAGGAATAGAATACTTTTGTCATTGTGAGACATATTCAAACCACATTTTAGCAGGGTGTCTCTTGGCACCACCATAAAATCATCAATAACTAGTATTCAGAGAATACTTAATCTCGCCCCTATTTTGTGCCAATCTCAAGTTTCTATGACAACCTGTTCTTGAATTAGAGCCAATAACGTGATTTTGACCTTTCTGCTAAATGCGACATTGGCCTTTTGCAATATTATATGTATATATTCATCAGTGCATGTAATAGTATGATAATACATCCAGTATTGATGAAGTTATAGCGTGATATGTCTATGCTTGACACACACACAAACACTGTTACAGAAGGTAATTTTGTGACATGTCACCTTTGACCTCCAAAGATCTCAAAAACTATTGGTCGTAGGTGATAACAATAATTATGAAAATTGTAGAAATCTTCATTCCACATCGTTTGGTACCAATCTGAAAGTTCTGTGATCCTCCGTTCTTGAGTTATAACGGATAATGTGATTTGGACCTTTTAGTTAATTGTCTCCTTGACCTTTGTCAAATGGATCTTTGCATCTGATGTGCATAAACTATATGTATGTGCCCATGTAATTTCATGGTGATATCTCAAGTATTCATTGAGTTATAGCATGATATGTCTCTGCGGACACACACACAGATACACACACAGAGAGACAGACACACACAGTGATTACAATAATCTCTCCCAACCAATGTCGGGCGAGGTTAAACATAAAATTTGTGGGTCCAATGCTGATCAAGATCAAACTAAATGGACCAGAATTTATTAATTTCTTATTTTTAGGGTTAGGGTTTTTTAAAATTACTTTTACATTTTAATAAGAGAATATACGATGATATGATGATATAAAATCTTATACTAAGTGCTTTTCGGACGTAGTGGAGGTCGAGGAATGCCACTAGACATAAGGGTGTCACTAAAAGTCAAATTTCGCTCCCTTAAATGTGTCCTTGTCTTTTAAACTATAGCACTAACATCGCATCTGCAGTTTGTTGTGGGCTATTTTCATACAATTGGGTTGTTCATTGTGTATTAATAATTGTTTTCTACAGAAGTGAACACATAACGGGTTAAAATTAGGATAAGACCTTAAGCAAGGAAAGACTATTGTGCAGAAATGAGATGTCACTGTGGTGAATGACCAGGACACGAGGTTACGTCAGGTAACGTATGGACGTAAGAAGTCACGGAGCACGTGGCGAGTGACGTCAAATGCCGGTGCCTCTATAGTGTAGTGACCTTCTGTGCGACCGCCAGAAGGAAAGCGCTCCACGGTCCGGACAGCCAACGCACAGACACACCCGACTTATTTTAAGCCTATTTGAGGAAAGGGGTGAGTATTTCTTTCATTTCTCATACACCATTAAAGCCGAGAGTGACAGGTATTTAACAGAAAAATAAATTAAAAGGGAAATGTGTGTGTTTTTTGTACCGGTCTTTTCTCCGGTACTGCCTTTATGCAATTAACTCCCCTTGGGTTGTTAGCTTACCCGGTTGAAACGATTCAACCACCTCCGTAATAAAATACATGTATGTAGGCATGTGTATTTTCTCGTAGATGTAATGGTAGATTACTATTATTAAAGTAGTTGGTGCATTGATAGCGTTTCACGTCATTGAAGCATCCTTGATAGTCTGGGAGGGTAACATTTGGTGCTTGCAGACTAGCCAAGTAAAGCTAACTAAACTAGTCACGGGTTCACGCCGACTGACTTATACCATTAATAACTGCAAACGTGTGCTTAAATGCAACATTGCCATTTGTACTTCATGGATCCGTTGAGTAATTTCAAGTGTGTGTTGAAATGTTCCCGAATGTCCTTGATGCTCAGCCGGCTACAGTAGTCCGCCATGTTGGAGGTTGAATAAGATGCCGTCATTCTACTACTATGTTATCATCTTTTGGATGCATTATCCCTTTCCATCTATGATCATTAAATCGTGAGATGAGAGGTTAACAGTCGAATACTGTGTAAAAAAAAATATATGCACACTGGCTCTTCCACCCAAGTTAGCTTAGCTGAAGCATAGTATCCTGCTAGTACTATAATCAAGTGGGAGTTTTTGTCGCGTGCCCCCCGCCCCCCATATCTACACCTCACGTGACCTTTGTAAATGTTAGTAGATGTGATATGTAGCAGGTTGTGGTGTTTAACGGTGACCGTGATTTTATTACAAGCTTACACTGTGGTCATATCGTTGACAAATGCCTGATACAGTGACAAGTGTAAATACGACTATATTTCGAGCAGTGTATTGTCACGTTCTCATTTTTGGAAAGCTATTATTGGCTTCCCGCGTTTTAAGTCACAAATCAAAGCTGTCCTCATAACATGGTCTATTAATGACACCTTTCCTCAACAAACCTGGCAGTGTTTCCAGAAGAGTAACATGAGTGAGCTCCGGTCAGTGTAATGCTAATGTGGTAATCTAACCGGCTCTGGGTGCTATACATTGCGCAACGTCATAACTTGCTGTCAGTATAGCTCAGTCACGCATGTATGTAAATGTTGTCACCTTACACGACCTTCACAAGATGGCGTCTGTCAGAGTATGAAGTTATGAGCTCTTTCTAAGAATAGAAGATGGGCTTGTTTACACCTGGATCTTTTATTACTTGAATTATACACTTGATGTTTTATTTTTAGATCTGTGTCCCTCACTTAACCCTTAGTCAAGGTTAGTTTTTCCTTCCTAAGTGTTTTAATTCATCTTTAGGCCTGAGGAAAACAATGCGATACAAATACTTTTAATGAACCTATTTTTATGGAGTTAAAAAATGTCCACTCAGCTGGAAATTTAAGCTGTGAACCAAAGAAATGTTTGTTTATTATATTTTCGAAGTTTCTTTTAAAAAATATGCAAACATAGTACAACGTATTCCAATGACACAATAGTGTAAATAATAAAGACAAACAAACAAATGGATAAAAAAATAATAATGGAGTAAAGTAATAGTAAAATAAAATGGTTATGAAATGAGGTGAATATGTGAAAGATAAGTTAAATAATAGTAAAAGAAGAAAGAGGGGGGGGGGGCAATTATAGTAACAGTATTACCTTGTGGCACATATCACTGAGACATTTTAAACATTGTACTTGAACATTAGCGTTATTTACAATTGAACCAGTTTTTGGGGTTACAGGGAACCCACAGCTGTTTCTGTGTACTCCATAAAAGGTTGCCAGATCTTCAGGAAGGTGTCATAGCTATTTCTCATGACGTATGTGATCTTCTCTAAGGGTAACCAGGTCATCATTTCTGATACCCATTTCAATATAATAGAAATGTGTATTTAAACAGCAAAACAGCACTATGAAATAAAACTTTTTTAATGCAATTTTTGTTTAACAAGAGCCTGTTAATTACAGTCTAATAACAACAAGAAATTGATTTCCAGGTAAACACGTTTGTGCAGATCAGGTATTAAGAACAGACCAGTTAAAGTAATGCTATGAACTAACTGATATGGAACTAAAACAAACTCATGAATGAGAACAGCTGTAGAATAACTGTCCACTGTCGTGACCAGTATGCATTCTCCTTTTTTTGACCTCTTTTCATGTTTTCTTTCTCCAGTTGACAATGGGAGACATTGCGAAAGGAAAGAAAGCTTTTGTGCAGAAGTGTGCCCAGTGCCACACAGTAGAGGACGGGGGCAAGCACAAGGTGGGCCCAAACCTCTGGGGTCTGTTTGGACGCAAGACCGGACAGGCAGAGGGCTATTCCTACACGGATGCTAACAAGGCCAAAGGTCAGTCAACTGTCTGGGCATTGCGGCTGAGTTCTGTTAAAACCACCTGGGGAAATTACTTTAAATTAAATAAAAGCTAAAAGCACAGATCACTGCAAATTAAATAGTATTTCATTATGTACAACAATGCTATACATGAATAGTAGTCTTGGGAAGTATATGTTATGTAATTTTCACTTTAATTTTCACCCTTTTCAGTTTGTATAAAGAGGTTTTGCTCAGATTTGAAAACATTACATAAAGAAACAAAATCTGTTTCTGAAAATAAACATTAAATGACACCAGAAGCTAAGTTTTAAGACTTGATTTAAAACATATAAACTAATGTCTTAACTATAATATATGTGGTTCACTTGTTTTTACAGGATTTCAATGACACTTGAAATCCAACAAAAGTAATTAAGTGTATTTGTTACTTAATAGGTTATTATTATTTTGTGTTTGCTGTGTCTTTTTACACCCTGGCATAACTGTGCCACAAGAATAAAGCAGGTGTTAAAAGATGGATGCATGTTTTTTTAAATTTGAAAAGCGTTGGTTTAAACGCTTTTTTTATGGAGATTAAATGTTCCCAGCTACCAAGTACTGACACACACAAAGCCAACAACTAGTACTAAGCATGTCATTGGATTTCTTCAAGGAGCATCTGTGGTTACTTAAAGTAGAATTTCTCAAACTGAAGATGCTTTTATTTGACACCTATACGTCTAATATGAGGTGTAAATGAATCTCTAGGATCTTCAGATCACAGTCAGTTAGTTTATTTTCAGTTACAAAATTACAGCACCATAATTTCAGTCTGTGCATTATGTATTTATGTATGTATGTATATATATATATATATATATATATATATATATATATATATATATGCACATAGACACAAACACAGCTATAAACTATACATCTTTATAGAAACCAATAAACTAAATTATGTATCAAAAAAGTCAAAGTATCTTCATTTGTCTCAGACAGTGGGGTCTGCAGCAGACAGAACATTCCACTCCCACCCATTACAATCATACCCACAATAAATACAGTCATTAAAACATATACAATTAATAACGCATACAGTATATAATAAAGGCAGAACCCTAGGCTTATTTGTTCCATCCTATAGAATCACCAGTATATCAATAATACAAGAAATAGAACACGAGAGGAAAAAAAACCAAAATAATAATATATTTTACTCTAAATTATTTATTTTAGTCATATTAATTATCAATCATTTTACATTATACTCCTTAATTAACTTGTTTTTTTTAAACTCAACAAAGATCTGTACTGTTTCAACTCATCACTGTCTATTCCATAATATAACAAACAAATATGAAACATGTGTATTTAACATTCATTCTCACCTTTACTCTTTCAAAGACACTCAATCCTCTAAAATGATAATTTTTTTTCTCTTAGTTTTAAAAAAATTGTTGAATACCGTTCAGAATAATAGGTTTTCTTCCAGCATGTGTTTTCAGTAAAATAAGATGTCTTATTTTTTTAACCTTCCTCCCTGCAGGTATCGTGTGGAATGATGACACCCTGATGGTCTATCTCGAGAACCCCAAGAAGTACATTCCTGGAACCAAAATGATTTTCGCTGGTATCAAAAAGAAGGGAGAGCGCCAGGACCTTGTGGCATACCTGAAATCAGCAACGTCATAAAGAACACATCAAAGCTGAAAATATTTAACATTATTTTATTGTCTTTTTTTTTTTTTTTTTTAATTTCTTTCCTTAGAAGGCTTGCACAAGATCCGTTGATAGTCTTATGTTTAGTCATTTCTAGAACAGTGTTGGAGAAGTGTCAACTATGGGTCCTTTCCTATAGTCAGGTGGAGCAGTCAGTCAAATGGCCAAACGTAAAACTCCTAATGCGAATCTATAATTCTGCTAATCACTTTGGTGAACAGCGCTTGTTCACTAACCGTGTTCCATGACAACACATGCTGTGGTACTTTCTGCAAAAGCAGAGCCATCTGTCATCAACCTCATCAACACAACTCATCAGTCCTTTCATCGAGGTGGTACAGAGTGGACAGGATTACAGTGGTTCGCTGGTGCTAAAATGAAAATGACTCCTAGATTTTAACACCCACTGGAGTTTCTAACTTCTCTGAAAGGTGGACATGGACGCTGTGTGAATATACGGTACCTTTTGCTGTGGACCAGGAGTCCTGACAGGTTATCAAGTAGCCCTCAAACCCTTGTAACTCATCCCACTAAGGATGAGATACTTTTAGGTCGACACACTGCCTTCCTTTTTGCAGCTATGAATTTTGGAGGATTAACATGTATCTGTATGTATATGCCTTCTAAAATATTACCGGAAATGACATAAAAACCTGATTATAGTGTGGCTACTGTATCTGTAAATGCTATCAGTGGTACCATCTGGAGCAGAGATGTTAATTTACCTGGTTTCACAGGCTTGAAGAGACTATGTTTAACTTATTTTACTGTAATCTGACTGAAGCTGTAATGTATCAGACTGAGCTGCACACTGTCAGTGTGGGTACGCAGGCACTTATACTGTTGGCACATGAAGGATGTTGACGTGTGGTAGCTATGTTGTGGTTGTGGACAGGATGGTTGAAGGATCAATTAAAGGAAAACGTCCAGTACTATTAATGCTTTAGTGTCTTTTGTCTTTCTATATGGAAAACTGGGGACAGGGGGACGGGGGTCTGCATGGGACGTACGGGAAAAGACAATTAAACCACTCACCTTCCTGCTTTTAAGGGTTTATTACAGAGCTGGTATCACTAACATGTTTAAATAATGAGTTAAACTAAGCACTGTAGATGAACCTGCACAGAAAAAAAACATTTATACAGTAGGAGACGTAAGTTCATAACTTCTGATCAGAGGTAGAAAGTAACAAGGATTTTAAGTACAGTTTTTAGGTATCTGTACTTTACTTGGGTATTTTTCTGGAATCTTTTTACTTTTACTCCCAACATTTTTGCATAAATATCTGTACTTTATACTCCTTACCTATATATAAAGGTAAAGGGTGTAAAGTACAGATATTTCTATAAAGGTAAAGGGTATAAAGTACAGATATTTCTATAAAGGTAAAGGGTATAAAGTACAGATATTTCTATAAAGGTAAAGGGTATAAAGTACAGGTATTTCTATAAAGGTAAAGGGTATAAAGTACAGGTATTTCTATAAAGGTAAAGGGTATAAAGTACAGGTATTTCTATAAAGGTAAAGGGTATAAAGTACAGGTATTTCTATAAAGGTAAAGGGTATAAAGTACAGATATTTCTATAAAGGTAAAGGGTATAAAGTACAGGTATTTCTATAAAGGTAAAGGGTATAAAGTACAGGTATTTCTATAAAGGTAAAGGGTATAAAGTACAGATATTTCTATAAAGGTAAAGGGTATAAAGTACAGATATTTCTATAAAGGTAAAGGGTATAAAGTACAGATATTTCTATAAAGGTAAAGGGTATAAAGTACAGATATTTCTATAAAGGTAAAGGGTATAAAGTACAGATATTTCTATAAAGGTAAAGGGTATAAAGTACAGATATTTCTATAAAGGTAAAGGGTATAAAGTACAGATATTTCTATAAAGGTAAAGGGTATAAAGTACAGATATTTCTATAAAGGTAAAGGGTATAAAGTACAGATATTTCTATGAAGGTAAAGGGTATAAAGTACAGATATTTCTATGAAGGTAAAGAGTATAAAGTACAGATATTTGTGGACAAATGTAGGGAGGAAAACTAAAAAGTTCCCAGAAAAATAAATACCCCAGTAAAGTACAGATAGATAAAAAAAAATCTAGCATCTAAAAGTGCAGTAACAAAGTCCTTTTACTTAGTTAGGTCAGTGTACTGTACCAAAGGTGACACACCTGCTCACGTGCTGCTGTGATATAACCACCATCCAAGCCTTGTGTGGACTGAATGGACTGGACCCCCCACCCCCACCCCCCGGATCAAAGCTCAATGAACAGCAGTGATGTGAGTGTGGGTGAGTCTTTAAACTGTACCTATACTGAGTACACATGTGGAAACTGTAAACCATTATTATATAACAGTAGAAAGATAATCAGCTGTTCAGACATATACAGTGGTACCCCTACTTACAAAATTAATTTGTTGCAGAAGTGTTTTAGTACCATGAATTTTTCGTATATAGTCACATTTTACATGTAAAAGGTCTGATTTGTTCAAAGGCCCCAAATACTACCCCCCAAACCCTTTAAAAATCATAAAAAAATTACAGATTTTGTATGAAATATGTGTTAAAAGTCAAAGAAAATGTAGATTTTAGATGTAATGTATTGGTGTCAGAGGTAAATGTGTCTTCACTGACTGAACATTAAACATTAAACCATTAAATGAACATTTAAATGACATGTGGGTCATTTTCATACCAGACATGTGGGTCATTTTCATACCATTGTGTTTGTTTTGTCACTTTCACCTTCAGCTGTGTTTGTTGACAGACCTTTGGTGGGTGGAGATCCAGGGACGATTGCCTTTCATGGTTTTTCGTGACCTTCCTGGGGTGTGTGTGATGTCAGGGTCAGTGATGGTATGGCTTGTGGACATTTTTTAAGGTTTTTTTTTTCTGCAGGTTCAGGGGTTCGTGGGGTTTGGCCGGCATGTCTTTTGTTGGTGCGGGTGGAGTGATGGCCGCCTGCTCCTTTTTTTGTCGTGTGCTGTTTCACTTTTGTTGATAATACAGACGCTTCTTCTTTTCATTCGCACCAGGGGTCACTTTCTTTGGGCTGATGGTGGGTGGTGGGTGTGAGCTGTGGTGGGTGGTGGGTGTGAGCTGTGGTGGGGTGTCGGTGGACGCACGGGACAGCAGTGGTTCTGTCCTTTACATGTGTATGGTTAGAACTCTGTGATGAATGAGGGTCAAAGGCTCATGAAAAGCATCATGGGCCAATGGGATGATACGTACAGTACGTACAGTAATGTTCATAGTATTTACTTCTCCAGGTGTCAGTTTCCTTTCATAAATAGAACTTTCTTTTGTATTCAGAGACAGAAAAATTGAGGTAAAGTTTTTCGTTACGTGGATTATTCGTTAGCTGCGTCTTTCGTAAGTAGAGGTACCACTGTACTAACCAGCTGTTCAGACACGTACTAACCAGCTGTTCAGACACGTACTAACCAGCTGTTCAGACACGTACTAACCGCCCCTCGCGATTTGATTGGTCCGACCCATTTTGGATTTTCAGATCCTAGGCTGTCTAGTCTGTCTCCCCGTAGCAAATACCATTTGCGGCCACTGGGGACAGACTAGATCCTAGGCTAGGTGTTTAGTTGATTTAGGGCAGGGGTCCCCAAACCTTTTCCTGTGAGGGGCACATAACTTTTCCTTCTCTGTTGAGGGGCGGGGTCAGTTTGTAACAGAAAAAGTGTGACGATTGCAGGAGTGCCTAAATATAAAAATGTATTGTTTTCCAGAAAGCCACAATCAAATAACCCCCTCTGGGTTCTTCACAGAGAAAAAGTCCATTGAACATAAAGTTCTTGGTCTTAACAGGTCAAAGTTCAGCTGAGTTGTCAGAGCAGAATCTCTGACTTAAATGACTCATATGAGCGTCTGTCAAAGTTCTTGTGTTAAACTAGTCACTAACTAATAGTTAATAATGAAAATAGTTCAAAACTAAGGAATATTTTATTGCAAAAGTCCAACTTTATTATCAAATACAAATACACATATATGAAAAAAAAAATCTCTGGTACTGTTCAGGGGGCCGGACCAAATGTGGAGGCGGGCCGCAGTTTGGGGACCACTGGTTTAGATGATGAGGTAGACAGACTGACTCAGTTTCAGTCATCAATTAAAAGTGAAAAAGAAGATATTCATAGACAAAAATGTAACCTGTGTCTTTCTGGATCAGTGGAGTGTGGAAGAAAACTAACTTCATTAACTATGACCTGACAGTGTAGATTTATTTTGAACCAAATCACATTTTTATTCTTTTCTTAATCTAGGAATAAAATACCTCTTAGGTGGGTAGAGTTTCTAAAATAATTAGAAATTGTTACAATTTGACTGAAATTCACAATTTCCCTATAAATGTAAAAGTGCATTTTGTCTGGAATATGATACAGAAAAGATGTCAAAGGCCATCGTCCCTGGAGCATTTCTGTCAGTAAAGCAGTTTATTGCAAGTTTTCAATTCATCCTTTTATTAAAATGAAAATTCTACTACACATAACAGGATAACAGGCACAGTTTCAACTAAAAAAAAGTAGACACACAAGTATAAAAGTACATAAAGTTAAGTTCTGGAACACAGACCGAAAGACAAAAGTTTTGAAAAAAAAAAGTCTGGAAAAAAATCTTACATTTTTATTTGGATAAAAAGCAAAAAGTCTGAATAAAGAAACCTTTCCAGTGAAAGTGAGCTCCATCTTAACCAAAGCTTTATAATGAAAAGTCACATGACTATTTATTCCCTGGCTCTTTAGTGTGCATGGAGTTGACATTTGTAAGGCACTCCCATTTCTAACACACTCTTTATCATTTTTCATGTTTGTTAACATTCACATAAGTGCATGTTTAATCTCAATATAATCTTTACTCTGTGTATGTGGAACTTTTTGTCCATTATCATTAACTCATTCACTGCCAGGTGAATGATAAGAGAATCTTGACTCAGAATATGGTCAATATTCTATAATATTATGTATATATTATACTATATACTATACAATAAAAGACTCTAAGACTACATAACTATGGCACCCATCAAAATTAATTGTAGACTGTTCATTTGGATTTGAATTGACCCCAAAACAGGTGAATGGCAGTGAATGAGTTAAGGTTCTGTCAGAGTACAGTACACAGAAATTCGGTCAGATTAAGACCAAACCAGGCCGGTCCAAAGGGCGGTCTTAATAGAGAGATTCTACTGTGTTTAAAACTGAAATAAGTCCCTACTTTTCATCTATAAACCTGTGGAAAACTGTTCACGAAATGTTCATGACTTTTAGTAGCACCCAAGAATAACATCAGCATGATACATTAGCAGATGATAACTTTAATTTATGATAAAACAGAAATATGTCAGACTGCAATGGTTGATTTCATAAATAAACAATGCATGATTTCAGATCTTTGTCAATAATTGTAATTTCATACACATATGATGGACCAGAAAGATGCATTATTACCATTAAGATGAATTGGTTGTTCGTCTTCGTCTTCATCTATCTCCAAAGACATGATATTTAATACACAAACTTTCTATGAAGCTGAAAAAGTCATACACAGGCGACTGTGGGCTAGCACTGCTCTGCTGGGGGCTAGACCTTTTCTGTTTTTTTTTTTAACCAATCAGAGGTGTCTTATTAACATGTCACGAATATTCATGAGGAACAGCGGAAAAGCCAGTGATTCAACCATAAACCCTGTTCTAGCTCACTGGTAACAAGACAACTATAACCTTGTTTTTCACAAAACTGACGCACAATGTGTTCAACCACAGTAGTGACCACAGTTATATTAAGAAATAATGATGGGAGTTGACCTTTAAAAAAAAAAGATGTATTTGATTTATATAGTGCTTTTTTGGCTTCACAAAGCGCTTCACATTAGTGACCTATTATTCATTCACTCTCGCATGCGCCCTATGGTGGTGGTAAACTACATACATATCCACAGCTGTCCTGGGGCAGGCTGACAGAAGTCCCTCTGACCACCACCAAACATTCAAACACCAGTGTGAGTGACACTGGAGGCAGGAGGGTGAAATGCCTTTGCCCAAGGATTCAAACCACCAACCCTTCAGTTACTGGACAACTCTACCAACTGAGCCATGGTGGCCCCCGAAAAAAATAAATGTGCTTTACTTTATAAACTCAACTGGACTATAAATATAATCAATGATTAAAAACACAGCAAAGGACCAAAATAATGTTTACTGATGGGCCAGTACCCGACATAAGAAAATATCATAAAGATTTGAAGCACCAAAACGTCTCTGTCCAGAATGTTCTTTTTCATAACTGACAGTCGACTGTTTCACACATTCTGATGAAAAACATGAAAAATGAAATGAAAGCTTATGCAATGTAGAATACAACTGTAGGTTATTTTTTTTAAATGGTATTCTGTTTAGATCAGGAGCTTTGATGTGTAGATATTTGTTATCAAGTAAAATTAAATGCATTACTTATCACCCAGAACAATGGTGAGAATTCAATGTGAGAACTTCTGAAAAACTGTCATTTTGAGGCTATGATCAAATATTGGTCTAAAGTAGACAGTGCATCCCAATTTTTTCAATGTTACCAGTTATTTTTCACTTGAGAGGATTCCAATGGTCAAGAAAAGCACTGGGTCGGAGAGTTGTGGTGGTGGTGGGGGGGGGTGCAGAAGGTCGGGTAGATTTTCTATTGAATGATAATAAATATAAAGTAAAATAATATGAAATACGGTGGTGCAGTGGTTAATAGTCGTTCCTCACAGACAGAAGTTTACATGTTCTCCTCGTGTTTGTGTGGGTTTTCTCCAGGTACTCTGGCTCCTCCCACTATCCAAACAAATGCACTGATAGGTTAACTGGTTAACTAGTTAACTGGTTAATCTAAAGTGTCCATAGGTGTGAATGTGACAGTGATTGTTTGTCTATATATGTTCAACCCTGAGATGAACTGGAGACTCATAGAGGGTGTACCCCGCCTTCACCCATTGGAGCTGCATTAGGCCCCCAGTGACCCCTGTGACCCCTGTGACCCTAATGAGGATAAAGTGGGTTCAGATGATGAGACGATAATATGAAAGAAACTGAGAGATTTTCATACAAGACATTGGTCTGTGCTCAAACACCATGCATCCAGGTCTGACCTCTGACCTCTGACGACTGTGGAACAGTTCAAAGGCCCCACCATCAGGGGTCCTGGAGGTGGTCCAAAATGATTAGTCCTACTAAAATTAATTAATAAAAAGGTTTGGTAGATTCAAATTGCGAATACTTTGTAAGTTGTTAAAGGTGTCATTCCGATGAAAACCACTTTTCCACGCTCCGTTAAGAATCTGACGGCTCACCCAGCGTTACCATGGTGACGGCTCACCCAGACTTACCAACACATGCTCCTTTGACAGTGGTTCATCACCTCCACTGGCTGCATACTGCATTCACACTAAACAACAACAGGAACCAGGGACCCAGAAAAAGCCGGTTCATCTGACGACAGAGGGACTTTAGCGTCACCCACGTGAGGTTAAGCCCGTCCCCCATCTCAGCGAATCTGAAGTAGCATTAGCATTAGCATCTACAAGAGAAGACGGAGCCACAGTAGCTGCTGCACAAACTGAAAAAAAAATGGCGGATGAAACTGGTTGATGTGCTCTGTGTGGAAATAAAGCCTTATGTACAACAAGCAAAAAGCAACAGCATGAAACCTAGCTGGATGCTACCTGGATAAAGAGAGGTTAAATACACACAGCGAGAGGGGAGGGGGGAGTGTTCCTTCACGCATTCTGAGCCAATCAGAGACGCCTCGTCACCGCGTCATTGACATGTATGAGGAAGTACCATAAACTCAAGTCATTTTTCTGCCGTGAAAAAACAGCTGGAAACAAAACAATCCAGACATTTTTTTATAGAACCAACACACAATATATTCAATAACAATGGACAAAACAGTAATATTAATGAAATAACCATGGAATGACAGATTTAAATAACCTGATCACATGACTGATCCAACTAGTAACAACAGGACATGGGGGGAGAGGGGGTCACCTTAAATGACGCAATCACACATGACATCATAACCTCACTAAGTCTATGGCACCAGACCCAGAAGATTGACCAGTGCTACAGGAGGGGTCAAAGGTCAAGTCTAGCCCCATCTGCATCTGCTCAAGCCCTATACCAGGCGGCAGCGACCTGGAGGGATCAGGATTCACCCTCTCAACAAAGTCAACAGTCAAGAAACTGTGGAGCCATGAGGGGCTTCCTGTTTAAACATTTGAACATGACATGAACAGTTGAGTGTAAAGATAAAAGTCATAGTAACTGTACGAGTCTTTACACAGCAGCAGTAAAGTTGAGTGTTAAACGCATGCAGTAGGATATTACAGCAGCAGATGGCGCTGTTGTCCACTGTTGAGATGCTCTAGTGGTCAGAGGGATGTTATTTTGTCTGACCCTATTTTAACTGCTCACATTAAGTCACCATATCCACCCCTTCTGCCTCTTCTGTGCTGTAGTCTCATCCAATCCATTCTTCTTTACTGTGCAGTGTGTTACCCTCAATAATAAAAACACACTCATACCTGCTCAAGAATAATTGACCTTTCAACCCTCAGTCTGCCAACCCACATTATTACTACACATGTTCCATGACCCCCAGCACCCACTACTCTCATACTTTACCTTCTCCCCTCTGGTCATCAACTACCCTCAGGAATAACCCCCTCTGCCATCACAGCTCTGAACAGCAGGCAGTAGATGTCATGTTTTTTGTGTGTATATGTGTGTATGTATTTCATAGTGTGGCACATGTGTTGGTGTTTTGTGTTGTGGAACAGAACTGTGAAAATGAATTTCCCCTCAGGGACAAGACATCATGAATCTGAATCTGATATCAATCAATTGATCAAACTTTATTTCTATAGCACTTTTCATACATAGTACATGTAGCATAAAGTGGTTTACATCAGACCCCCCCCCATCCCCCATTATCCCGCAGGTGTAGGAACAAGTTAAAATGTTAAAATAAAAAATAAATAAATAAAATAATAATAATAATAATAATAATAATAATAATAATTGTAATAAAATAAAAGTAAATACATAAAATAGCAAAGAACCTAAATGTAATTAAAAGCTAAGTTAAAAAGGTAGGTTTTCAGTTTACCCTAAAAATATGAACACTGTCAGTGGACCTCAGATCCTCAGGTCGACTGATCCATAGTTTAGGGAAATTTAAACTGAACCTAAATAAATAAACCTCACCATGTGTTTTAGTGTGAACTCTAGGGACAATTAAAAGCTTATGACCTGAGGGTCTGAGAGGGCTCACATGTTAAAAGCAGATCTGATAAATAAACAGGGCCACAAACATTAAGGATCTTAAAAATCAATAAAATCATCTTAAAATCATGTGATGCATATTCTGATCAGATCTCATCATATATGATCACTGAATGTTAATCTTATTTTAGATCAGGGCTCTCAAACTAATTTCTTTCATTTTCCACATTCAGCCTGATCTTATCTCCATTGGACCAAACCAGTAAAATAATAGCATAACAAGGCAGTCAGACACAACAGACCTCTGCCAAGGCTTGATATGGAGTCATATGACGTCAACACATGACGTACATAGGTGTTGACCAGTGATGTCTGAAGGTCAGACCATGTGAATGAAAAAAAACGCCAGATTCTATTTTGTCTGAATCCTGAGATATTACCACTGATGTGTTTAGCGGTTGACCTTGAGTGTGACCTTGATCTTTGACCTTCATTGCTCAAAATGTAATGGGTTCTTCCTTGACCCATTATCTATCATTCCAGAAAGTTTCATCAAAATCTGTTCAGAACTTTTTGCGTAATCCTGCTGACAGACAGACAGGCAGGCAGACAGACAGACAGACAGACTCAAATTTAATACCTCCTTGGCGGAGGTAAATATAATAATGGATTAAATTTCTATAGCGCTTTTCAAGGCATCTAAAGTGCTTTACATTATTACCTCTGCCAAGGACGTATTACATTCGGGTTCATCTGTCTGTCCCATTAGATTTTGAGCAATGAAGGTCAAAGGTCAAGGTCACACTAAAGGTTAACAGCTAAAACACATCAGTGGTAATATCTCAGGATTCAGACAAGATAGAATCTGGTGTTTTTTTTCATTCACATGGTCTGACCTTCAGACATCATATGGGTCAACACCTATAACCCTAACCTTTGACCCCTAACCCTAACCTTCAGACATCATATGGGTCAACACCTATAACCCTAACCTTTGACCCCTAACCCTAACCTTCAGACATCATATGGGTCAACACCTATAACCCTAACCTTTGACCCCTAACCCTAACCTTCAGACATCATATGGGTCAACACCTATAACCCTAACCTTTGACCCCTAACCCTAACCTTCAGACATCAGATGGGTCAACACCTATAACCCTAACCTTTGACCCCTAACCCTAACCTTCAGACATCAGATGGGTCAACACCTATGGCTCCATCACGTCACGTGTTGACGTCACATGACCCCATATCAAGCCTTGGCAGATGTCTGCTGTTGGTTACTGCCTTGTTGATCCCTTATTCATTCACTCTCACATGCTCCCTCTGGTGGTGGTAAACTTCATATTTATCCACAGTTTGCACCTGCAGCCCCTCCCACCACCACCACCAAACATTCATACACCAGTGTGAGTGACAGTGGAGGTAAGGAGGGTGAGGTGCATCTCCCAAGGACACAACGGACTGACTAGGACAGAGCAGGAATTGAACCACCAACCCTTGGGAACACTTGGGAGCACTTTTTGCACTGTGGTACTTCATCCCTGGATCATGAGGCGGTGGCTCTGGGACTCTAAACCCAGTCCAAATGTTCAGGCTTAAATGAAATGTGGTCTTATTACACTGAGGATTCCTGTTCCAGCTGCTGTGGGTTCAGGTCTGGTCCACTTAGGGGGGGGGGGGGCTGTGTGTTGACATTCCAGCCTCATACCAGCTGCATGTGACACACAATGGTGGGATTGTTCCTGACACTGCTCAGAGTGACAGCTGAGGATGAAGCCACATCTAGTCCATGAAGAAGCTGGACCTGGTTTGAATCAACTCCATTCATCTGTGTATTTATATTGATCAGTATTGTCTCTCTATTAAAGTCGATCGTTATAATTTAATCTCTCTGAAGTTCTTTCTGTCATCTCTTTTTCATTTTGCCTAATCATTTTCAAAATGCACAGGTTTCAAACATGCGGCCCAGGGGCCAAATGTGGCCCACCAAAGGTTCCAATACGGCCCCTGGGATGAATTTTCTAAGGTCAATAGTTCCACAGTCAAATCTGTGAAACTGATTTTAGTTCAGGTTCTACATAAAGACCAATAGTATCTACAGTCAAATAACATAAAGGAAAGAAAATTAGTTTGAGACCCCTGCACTAAAATGCAATAAAAATAGAGTAAAATGGGGCGGCTATGGTTCAGTTGGTAGAAGGGGTCGTTCAATGACTGAAGGGTTGGCAGTTTGCATCCTGGCTCTGGTTGTCCTTGGGCAAAGACACTGAACCCTGACTTAGTCTCCCAGTAGGACTGACAGAACCTTAGAAACCTACTGATGTATGAGTGTGTGTGAATGGGTGAATGTGAGGCTAATGTAAAGAGCTTTGAACCATGAAGGTGGAACAGAACTATAGAAGTGCAGAACATTTACCTTAGATTACAAAGATTTACCAGGTTAGTTTAATGTTTAACCCGAACTACAAACGAGCCGACCGACCCCAGCCCCGATGTCATTTAAAATATTTTTCTTTGGATGACCACGGGTGACCGCTCACTTCGGGTCAGCCCACACATCACATATTAACTGACTGATATGAACTAAAACAACTAAAGCCATGAATATACCAGAGAACAGCTGTAGAACAACTGACCACTGGACTGACCAGTCTGCATCAAAGGGTTAATCGGTTGTCATGCTCTTCATGTTTGAGACCCCTGGTGTAAGGTCTCAGTAACAGAGAAGGTCCAGTAAACATCCTGTGTCTTTTTTGCCAGTGTTTTTACGTAGTCCACCTGTCGGCCTTCGCTCACACAGCGTGGTCATGTGACCCTGTTCTGACGCTGCTGATTGGTTGAGTGTCGTACAGCCTCTACAGCCGCACATGTGTTGTGTGGCTGTTGTTCTGACACACATGCAACAGGAGACGTCCAACTGCAGCGTTACAACCCTGCACGGCAGCGACAACTGCGTGACCAACTGCTGCTGGGTATTCTGGGACTGTGGGATTGTGGGGCAGGACCGCTGATGGAAGGGCTCTGCAATGCTCCGTGGTCGAGGAAAACACAGCTTTGGCTTTAAAATGGCTCATTTGATGGAGGCTTTCTGAACTGAGGCACATAAAGCTGTCAGTGTGGTGTCGTTATAGAGAGTAAAAACAGCTCAGTACAAAATAAACCAATAAAATCAAGAAAAAAGGCAACAAATGCTGGTTGATGATGTGTTAAAGGAGCCTCGTTTTGGCTTCTTCCTCAACTTGTTCTGCATTCAGGTTATTTTACACGTCTGTTGGTGAATGTTTTTCCCTTGGAGCCAGAGTCAGATAAGCACCGTTCCAAGATGAATGCTTCAGAGTAGGGCTGGGTGATTTTAAGAAAAAAAGTCATTTAAAATCAAGTTTCAGTGGTTCAGCAACATTTGCAAACATCACAGAAAAACAACAAAAGCAACAAAAAACAAGTTGCATACATGACAGTATAAATTCAATTATTTTGGGTTGTTATTTGTTGAGCTAAAAGCAAAGTGTCACAACATGCAGAATTTCTAAGTAGAACCATTTCTCTGGATCTCACATCATCTGATTTAAAGAAAACACAATGATATTGACAATGATACTATTACTACTGATAGGTACTAGGACTGAGCATTTGAACTAAATTACAATATAGCTTCAGTAGACCAGAATGACCAGCACTACCAGTGCAACATAGACCAGAATGACCAGTATAACCAGTGTAACATAGAACAGAATGACCAGTATTACCAGTGTAACATAGACCAGAATGACCAGTATAACCAGTGTAACATAGAACAGAATGACCAGTATTACCAGTGTAACATAGACCAGAATGACCAGTATAACCAGTGTAACATAGACCAGAATGACCAGTATAACCAGTGTAACATAGACCAGAATGACCAGTACTACCAGTGCAACATAGACCAGAATGACCAGTATAACCAGTGCAACATAGACCAGAATGACCAGTATAACCAATGTAACATAGACCAGAATGACCAGTATTACCAGTGTAACATAGACCAGAATGACCAGTACTACCAGTGCAACATAGACCAGAATGACCAGTATAACCAGTGCAACATAGACCAGAATGACCAGTATAACCAATGTAACATAGACCAGAATGACCAGTATAACCAGT
This sequence comes from Siphamia tubifer, assembly GCA_020466265.1. Taxonomy (NCBI): domain Eukaryota; kingdom Metazoa; phylum Chordata; class Actinopteri; order Kurtiformes; family Apogonidae; genus Siphamia; species Siphamia tubifer. The sequence continues at coordinate 6,130,846 of CM035797.1, forward strand.
GCAACATAGACCAGAATGACCAGTATTACCAGTGTAACATAGACCAGAATGACCAGTATAACCAGTGTAACATAGACCAGAATGACCAGTATAACCAGTGTAACATAGACCTAAATGACCAGTATAACCAGTGCAACATAGACCAGAATGACCAGTATAACCAGTGTAACATAGACCAGAATGACCAGTATAACCAGTGTAACATAGACCTAAATGACCAGTATAACCAGTGCAACATAGACCAGAATGACCAGTATAACCAGTGCAACATAGACCAGAATGACCAGTATAACCAGTGTAACATAGACCAGAATGACCAGTATTACCAGTGCAACATAGACCAGAATGACCAGTATAATCAGTGTAACATAGACCAGAATGACCAGTATAACCAGTGTAACATAGACCTAAATGACCAGTATAACCAGTGCAACATAGACCAGAATGACCAGTATAATCAGTGTAACATAGACCAGAATGACCAGTATTACCAGTGTAACATAGACCAGAATGACCAGTATAACCAGTGTAACATAGACCAGAATGACCAGTATTACCAGTGCAACATAGACCAGAATGACCAGTATTACCAGTACAACATAGACCAGAATGACCAGTATAACCAGTGTAACATAGACCAGAATGACCAGTATAACCAGTGTAACATAGACCAGAATGACCAGTATTACCAGTATACCCCAATGGTTGGTTTATAACTTCTCTGGAAGAACTATATTTTATCCTTCTGTTATTTAGAAGGTTTGGGTTAACCTTAACCCAAACCCTCATGAAAATACATCTATTTTCAGAAAACATTAAAGCTGAAAACCACTTTTCCACATTCCTTTTGGAATCTGATGGGTCACCCCAAGTTACCAACACATGCTGGGTTAAAAAACAGTCTTGAGTCCAAGACCAAACTTGAGTAGTACAGCCGTGCACTGATAATATTTGAACTGTATACTTAATATAACAAACTGTGGCAGCACGGTGGCTGAGTGGTTAGTGCTGTTGATCACAGCAAGAAGGCCCGGGTTTGCTACGGTTTCCCCCATCACCCGAAAATATGTTGTTAGGCATCAAGGATGGGTCAAATGCAGAGTACAAATTTCATTGTATAATGAGAAATACAGTACTTTACCTTTACACTAGGGCATTAACAGACACATTGACTAGTTCACACGTCGACTCCCGTAGCACGAATCGACAAGTCACATGTTATTCTTCCTCTCTCTCTTTCTCTCTCTCTCTCTCTCTCTCATTCTCCCTCAACACGTAAACACAGCCAGACCTAAACAAGACAAGGCTGCTGCAGGTAAGACAGGAGCGATGGTCTGACCAAAAACAAAAGAAAGTGACAGACACATGAGTGGAAAAACTTCACCATAGATGAAATATACAACAGTACAGCCATCTGAAGAGACATCCACGAGCTAACCTGAGTGATATGAGCAGCATCCGCTAGCTAACCTGAGTGATATGAGCAGCATCTGCTAGCTAACCTGAGTGATATGAGCAGCATCTGCTAGCTAACCTGCGTGATATGAACAGCATCCGCTAGCTAACCTGAGTGATATGAGCAGCATCCGCTAGCTAACCTGGATGATATGAGCAGCATCCGCTAGTTAACCTGAGTGATATGAGCAGCATCCGCTAGTTAACCTGGATGATGTGAGCAGCATCTGCTAGCTAACCTGGGTGATATGAGCAGCATCTGCTAGCTAACCTGGATGATATGAGCAGCATCTGCTAGCTAACTTGGATGATATGAGCAGCATCTGCTAGCTAACCTGGATGATATGAGCAGCATCTGCTAGCTAACCTGGATGATGTGAGCAGCATCTGCTAGCTAACCTGGATGATATGAGGAGCATCTGCTAGCTAACTTGGATGATATGAGCAGCATCTGTTAGTTAACCTGAGTGATATGAGCAGCATCTGCTAGCCAACTTGGATGATATGAACAGCATATGCTAGCTAACCTGGATGATATGAGCAGCATATGCTAGCTAACCTGGGTGATATGAGCAGCATCTGCTAGCTAACCTGGATGATATGAGGAGCATCTGCTAGCTAACTTGGATGATATGAGCAGCATCCGTTAGTTAACCTGAGTGATATGAGCAGCATCTGCTAGCCAACTTGGATGATATGAACAGCATATGCTAGCTAACCTGGATGATATGAGCAGCATATGCTAGCTAACCTGGGTGATATGAGCAGCATCCGCAAGCTAACCTGAATGATAGAGCAGCATCTGCGAGCTAACCTGAATCATATGAGCAGCATCTGCGAGCTAACCTGAATCATATGAGCAGCATCTGCGAGCTAACCTGGATGATATGAGCAGCATATGCTAGCTAACCTGGATGATATGAGCAGCATATGCTAGCTAACCTGGATGATATGAGCAGGATCTGCTAGCTAACTTGGATGATATGAGCAGCATATGCTAGCTAACCTGGATGATATGAGCAGCATATGCTAGCTAACCTGGATAATATGAGCAGCATATCCTAGCTAACCTGAATGATAGAGCAGCATATGCTAGCTAACCTGGATAATATGAGCAGCATATGCTAGCTAACTTGGGTGAGCAGCAGTGCAGACAACAGACATTAAGACAACGCACTCTTTTTTTCCAAACATGAGGTGGTCAAACTGATTATTAAAGATCAAAATAATATATTTTTTAATATAATAGATCAGCAGTTACTCTATTTAACTGTTAGAGGTTGTTTTCTTCATTTCCCATTCATCTGTTTCATCTGCTTTTATTCAGTCCAGAACAGAAGCAGCAGAATAAAACATCTGTATTCTTATTCAGGTGTTGTTTCAGCTCAAACTAGACTTATTGAAGACTTTCTTCCTGGCGTCAGGTGGTCAGATGGACTGTGTAGGTTTCCAGTGTGTTTCTAACCCTGACCTTGTGGTTCAGTGACTGAAGCCAAAGTGACTGTCCTGAATCTGATGGCACTGGTCGATCTTCTGCGTAAATCCGTCTTCAGGCCATGTGTTGGTCCAGTGAGCAGAGTCATTCTGAAGGTCTGACGTCCTGCTTCTCCTTCCACAGCCCAAAGCCCAGGATGAAGTCATAGAACATGATCTAAGTTTGTGGCCAGATGATTGAATCATACATTTTCCTTTAATTTGGGGTTATTAAATGAACAGAGCTGCTCTCTGTGAACGCGCCTTAGCTCATTTTCTCGCTTATGGCTCATTTGAATGGCTCTGAATTAGGGGTAAAATTAGTACTTTTTATTGGGTAGACTGTGTTTCCAATTCCCAATTAACTAAAAAGTTGTACTTTGGGAACAAAGTGGAGGCTCATTATTGGATAAAGTCAAATATCACAACAAATACCTCAAATGTGGATGTGGTTTGTGGAGGATTATAGTTTGTTTTAATCAGGAGTTCAGCCACAGATGGATGTGTTTGTTTGTTTGTTTGTTTGTTTTTCGGGTGTTTACATAGAATAAACACGTCCCCACATGGACAGGTTGTTTAATTCAGGTGGATCCAGGTTTAAGATGGATTTAGAATCGAGCCTTTAGATAATAAATGATTGTGATATTTTCATTGTTTATGATGTTTCTATTGTCAGTTAGAAAACACTTAATCATGTGTCTGTCCTGTTCTGGAACAACCTCATGAATCCAGTCTTTCTCAAGGTTTCCATTACATGTAAATGATCACCATGTGGCGCATGGCGACGCCAAAATAAAAGCCACCGTGCCTTCAGAATTATGATCTTTTTTTTTGTTCTAGAAGTTACAGATGTAAAATAGAAAAACAGTCTGAGAGCACAGACCTCCGCCAAGGCAGACCTCGGGGTGTGTGTGTGTCTGGGGGTCCGGATCACCACCAAAATCTAATCGTTTATTGATCTCCCCATTACCACCATACCCTGAAAATGTTAGAAAAATCCATCCATTTGTTTTTGAGTTATGTTGAACACAGGCCAACCATTGTGATTTATCAAAAAACAGAGGTGTGTGTGTGTGTGTGTGTGTGTGTGTGTGTGTGTGTGTGTATATGTGTGTGTATGTGTGTGTGTGTGTGTATGTGTTTGTGTGTATGTGTGTGTATATGTGTGTGTATGTGTGTATATGTGGATATGTGGATATGTGTGTGTGTGTGTGTGTGTGTATGTGTGTGTGTATGTGTGTGTGTATGTGTGCATGTGTGTATGTGTGTGTATGTGTGTGTGTGTGTGTGTATGTGTGTGTGTGTGTATATGTGTGTGTGTGTGTGTATGTGTGTATGTATGTGTGTGTGTGTGTGTGTGTGTGTGTGTGTGTATATGTGTGTGTGTGTGTGTGTATGTATGTATGTGTGTGTGTGTATGTGTGTGTGTTAGATGTTGTGACCTCTGACCCTCATTCTCACATCAATGACATAAATGAATTTTCTGTTTCCTTGTGTGTGTGGGGGGGGGGTCATCTGGGTCTGTGTACGTGGTGTTTATTTGCTCATGAAAGAGAATTAGGGAAAATAAAAACAGGCAGTTTTTCACAGATTTTACTGCCAGTGTGTGACGACACAGTACAGCGGTGCGCCCTGGTTCACTCTGAGAACAAAAACTGAGCGTCTCTAGACGGGCCACATTCAGAGGGGGGTACTGGCGTTTGAGCTGGTGGGGGTGTGTTTGAAAAAGCTCTGGCCATGGCTCAGGGGGGTCTGGAAGAATCAGGGGGAGAACGTGGCTCATAGGTCTGACTGAGAGCTTTAGAGCCCCCCCCCCACCACCACCACCACCACCACACACATACACACACACACACACACACACACACACACACACACACACACACACACACACACACACACACATACACACACCTGAACTTCTGGTCAGTTATTGTTACCTGTCATGGTCTTTAAGTGAGTTTAATGTGATGGAGGGATAGCTTTGTCACCTGTGGGATCAATAAAGTTATTCTATTCTATTCTATTCTATTCTATTCTATTCTATTCTATTCTATTCTATTCTATTATGTTCTATTCTATTCTATTGTATTGTATTCTATTGTATTGTATTCTATTCTATTCTATTATGTTCTATTCTATTATGTTCTATTCTATTCTATTGTATTCTATTCTATTCTTCATGAATAAAACTAGACCATCATGGGTTTATCAGATTGACAGCAGCACAGGAGACAAATGAAAGTATTTAAATCCAAACAACTTTAATTATGTGCTTTACTTTCTATTTTTGCTCTCAGAGACCCCCCCCCCCCACACACACACACACCCTGCAGCTGCACATTTACAACATTTGTTTAGTGGATTGAACAGCTTGTCATTGCCACCTGTTTCAAACCAAATTGTTATCCCACGCCCTGAAGACCCCCACACCCTGAGGACCCTCACACCTGCTCCTCCAAACCTCCACCCAGACCCAGACCACATCCCTGCTCCTGGAGGGAACCAGGAAGTGCTCGTAACAGACTAACATACGACCTGAGCTGCTCACCAACCAAATATAAAGACGTCTCCTACTACAAAAGCCCCCAGAGACTGTAGAAGGCAGATCAGACCCCCCCCCAAATGACCTTAATAAGCCATATATTTCATTTTCATTAGCGGCGGTCCACCCCGACTTGTCGATCACCAGCAAAATGTAATCATTTATTCCTTGTGCCAGTATTAATAAATCATCTGAGTCCATCCATAGTATTTGCAGAGTAATGACCTTGTGCTACTGGTTCTCCACAGAACCCATCTGTGGTGGGTTCTGTTGGTCCTATTGAGATCCAGTATCTGACGTCGCAGCATGGTCACGTGACAAGAAAAAAGTGGGCGTATCCATCTTGGCAGTAATGGCGTTGGTAGATGGTCAGACACTGGTAGCAGAGACGTCCCAAAAATACAAACTTACAACGAAGTTCAGGAATATGTCGTTACAGCGCAAATAATCTGACAAATGATCAGCTGATACGAAAGGTGCCACAGTTATTATTTCACTCATTACTGGTTAAAATGGTTGGTGGGTGTTGTGTTGTTGTTGACAGTCGGTCTCACCACCGACGTGAAAACCGTGTGAGTTTTTTTTTTTCTTTTCCTACATGGAAACCAACTCCAGGAGCCCTTGTATCCAAGGTTACGAAGCGGTGTCGTCTGCACTGCTGTCAGACGTAGCTAGCACAGCTAATAAACAAACATGCTAATAAAACACTTCAGATTAAACTGGGATAATTTAACACTTACCCTTCCAGTGATGATGCTGCAGTTTTTGGAATTTTTTTTTTAACCTTTATTTACCCAGTTGTGTCCCACTGAGGTCAATTATCTATTTTTCAAGGGAGACCTGCCCTATCAGTGCATGTCTTTGGATGGTGGGAGGAGCCAGAGTACCTGGAGAAAACCCACGCAGACACGAGGAGAACATGCAAACTCCACACCGAAAGGTCTGGTGTGGGAATAGAACCAGGGTCTTGGTTCGATTTAATATTCTACAACTGAATGTTTCAAAAAGGAAGCCAGACTGAGTCCATTTGTAAACCAGGCTCTTGTAGGCTCTCAGAGAGTTCCCTGACTTCCCTGATGGGAAGCTAATGAGGTAGCTGTAGATGTTAGCATACTGCACATTGCGGACGTCTTCTGCCGAGGAAGAGATACTTTTGAAAAACACCCCAGGGGCATTATACGGGTCTGTTATATTTAATCTGTCCAATTTCTTGTCTCGTCATCTGAACCCACTTTATCTTCCCTCGGGGGTCACTGGGGGCTTAATCCAACTACAATGGGTGAAGAATGAGTCTCCAGTTCATCTCAGGGCTGAACATATATAGACAAACAATCACTGTCACATTCACACCTATGGGTGATTTAGATTAACCAGTTAACTAGTTAACCAGTTAACCTATCAGTGCATGTGTTTGGATGGTGGGAGGAGCCAGAGTACCTGGAGAAAACCCACGCAAACATGGGGAGAACATGCAACTCCACACAGAAAGGTCTGGTGTGGGAATAGAACCAGGGACCTTCTGTCTGTGAGGCACGAGTGCTAACCACTGCACACTGTGCCTGTCATTATAGTTAATCTGTCCAATTTCTGCATATGAATCTGAATTTCAGGTGAACTGATGTGATGAAGATGTTTACTGTCATAATGTTAACAGTGGCGCCGTGGTCGTCATGGTTACTGCCAACATGGCATCCTGACAACTAATAGTCATGTGACGTCTGGAGCTCAATAGTCTTTATTGTCAGTAAGTTTACACACTGAAATGTGTCCTCTGCATTTAACCCATCGCAAGAAACTAGGAGCAGTGAGTTGCCATATCAGACGCCCAGGGAGGAGATGGAAGGGGGGGTTAAGTTCCTTGCTCAAGGGCACATCAGTCAACAACTCACTGCCAGAGCCGGGACGCGAAGCACGAACCCTTCAGTCAACGGACGACCCGCTCAACCAACTGAATCACAGCTATTTACCAGTGTTAAACCAACTTACATTACTCCAAAGAGTGTTGAGTTTTAACTATTTGAAAACACGATATAACTACTGGAATAACTTCTCACTCAGTTTGGGTGCAGAGGTTGGTGGGTGGAGCTTTTCTGAGTAATTTTTTTTAACACTGAAATGTATCTTACACTTATCAGTGTTGAATTAACTGACAGAACACTAAATATATGACACTGACAGTGTAAAACCTGTGTTAACTCCAATTATTTCCACCAACACTGGAAGTTATCTGGTTAAATTTTTACACTGCCCATTGTTGGAACAATTGTGAAAGAATTAAAATACTGCATTTTTTTTACACTAGCAAATTAGCTGTGCATGACGCTCAGCTCTTTCCAGTGGAGTGTACAGTTAAATCCACTGAATAATCCATCCATCATGTCAAGTCCTGCGTCAGTTCTTTCCTCATATGTTTAAATCTTGTTCATATTTGACTGAATCTACATCAGAGGTTTCATCAGAGTCAATCTAACACTCACTTTATTCATCACAAACCCATGTACACCTCAGACAATGAGCTCATGTATTCCACTAACAATAACTGTCAGGTAGGTCCAGCCTGTTATATAAACCCCCTGAGGCCGCAGCACAAAACACTAAAGCCCGTCCACCTCCTGTATTAGATCCAGATTGTTTGAGCTGAAGCAGAACCATGTCTTCATCCGCAGATACAATGAGTGACGCCGCCGCTGATTCTTAACACAGTAAAACACATCTGCACAGGTTTTGTTTCAGTGCATTTATGGGTATTTTCATGTTTATCTCCAATTATAACATGACAGAAGGATTACCTCAACCAGAACGTTGGCCTCATCTGTGTAGAGATGGATGAACTGGTTCTGCTGCAGTTTGTCCTGTAACATGTTCACGTCTGTCTGTCTGTCTGTCTGTCTGTCTGTCTGAGTTTGTGTATTAAACCTCACAACAACAACTGAAAAACTAACCCTTGTTGGGGTTGGCAAGTGATTGTGTCACCATGGCAGAAAATGTCACTTACAGATTCACCGCACTATCAAAGTAGAATCAGAGAACCTGGTAAGACTGACTATGATCTGGATTCATAGTCTGGAGACGATCCATAGACCAGAGGTGGTCAAAGTACTGACATTTTGGACTTAAGTAGAAGTACAACTACTTGTGGGAAAAATACTCTGGTAAAAGTAAGTACTGTTTCAACTCTTTAACTAAAGTAAAAGTAAAAAAGTACAACTTCTCAATTGTAATAAAGTAAAAAAGCTTTTTTTTAAATGAAATAATACTTTATTTAAGTAGTAAAAACAAGAAAAATGTTAAAAATATTGAAAAACTAAAGCTTTCAAAAATGAATTACGGTAGTGTATAGATGACGTGTTTTTTTGGTCATGTACTTGGTTTAGTGGGTATGGACAGGAAATTTAGGAACAATTTAAAGTCATGAATAAAAATTTTTTTTAAAGTATAATTATGAGGGGAAAAATGTAAATTGTGAGATAAAAAGTTAAAATTATGAGAAACATTCATAATTAAGAGAAAAAGTCAAAATTATGAGGAATAAAAGACAGAATTCTGAGACAATTTCTGATTTACGACTTATTTTTCATACTGTCACATTTGTCTAGTTTGAAAAACTAATGAGTCTATTCTGAGAATGTAAAAAAAATACAGATATTTATTCAAAAATGAAGGGAGTAAAAGTAAAAAGTTGGCAGAAAACTTAAATACTCAAATAAAGTACAGATACCTAAAAAATGTACTTAAGTACAGCAAAGGAAGTACTTGTACTTAGTTACTTCCACCTCTGCCATAGACTGATCTTAAAGGGATAGTTTGGTATTTTTCAAATGAATCTGTATGGGATCACCTTTTTTACTCTGGTGCACCCACCGTGACCCCTGACCTTGTAAGTAGTGTCATGATAAGTCCATTTTTTAACTATAAAACACACAGAAATTACCAATAAAACAATATTACTAACTAGACTAAACTGTTTTTTAAACTACTTTAGTCATTTCATTTGAAGAAATCTACAAATCTTTCTTTAGAACATTTCAAAACTTTAAAAAAATCCTAAAGATCGTGGTCTAAACAAACACCAACCAACATAGAACTGATCACATTCAGTCAGACAGAGGATCCACAAAGACACTCAACATTTATAAATGACACTTAAAAAAAACAGTTTTAAAAAAATAACATAAGCCTCTAACCAATCATATTGCACCATAAATGTGTCACCTAAAATCCTGTCTAACCAATAAAATAACAGATTATTTAAAATGCTGATGTCATGTGATGCAACAAGGAAGTACAGGAGACAAGAGCACATGTTTGGTCACATGCATGACTAGTGTCGTGATAAGTCCATTTATAAAACACACAGAATAGACTATACTAAATAGACTAAACTGTTTTTTAAACTATTTTAGTCATTTCATATGAAGAAATCTACAAATCCTTTTTAAAACAGTTCAAAACTTTAAAAAATGCTACTTCACATACTTCACAATGACATTTAATTGTCGCCTTTTGAACAACATTTCATTTATAGTCGTCCATTCAACCTTATGCTCATCAACTTTTCAGAATTCCTTACTAACATGAATATTTTTTTGTATTTTTTTATGATTTTAGAATCATTCTGAAATGAAATGTTCAGTTTTTCAGTCAAATATGTTCATGGATAATGAAGACATTGTTGTTTTATCAGTTTAAAGCTGCCAATTCATGTTTATTTCATTAATATTACTGTGTTCTTCATTGTTATCGAATACATTGTGTGTTTGTTCTATTTAAAAAAACAGCCAGATTGTTTTGTTTCCAGCTGATTTTTCACGGTAGAATAATGACTTGAGGTGAAACAACCGGTACTTCCTCATACATGTCCATGACACGGTGATGAGGCGTCTCTGATTGGCTTAGAATGTGTGAAGGAACACTCCCCCCTCCCCTCTCATTGTGTAGGTATCCAATTAGCATCCAGCTAGGTTTCCTGCCGTTGCTTGTTCTGAAAACGTGCAAGGAAAAAACGAGGCTTTATTTCCACAGAGAGCACATGAACCAGTTTCATCCGCCATTTTTTCAAGTTTGTGCAGCAGCTACAGTGGCTCCGTCTTTTCTTGTAGATGCTAATGCTAATGCTACTTCAGATTCACTGCCGGGGACGGGCTTAACCCCATGTGGGTGACGCTAAAGTCCATCTGACGTCTGATGGACCGGCTTTTTCTGGGTCCCTGGTTCCTGTTGTTTAGTGTGAATGCAGTATGCAGCCAGTGGAGGTGATGAACCACTGTTAAAGGAGCATGTGTTGGTAAGTCTGGGTGAGCCGTCACCATGGTAACGCTGGGTGAGCCGTCACCATGGTAACGCTGGGTGAGCCGTCACCATGGTAACGCTGGGTGAGCCATCAGATTTTAAAAGGACAAAAGTGGAAAAGTGGTTTTGAACAGAATGACACCTTTAAGAATTCATGAAAAAATATAAAATATATACCCTAACGGGACAAAGTCATTTATAAATGATGGTACTCCAAAATAAAGGTCAAAGGTAAATTTTTTAAAGTGAGCATAGAACATTTATGCTTGGGACTTTTCATGTATTTCTGTAGTTGATTGTGTTTTTGTAAAGGCCTCTGAGACGACTTTGTTGTGATTTAGGACTTTATAAATAAAATTGAATTGAATTGAATTTATTTTAGGGCGCTTTCACACCACTAGTTCGATTATTTGGTCCGCACTAGCCAGTGAAATTGTTACTATGTTTATAAAGATTCCAATGTGGTCCGCTTTCACACCAGCAAACAAACCAAAGTTGGTTCGATTGACGTTTCATTTATTTTCCGGTAGAAATAAGTGCCAATTTTGACCCAAAATGGAGCGACACATTCACACATTGGTACTTGCTCTGATAGTTGCTTATTATATTCTTTGTATTGGACATTTCTAACAAAATATCCAAGTTGCGAGTGAATCAAGGCTGCGTCTGGAGAACAACGTGCTTATGCATTGGAGTCGCCGAAGACGCATAGCGCGTCATTTCAGGCTGAAGAGACTAGCTATTTACAGGAATGTGGTTTGACCAAAGGTCTATGGTTTGGACCCGAGTTTGCGTTCACACCAAAGGGACCGCACCAAAGTTTGGCATTTGGTGTGGGGTCAAGCGGACCGAGACCACCTCTTTTTGGAGGTCTCGGTCCGCTTGATTTAGTGCACACCCAAGTGTGATTGATGCTTTCACACCAACGAAAACAAACCGAACCAAGAGCTTTAGGTTCGAATGGGTCGTTTAGTGCGCACCAACTCATGTTGGTGTGAAAACACCCTTAGACCTTAAAGGGATAGTTTGTTATTTTTCACATGAATCTGTACTGGATCAGCGTCTTTACTCTGGTCCACTAATACGAGGCCCAGAACAATGTGGACCCCAATGCAAGACTTCCAGACACAAATATAATTTAACAGCTTTATTGGTAAATGTGTGATTTAGATGGACAGCTGCAAAGGAGACAAACTGTCAGAGCAGCAGCGAGGGAACCAGGAAAAATCAGAGTCAGAACCAGAACAGACGCCAATAAACTTAGAGGAGATCCAAAGAATAAGCAGGGGTCGGGTCAGGGGTCCAGAGTTCACAGAAGTGCTGATGGGGAGTAAGCTGTCTTTTAGTCGGGGGTGGAATCCAGGTCCGGTAACAGGTGGCAGAAATCAGGCAAACAAGGGGCAGATGACAGACAAAATCCAGGGAACAGAAACAAGGTCAGAACCAAACCGCTCATTTGATGTGTGGAAAAGAAACAAATTCACAATTTGACCCAGAAACAGGAGGAGCTTAAATAGGGAACTAAACAATGGGATTAATTAATGGGTGGAGAACACAAACCTACATGTCAAAATAAGACACTCACAATGACAGAAATAACAGGAAGACGAACAGAAAACTAACAAAACAAAACAAAAAAGTCCAGATTGTTACATGAACCCACAGTGACTTACCCCCGACAGTGTCCTGTGAATCGAGTTCTGGTCCGGTTTTGGTCAAAGCGAAAGTAGTCCCGGCAGGTTTCCTGTGGTTAATAAAATAAAACGTGTTTCTTCTCAAAACAGTATGTGTTCGAATGAGTGATTTATTTGCATAACAAAACCATCACAGAACAAAAACTCACACCTCGTAATTGTTTGGAGCTACTTTCTGTCAATAGTGATCAATATGCGCTGTCACTGAAAATGAAGTTAATAATCCTTTGGTCAAGGTGATATCATGACTCTCATAATTAAACACACCACTTTTAATTGCTGTGTTATCTGTACACATTATAAACGTTCCTGTATGTTTACACCATTAATACTCGGGGTGTGAGAAAAAATCGATTCACATATGTATCAGGATTTTTTGTTTTATGATTTTTAAATAGATTTTTTTGTTCAAAAATAAAAAAAATTTCTCCCAGATTTAAATGATTCATTTCAAGGTGGAAAAAAAATACCGCTCACAAAGATCGTAGACGACTGTATGAGTCACTCAGATGTATAAAATGACAGCTAGCTTAATATCGTATTAGCTTCAACAACACACCAGTGTTATGCACAGAGGTGGTGCGTTCAGAAGTGCGGGATATCTGACAACCTAGAGAAAATTAGTGCTTCCTGAATAAATATAGTTAAACAATGAACAACAGTTAAAGTGTGTGGTGTTTGTAACATGTCCACTTTAAAGTTCACTTTATTATAAAGTATGTTCATTTAAAGGCTCCTGTTTGTGTTGTGTGCAGATAAATGTCACAGTTTACTTCCCAAAGTCTGGTTCAAATATATTACTGCTGAATAAATATGAACTGACTCACATATGATGTGTATTTTTTGGGGGAAATATGGCTCCTGATATGATCTGTAGGCATCATCATTCAGCTTTTTCACCTGGTCTGGTGTTAAAAAAGAAAGAGTAAAATCAGAAAAATCTGGAATATCGAAGAATCACAATTTAAATTGAATCAGCGCCCAAAAAAATCTTAAAAGAATTGAATCGGCATAAAAGCATATCGTTTCAGCCCTAATTAATACCTCCTGTCCAACCTGAATCGATGTGTCACATACCCTGTGCTGAGGGTTAGGGTTTTGTGACACTGAGATTTTGTGATAAATTGACACGTGATCTGATTGCTTTAAATAACACATGAAACACCATAAGAATTGATGTGACATACAGAGGTCAGTCTGCTCTGGCTGTGAATCCAGCTGTGAGTCCGTCACAGGTGAACATATTTACTTGAAAGTGGTGTGGACAGTTTTCTACTTTTTGATACAACCCTGCTGGAAAAGTTGGCAGAGAATTCCAACAAATATTACAGTTTGCATGAAGGAATGCTGTGAAAAAGGCCAGAGATCATGGTGTTATTAGAGCATACCTCTGTGTAATACCACTTCACTAGACACTGAACGCAACACATACGGATGAAAAAAAGTGGAATCTGAGTCATGCTAACACAGGTTAAATTAATATTTTCTGTTCACTTTAACGACAGACATTTAGTTTGAATTCATGAAAGCTCCAATAAGATGTCAAAAGAGCAAAACTCAAAAGACAAAAACTATAACACTAAACTATAATATGACCAAAAAAATTACATTAAATATGATAAAGAAAGACATTTCAAATGTCCTGAAAGGCATTGAAGATCTCAACGTCAGTTTTATTGTCAATTTCTTCACATGTATTTGACATACAAAGGAATCAAAATTATGTTTAGCGCTCTCCTATGGGTTAACATGGGCAACAGTGACGTACTAGCCTAGCTACACTACACCCCCCTAGTCGCATCAAATCTAATGTTCTACTGTACTAGTCTAGTTTCGCTCAATGTAACTTTTGGCTAAATTTCCCTGAAACTGGTCGACCAATCACAGTGAAGTATAGAGTCAGAGGGCGGGCCTAACAAAGTGATGCTGCGACGATTTGGAGAGAAACAACCGGAAACAACCATAGAAGAAGAACGACTGTAGATTTCCTTTTATCAAAGATGAGTGAAGAATGTGAGAAAATGTCAACAATTTTTAAATAATTTTTACAGAAGCGACAACAGTCGTTAAACTGTTATGAGCTGAGACTCTAGTGTCTTGTTTTGTCTTGTTTTGGTCAGTTTTTCTCCTTTTTCTGTTATTGTTGGTGTCGAGCTTTTATTTTGTTATGTGGATTCATGTTCACAGTTTACAGCTTTACTTCCTGTCACTGGTGTTGCTCCACCTTGTTCATTTTTCTCCTCATGTGTCTCACCTGTTTCTTTTGGTATAAATACCGGGTGTGCCTTGGTCGTTAACTTATGAACGTTTCATCTTGTCATGATTTTCTGGCTTTTACTCTGTTTTGTCTCTTGGTTTTTGGATTCTGGTCTTGTCTATGTGGTTTTGACCTTCCCCATTTCATGACCTTTTGTCTGTTTTTGACTCTTCTCTTGCCTGCGCCACACCTGTACTACATTTGACATCTGACTGCTCTTTGTGTTTTGCCTTTTCTTTTGGACTGGTTTTGATAGCGTGTGTGTTTGACCATTTTTTTCTGACCTCTCTATTTGTGTGCTGTGCCCCAACTGTACCCACGGAGGGGAGGATCCCCAACACAGGGAAACATGTACCGGAGCGAGAAGAACGAGCTGATTTTGGGTCCACTCAGTATTCAGAGCTGTTACTGTCATGAAGGGTGAGGAAGAGAGAGGACTCAGTGCTGAAGAGAAAAATAATTTAATAACAGACAAAAGTAAATTCAGACAGACAGAAAACAAACAGGAACAAACCCAAACAAACCCTGGGAGAGTCTGCGGTGGTGAAAGAAATGTCCAGGTTATTATGAGTGGTCACGCACTGGCAACTGCAACCTGCATTGCTTAAATACTGCAGATGGAAATGTCTTGCAGCTGCACGGTGCGGGGCAGGTGAATCTGGTGTGGATCCCCCAGATCCACACCAGTTTCAGGTTGCAGCAGGTTGTGGCAGCTACATAAGCTCCATAATCCACCATTTTGTTTTGTCATTCCAAACTTTCTCCGGACTCTTCCATGAACTTTCAGGCACTCTATCTACGTCATCCTAAATATTATACTGATTGGTTGTAGTACCGTCCTATTGCATACAGAGGGATTTGAAAGACAACATTTTAGCCCCGCCTACCCTGACTATGAAGCACCACTAGACCCATACATGTAATGAATAGAGATAGCACTGCTAGGCTAGTGAAGTGAAGATACACAAGATAAAAATAAAATAGAGTGCAGTAGATGAAGGCTACTTTTATCTAGTGCTGCTAAACTAACCTGGTATGACAAGACTAATTCCACTAGTAACATGGCAGAGTAAGACAGGATAAGACAACACTGAGTCTTCCAGCTGATTGCATTTTGAGCTAGTTTTTGTAAGTGTAGAGTTTTAATGCAAGTGTACTCAATAATCATAATAATAATAACACATTAGATTTCTATAGTGCTTTTTAAGGCACCCAAATCACTTTACATTAGTGATCTATTATTCATGCACTCTCACATGCTCGCTCTGGTGGTGGTAAACTACATATTTAGTCACAGTTGCCCTGGGGCAGACTGACAGAAGTGTGACAGCCATTTTACGCAAGGAGGCAAGGAGGGTGAAGTGTCTTGCACGAGGACACAACAGACGGACTAGGACAGAAGTCAGACGTCTTCTCAATAGGCAGTACTTGGACAATAGTAGTAATAATGATAACGGGTAGTGCAAATATGAATATAACATAAAGGAACAAACATAAACCTGTCATTTGTTCTTTCATCATTTTGTTAACGTTATATATTGTGACTTAATCTTCATAAATCAGAGTAAACAAGGCGGTCAGAGGCAGCAGACCTCCACCAAGACTTGATTTTTCATTCACACGTGACATGATGGAGTCATAAGTAAGTGTTGACCCATCTGATGTCTGAAGGTTAGGGTTAGGGGTCAAAGGTTAGGGTTATAGGTGTTGACCCATCTGATGTCTGAAGGTCAGACCATGTGAATGAAAAGAACCGTGAGATTCTATCTTGTCTGAGTCCTGAGATATTACCACTGATCTGTTTTAGCTGTTGACCTTTAGTGTGACCTTGACCTTTGACCTTCATTGCTTAAAATCTAATGGGTTCTTCCTTGACCAATTATCTATCTGATCTCGAGCACTGTTGACTCCCCCTCTGTGGGGTTAAAAGATATAATAAATAAATAAATGAATGAATAAAATAAGTGAATGAATAGAAAAATAAAATAAAAAAAATAAAAAAATAAGAACAAAATGCAGACAACTTAGAAAAAGGAAAGAAAAAAAAGGAAGAAAAAAGAAAGGGAGAAGAAGAAGGAAGGGAGGAAAAAAAGAAAACAATAAACAACAAAAAAAACTATTTGTTACCTACTTTCCTATCTGCTCATTTGTTTTTAGTTTTTTTGTTTTTTGTATATATGTCTATGTTTAGTACTTCAGTTATTGATTATTGGTATTGTTATTATTGTTATTGTTATTATTTTATCATTATCATCATTTTTGTACGATGCACTATATTGCTATAAGATGAATTTCGGTTATTGGGGAAGTGAAGAAGGGGTAGAATTAAATAAGCTTATGCTTCATCCTACTCCTTTTAGGACATGTCATTGTTATTATTATTATTATTGCTGTATTGAGTATTGTTTGCACTTTGCACATGTTCGAAATAAATCATTCAAATCAAATCAAATCAAAATCAAATCAAAAATCAAATCTATCATACCTGAAAGTTTAATCAAAATCTATTCAGAACTTTTTGTGTAATCCTGTTGACAGACAGACAGACAGACAGACAGACAGACAGACAGACAGACAGACAGACCGACACAGACACGAATTTAATACATCCGTGGCAGAGGTAATAAAGTCCTAATCGACCGGATATGATAAATATTCAACCTAACAAAGTGTTTTGAAGCTTGAGTTGATGCCTCATCCACTGATTGACTTGTGTTGTCCTCACTGGTTACCATGGTGATGTCCCATTCAAGGGTGATAGGAGCTGACATGTTAAAGGCTGGTGTGAAACAGGACTCCCAGGTTGTAGATCCACAGGTGTGAGTCGACGTCAGCTCAGAAAAATGAAACCTCATCACCTCAGGCCAGAACTCAGATCACAACTGGCTTCAGTCTGGTCGACGTTACGACACCACGAGGGAGGGCGGCGTAACACAGCGACAGCAGCAGACAACATGGAGTCAGATACGGTATGATCAACTGAGGTCTTCCAAATGAACATTCAGATTTAATTAAAATATATTTATAAAGAACACAACCTGTAAAACAACTGGAGATAAAAGAGTTAGAGAGTGACGCATGAACACACACACACACACACACACACACACACACACACACACACAGATACACACCATGTGTGTGTCCACAGAGACATATCATGCTGTAACTCAATGAATACTTGAGATATCACCATGAAATTACATGCACATATACATATAGCTAATGTGCATCAGATGCAATGATCCAATTGAGTAAAGGTCTAGTTTAAAAAGGACCTTTAGTGGTTTTTTTTAAAATGGTAAATGTTCTGCACTTATATAGTTCTTTTCCACCTTCATGGTGCTCAAAGCGCTTTACATTAGCCTCACATTCATCCATTCACACACACACTCATACACCAGTAGGTTTCTAAGGTCTACAGTAAGTCCTACTGGGGGCCTAAGTCAGAGTTCAGTGTCTTGCCCAAGGACACTTCGACATGTGGACAGCCAGATCCGGGATGCGAACCGCCAACCTCTCGGTCATTGGGCGACCCACTCTACCAACTGAACCACAGCCGACCTTTTTTACTAAAAGGTCAAAATCGCATTATCAGTTATAGGGTCACAGAACTTTCAGATTGGTACCAAACAATGTGGAATCAAGATTTATACAATTCTTATAATTGGGTCTATCATCTACGATCTCTGGAGGTCAAAGGTGACATGTCGCAAAAAATTAACTTCTGTAACACTGTTTGTGTGTGTCAAACATAGACATATCAATACTGGTTATATTATCATAATATTACACACACTGACGTATATATTTGATTTGATTTTATTTGAATGATTTATTTCGAACATGTGCAAAGTGCAACAATAATCAATACAACAATAATAATAATAACAATGACATGTCCGAAAGGGAGTAGGATGAAGCATAAGCTTATTTAATCCTACCCCTTCTTCACTTCCCCAATAACCTAAATTCATCTTATAGCAATATAGTGCATCGTACAAAAATGATGATAAATAAATAATAACAATAACAATAATAATAATACCAATAATCAATAACTGAAGCGAATATGGGGCGGCTGTGGCTCACTTGGTGATAGGTTGGCTGTCCACATGTCAAAGTGTGCTTGGGCAAAGACACTGAACCCTTTGTTAGTCCCCCAGTAGGACTGACAGAACCTTAGAAACTTACTGGTGTATGAATGTGTGTGAATGGGTGAATGTGAAGCTAATGTAAAGAGCTTTGAACCATGAAGGTGGAAAAGAAGAAGTGCAGAACATTTACCATTTATACATAAAATGAAATGTTCAATATTGCAAAAGGTCAAAATCACATTATTGGATCTAATTCAAGAACAGGTTGTCATAGCAACTTGACATTGGCACAAAATAGAGGTGAGATTAAAATAGAATGTCTGAATACATATTATAGTTTGAATTGTGTCAGTGAATGGGGTTAATTTTCCAGAATTGACTGTAGTTAAGTCCAGTGTGTCCCGGTCCCTGGTCTGGACTGGACTGGTGGACTTCATAGACCCCAGGTGGACCTGCTAATGTTTGCTTTGTTCACTGTCATCCTGTTGTGCTCAGACCTTGAACAGAGTCACGATGGTTGATTTTCGACCCGGGGGCGACTGGTCTGACTTGATGTGGGTTCAGATATTTGAGCTCAGAACAGAGGAATGTGGATGTGCTCAGATCAACAGATAAGCATCAGGATGAGTTCACATCTTTATGACTTTCACTGGCACCGTGTCCCGTCCTCAGCTCTAATGAATCCTTAAATAAACACTTTATCTTCAGCTGCTGTCAGTTCTCTACTGAAATGACTGGAGTGGTTTATTCTGTATGTTTTGAGGTGACTTGGTTACGTTTGAGTGTTTGAACACAGTGTTTGACCTGTTGACTTCACATTCAGAGATGATTACATCATTCATAAGCAGATAAAAAGGTCAACTAGAAACTGACTTTTTTTTAATGGATCAGGATGTGAATTAGCCACGTAAGCTAACCTGCCTCTAGTGGCAAAAAATATTTTAGTTAGTTTTCATTGCTCTGTATACGTCACATAGTGTGCTGGTCTATTGCGTGCAGAGCAGTTTGAAGGACAGCCATTGATTCCACCCGTACACTTAAGCTCAGTCTGTGGATTGTCTCCAGACTATGAATTCATATCATAGTCAGGCTTGACAGGCTAACATTTTTAGAACATTTTAATGTCTTTTTGTGAATTTTAGTACATTTTTGTGCATTTCAGTGTACTTTTGTGCATTTTAGTAGAGTTTTTAGTGCACTTTTGTGTAGTTTTTACTGGCTTAACCCACCTCTAGTGGCAAAAAATATTTTTGTCTGAATCGGTCAGGAGTTGATTCCACCCATATGCTTACACTCAGTCTATGGATCGTCTCCAGACTATGAATTCATATCATAGTCAGGCTTGACAGGCTAACATTTTTGTGCATTTTAGTGTAATTTTTAGTACATTTTATTGTATTTTTGTGAATTTTGGTGTATTTTTGTGCATTTGAGTGTACTTTAGGGCACTTTAGTAGAGTTTTTACTGGCCTTACCCACCTCTAGTGGTAAAAAATATTTTAGCTAGTTTTCATCGCTCTGTATACGTCACATAGTGTGCTGGTCTATTACGTGCAGAGCAGTTTGAAGGACAGCCATTGTTTCCACCCGTACACTTAAGCTCAGTCTGTGGATCGTCTCCAGACTATGAATTCATATCATAGTCAGGCTTGACAGGCTAACATTTTTTGTGCATTTTAGTGTAATTTTTAGTACATTTTAATGTATTTTTGTGAATTTTTGTAAATTTTTGTGCATTTCAGTGTACTTTAGGGCACTTTAGTAGAGTTTTTACTGGCCTTACCCACCTCTAGTGGTAAAAAATATTTTTACCTGAATTGGTCTAGTGACGCTCCGTAGAGCCTCAGCCAAGGCTGGTAAAAATTTGACCACTCCAATCACAACCATTTGTGTAGTGAGACTGTAGGGCGGGGCTTAGCACATTGACGACAGGTTGAAGAAGTATGAACTTATATCCAGTCTATGGTCAGATCAGCAACATGTAAACAGACCTGGTTGGATATTTTTCCTCCTCTGTTAGCGGTGTGTTAACATTAATTAGCCTAGCCTATAGGATGTTAAAACTACCAGATAGACGCTAGTTTAAACTTGTTTTCGTTGCGCTGTATACGTCACATTGTTTGTTGCTCTGATTGGTTGTAGCGCTGGCCTATTACGTGCAGTTTGAAAGACAGCCGTTGATCCCAGCTGTGCACTTAAACGCTCGATGGATCGTCTCCAGACTATGACTTCATATCAGTCAGGCTTGACAGGCTCAGAATCCTTTATTATTTCCCAGGGGAAGTTACTGTGTCTCAGTTGTTTCATTCAACTACAAGAAAAAAACATTAAGAAAGAAATGATCAATACAACAACAACAATACAAATCCAAATATACTGTACATATTGAACCAGAATTAACAACAATTTCTACATTATCTACAACAGATGATATATTATCAATATGATAATTAATATAAATATAAATAAATAAGTGTGCAAAAGTATTGTGTTATTAAATGATGTGGTTATGATAGTATTGAACTCAACGTTCACTTTTGTTTCTGATGAATGTGATTTGGTTTTTCCAGTTAATTTTTCTTGTGCTGACTGGTTTTCGCTGAGTTACACTTTGTTCTTTGAGTTGACTTGTTGAGTTTATTACACACTATAAAAGATAACAAATACATAAGCAAGTAAAAATACAAAAAAGCTTAATATACTTATATAGACCATCCCTTCATCAACTTAATTAACACTTAAAATGAATCAAATGCAAAAAGTAACTTAAATAAAGTCAATAAAACAATAAAATAAAAAGACAAATACAAAAAGAAATGACCAATTACTAGAATTAAACCTGGACATGAATTAAATATAAACTTTAAGGACAAATAATAAACAAGGAAACAAAAATCTTTTGAAAATGAAAGGTTATTTATAAAAGTAGCTTTTGTCTGACCTTTGAACTTAGTAAAGGAGGAACATGATGTCAGTGATTTATTCAAGTTATTAAATTTTCATTTATTTATTTCATTCATTGTTTGGTCTTAGTTGATATCAGCGGTCGATGTATAAATGATTTTTTGATTTGATTTATTTTAGTGTAAAAAACAAGATAACAAAGATACCAATGTACAGGCAATAAAAACAAACAAACAGACCAATAAATTATCCACACATACAAGATATTTACACTGTGGATAACACTCAAAGTATTGCTGATTATTTCCAGAGTGGTCCAAATGACCCGCAACTGAACATTTTTTTAACTAACCCGCGCGCAACTCAGACCGCAAGAAATATATTTGAAAAGGACGGACCCGACCCACTTCTTGACACGCATTTTTAAAAAGTAGTCAGTGGTCTTTATGAACATCACATGACCTTTGACCTTACTCACATACCTGCATTTATTTCTGTGTTAAAATTCCATGCCATTCTTTGTAAGTTAATATGTTTATAAAATATGTTTGTTCTGCTTCATCATTCAAATGTTATTAACTTTAACGCAGCATCTGAACCAGGGGTCGACAACCTGTAACACCCAAAAACACATTTGAACCTGGTTTACACAGAAAATAAAACAATGGGAGCTGCCCAATGAAATGGAAATTCAGTTAATAAAGTGTATTTTCCAGGTTATTTTCATGTTTATCTCCACCCGACCGACCGCAACCCCAATATCATTAAAAATATTTTTCAATGGCCCACAACTGCAGGTGACCGCGGGCACCCGCTCACTTCGGCTCTTTACATTTATATAAATATATGTACTTTATACTCTTTACATTTATATAAATATATGTACTTTATACTCTTTACATTTATATAAATATATGTACTTTATACTCTTTACATTTATATAAATATATGTACTTTATACTCTTTACATTTATATAAATATATGTACTTTATACTCTTTACATTTATATAAATATATGTACTTTATACTCTTTACATTTATATAAATATATGTACTTTATACTCTTTACATTTATATAAATATATGTACTTTATACTCTTTACATTTATATAAATATATGTACTTTATACTCTTTACATTTATATAAATATATGTACTTTATACTCTTTACATTTATATAAATATATGTACTTTATACTCTTTACATTTATATAAATATATGTACTTTATACTCCTTACATTCTCAGAACAGACTCATTCATTTTTCAAATTAAACAGAACGCTAAAACACATAACATTAAAGTTTCAGAGGGAAAATCAGTGAAAAGAAATGATGACTTTCTAAAATACTCACATCAGGAGGCATCTGTAATTCATTTTTTAATCATCTTAATTATTTTACTAATATTTTGTTAATTTTATTAATACATTTTTTGTTTGTTTATTTTTTTTAAATTTCGATTTAATATTTACTGCCTTAAATAACATTCAATCAAAATGATCAAAATCAGAGATACACTGTTTTTTACTGTTCACTGATATGTGTATATGTGCTCTGCATTTATGTTTGAAATGTCCATCTACATTGATAGATATTTGTCCATATTAGATAGATAGATAGACAGACAGACAGACAGACAGACAGACAGACAGACAGATAGATAGATAGATAGATAGATAGATAGATAGATAGATAGATAGATAGATAGATAGATAGACAGACAGACAGACAGACAGACAGACAGACAGACAGACAGATAGATAGATAGATAGATAGATAGATAGATAGATAGATAGATAGATAGATAGATAGATAGACAGACAGACAGACAGACAGACAGACAGACAGATAGATAGATAGATAGATAGATAGATAGATAGATAGATAGATAGATAGATAGATAGATAGATAGATAGATAGATAGATAGATAGATAGATAGATAGATAGATAGATAGATAGATAGATAGACAGACAGACAGACAGACAGACAGACAGACAGATGGTTTGAAGGTATATCCATTGGGTCAAACCCAGACAGTTGCTCTTGGTGCTGCTTTGTCTCCTTTTATTCCATCTTAAATGGCAGTGAGTTTTGTAAAGATGATCCAGAACAGACGTGGTCTTATCTGTAGTGAAAGCGGACCAGGAGGCCGATCATGCCTCTGGGATGACATAACCCCGAGTGGAAAAGTACCGACAAACCCCCCCCCCCCCCCCCCCCCACACCCTTCCTCGGCTGCAGATCCTCCACTAGGATGCAGATATGGCTGTTTTCATGCGGGAAGCCTGGCTGACATCAGCCTTTGAACGAGTCTTAAAAGTGGTCTTTACTGACTGTAATAAAAGTTGGGATATCTAAGGAGGGCCATCACAGAAGCATCAGGCTCTGATTATCCATGTGGGAGGTGGTGATATCAGACCAGACACAGCGTCATCAAATAAAGGAGGATGGTACAAATGAAGAGGCTTCCCATCAGTCTGAGGGTCGTGTCTGCACTGGGATGAAGACAGGGGGACACTCAGATGGAGTGGGGTGGGGACGTTCTAGGGCAGGACTCTCAAATGGGTCAAACCAGTAAAATGAAAACATAATAACCTCTAAATAATGACAACGACACATTTTTGTCATTGATTTAGTGCAAAAAAAATATCATTTAATCATGAAAATAATTTTATAAATTATCTAAAGGTAAAAAAAAGTTAAATTTCTTAAGTAAAATAAGGTTAATTTGACCAATATTCTGCCTCAGTTTATCATTAGTCCATGTGTTTTATTATGGATCAGTTCTACAAAGACATTAAACTCTTAGTAACAGAAGCAGAAAATGGTTCAAATTGTGTCTAATTTTCTTTATATATTTCAGGTTGTTCACATTTTATTATTACAGGATAGTTTGTAAATGTCAGCATTTTCATCATTTAATATTATTTATTGCTGTAAAACAATGACAAAAAAACTGAAGTTATCATAATTTACAGGCAAAAGAAAAACTGGGATGAGAATGTCTAATCTCGTCCCTATTTTGTGCCAATCTCAAGTTTCTATGACAACCTGTTCTTGAATTAGAGACAATAATGTGATTTTGACCTTTCTGCTAAATGTGACCTTGACCTTTGACCTCTTACAATATTGAGAATTTTGTTATGTATATATGCATAAGTGCGTGTAATATTATGATAATATAACCAGTATTGATTAAATTATAGCATGATATGTCTATGTTTGACACACACAAACAGTGTTACAGAAGTTAATTTTGCCACATATCACCGTTGACCTCCAGAGATCTCAAAAACTATTCATCATAGGTGATAACACCAATTATGAGAATTGTAGAAATCTTCATTGCGAATCATTTGGTACCAATCTAAAAGTTCTGTGACCCTCTATTCTTGAGTTATAAATGATAATGGGATTTTGAACTTTCAGTTAATTGTGACCTTGACCTTTGACCTTTACTCAAACAGATTGTTGCATCTGATGCACATTTGCTACATGTATATGCAAATGCATTTTCATGGTGATATCTCAAATATTCATTGAGTTATAGCATGATAACACACACACACACACACACAGACAGACAGACAGATAGACAGATACGGTGACAACAATAATTTCTCCCAACCATTATTGGATGAGATTAAAAATATGGAGTCATTTAATAGGTTATTACGCTGTTCATCCCATTGGCGGGGCCGCATTTGGCCCCCGGGCCGCATGTTTGAGACCTCGAGTAAACAACATGAGGAAGGTGTTACAGTAGCTAAATGTAAGTGCGCTGGCAGAGGTAACACACCTGGTTTACATCTGGTCCAACACTGACTCTGTGGACAAACTGCTCCGTCCTTTATAAATGTTTATAGGCCTCGTTGAAAACACACACATCTGTAAAATCACAAACCTCTCAAATACAAGTCGACACACCGAGCCCTGCCGTTTGGTTTGGACTTTCAGTTTGAGTTGAGTTTATAAAAGCATGAGCAGGTTTATCTTTATTTTATTCTAATGATTTGTCTGTGTTCAATACAAGGGTGGAAAATAACGAATTACATTTACTCACGTTATTGTAACTGAGTACTTTATTGTCATTTTCAGAGTACTTTTTCAAATGTATAATTTTTGCTTTTACTCAAGTATTTTCCTTGGCTACATTTGAAACCCCTCATGTTTCTGAGTACAATATATAACCACTGTGACCCCAGAACTGAACATCAGCGTGACCTTGTCTTGCGTGCGCTCTTTGTAAATGGTGTATGTTAAATGGTAAATGCATTTATATAGTTCTTTTCCACCTTCATGGTGCTCAAAGCGCTTTACATTAGCCTCTCATTCACCCATTCACACAAACACTCATACACCAGTAGGTTTCTAAGGTCAAAGGTCAGTCCTACTGGGGGCCTAAGTCAGGGTTCAGTGTCTTGCCCAAGGACACTTCGACATGTGGACAGCCAGAGCTGGGACGCGAACTGCCAACCTCTCGGTCATTGGGCGACCCACTCTACCAACTGAACCACAGCCGCCCTTGTTAGAACTGATAGATAGTTGGAACAGCCGAACAGACGGGGGATGGGATAAGGGGCGGGACTAAGGTCCAGACGTTCTGATTCAGATTTCGTTATGTCCTGAAATATGACCCTCAGATGCAGCGCAGTCAAAAAGCTGAATCTGGGTGCATTTTAATGGACATATTTCTTCATGTCGTGCTTTTATTAATTTTTTCTTTATTGTGGAGTAAATCTAAGCACCACGAGGATGGAATATAGTTTTTTTTTTTTTATTCTATTCATCTAAATCTGATGAGAGTACTGACTTTTTTACTCAAATTTTCCCGTACACCACCGAAACTATACAAAGAGGAAGGCCAGGGTGATGCAAAGTGACATTAAAATAATACAATGACAGTAAAATAAGGTTTCAATGACTTTATTGAAGGTTTATTTTTAACAAGTCAGATATGTTTGACAATGTTCAGTCAGTTATATTTAAGAACCTGTGTTGAATTCTATTACACAGTCATTTATACACTAATAAATGAATGGTAAATTCTTTTGATTCCATGAACATTGCACACAGCATTTTTGAACATTACATTCATCTTTACCTTTATAATACTGTCGACTGAAACAATAATAAACTTAGACCTAGAGTCGTCTTCAGTGGTCTGGGTAGATTTAACCAGATCTTCATCTTTCAACAGTGTGAAATTTAACAGTTTACAACGTTATCATCCTCTTTGAACTATCTCAGAGTGTTGAGGAGAACGTCCTGAGCACCGCCCCTGTCCCACCCCCTTTCCATCTGTCTGTCCAGCTGTTCCAATCTAGCATCTACCTTTCTGAATCTATGCGTTAGAAGATGGATGTTGCAGCTGAACATGTGGATATTATGGAGGAAGAGTCCGGAGAAGACCCAAATTCTGGAGAGGAAATCCCAAAAAAAAAACCTTGGCTCAACTTAGAGGAGCTGTTTGGAACAATGTAAAATGTGCCTGCCCTGCAGAACAGAGCTGTTTTGTCCCTTACATTCCAAACAGTTAATTTATTGTTTGTTTTCAACATCCCATGAAAGCACAACGTGCCATGACATCATCATATTATTTTCACCTTGATCAAGCGAAGTAGACGAGGGAATCGAATGGATAGTGATAGTTCAAAAGTATTTATTGTGAATAATTGGACCCTGTGGACATTTTTACTTTAAATTTCTGGATCCTGTGGGCATTTTTGTGTTTTTGAATACAGTGGTACCTCAACTTATGAAATTAATTAGCTCCAAAAGTGGTTTCATACCGTGAATTTTTCATAAATAGTCACATTTTACATGTAAAAGGCCTGATTGGATCCAAGGCCCCAAATACTACCCCCTAAACCCTTTAAATGTATAAAAGTATACACATTTAGTATGAAATATGTGTTAAAAGTAAAAGAAAATGTATATTTTAGATGTAATGTATTGGTGTCAGTGGGTAAATGTGTTTTCATACCAATCATGTGGGTCATTTTCATACCAATCATGTGGGTCATTTTCATACCAGACATGTGGGTCATTTTCATACCAGACATGTGGGTCATTTTCATACCAATCATGTGGGTCATTTTCATACCAGACATGTGGGTCATTTTCATACCAGACATGTGGGTCATTTTCATACCAGACATGTGGGTCGTTTTCATACCAATCATGTGGGTCATTTTCATACCAATCATGTGGGTTATTTTCATACCAATCATGTGGGTCATTTTCATACCAGGCATTTGGGTCATTTTCATACCAGACATGTGGGTTATTTTCATACCAATTATGTGGGTCATTTTCATACCAGACATTTGGGTCATTTTCATACCAATCATGTGGGACATTGTCATACCAATCATGTGGGTTATTTTCATACCAATCATGTGGGTCATTGTCATACCATACCAATCATGTGAACGAGTCGTTCACGTTCGTTAAAAATATGATATCGTTCGTGAATGATCGTTCAATGAACACGTTCAGGTACAACACTGCCCCGTCAAACACAGGGGGGGTACGTCATGTTTCTTAATGAATGTATTCATTGTGGACAGTGTTGGGAAAGTTCACCTAAATTAGGAACTAGTTCAAAGTTCAGTTCAAGTTAGTCAATATGAATCTTCCAAATTATGAAAATGAACTTTTTCCTTCTTTTTTTGTGTTATTATTGTAAACGTATTATTAACCGTTCCTGACGTCATCCTGACCGTAGTCAGGAAATCAGGGGAAAATGTCGTCCTCCTCCCAGGGTTAACTTCCCTCTGCAGGTTCTTAGAACACAAGGAGTGGTTTCAGTGAGCTTCATTTTCAATGTTTATTTCCAAGAACGGGACAACACCTGCTCCGGTCGCCAGTCACACTCTGTACATTTAACTCTTTTTCTCCACTCCCAAAAACTCTCTGCACCCCTCTCTCTCTCTCTCTCTCTCTCTCTCTCTCACTCTCTCTCTCTCTCTCATCTATGATAATGCTGTGTTTTGATCCCATGTTATACCTTATAGGACTCAACAGAACGTCTACATACACAGCCGAGGCAATGACAACGTGATAATTACAACGTGATAAGAAGGAAATATGAACTACATAAGAGCGCAGTTCAATAAATGCCAGAATAACCGCGTTCACAACTTCCCGTTCATTTGGCAAAAGTGAATGAAATGAATGAAGCGTTCACGTTCCTCAAAAATATGATATAGTTCATGAACGATCGTTCAACACTGGTCATATTTAACATTAGATCTAACATGTGAAATTTGGTTGAATTTTGTGCGACGTCACATAACGTTAGAGTGACGTCATACGCAGTCGATTCATGAAATCGACATATTGCAAAAACGGAACTGAGGATTTCTTTTAATTTTTTTTAACCCTCAAAGGGATTGTTAATGACCAATAAAATAAATTGTTAGTAACACGGAACACTATTTTACAAATAAGATACAAACCTCCAGATCCAAACCGTGGCAGACATGAAGGTGTGCGCTCTCAGAGTTTATTATGTGTCTATGAACATAACTTTTAAAGGGAGCATTCTGTAGTTTAGGACATGTGAATATTTCCTTTATTGAGGTAAAGTTAGTTGATGAATTGAAAGGGAGTTTGTGAAAAAACAAAGTGAGTTTGAGCTCAGGTTGTTTAGAAGAACTTTGTAAAGAACCAGTTTTTAATCCTTCATCTGGTGTCAGAGTTCATCTTGTAATGCATGGATTTACTGAACACATTTAATGTGAGGTCACACTGTCTGTAAAAAGATGAATATAAATAGAGATATTTTATTACATGAAAGTATGTGGTGAAAGCTCCAGGTCAGAAGTATGAAGATAAACACAAATAGTCCCAGAAAATAAGTTAAGAATGAAACTGAACTTTTACAAATGTTCGACAAACTACAAACTCTTTATTCACCATGAGCCAACATGTTTTCCTGAGTGAATGTCCTGTTTTTATGATGAGTCATTAACGTTGTGAGATGTGTCATAAGATCGTCATTTACTGAAGGACTGGTTTCTTTGCCAACGGATAATAACAACGTACAAAGTGATCTCCTGTGTTTTCACATGTTCTTGTCCCATTATTGAGCCACTCAGCAGCAAATATGAGGAAATGTCATTTTTACAAGAAGCCAAAGCTCCTGAACTCCACCCAAAACCAGACTTTATCTGTGATTTCAAGCTGCAACATATTAAAAGTCTTCCTCAGATGACTTCATCGTGAAACCAGAGCTGCTCGGAGCGCTTCATTAACCGTGTCAAATCCAGGCGACAGGACGGCCCGTGGTTCAGAACCAGATAAATGTCAACGCTTGCAAATGTTATGTCATGAAAACTGTTGAAGGGTTGAACAGAACAAGGACATGTTCCCAACGCTGACATGTGGATGTAGATTTACACTGTAAAAACAAACCTATAGAATTTACTCAAAAAATGTGAGGCAACAATATACACTCATTTTGGTTGAGTGGATTATACCTCCATATTTTTAGTAAAATTTTAAAAGCTATAACACACTAAAAGAAATGAAGTAAAAGCCAACTAACATCTGTCATTAGATTACTCAGCAAATTACACATTAACATGAGATAAATAGATAGATAGATAGATAGATAGATAGATAGATAGATAGATAGATAGATAGATAGATAGATAGATAGATAGATAGATAGATAGATAGATAGATAGATAGATAGATAGATAGATAGATAGATAGATAGATAGATAGATAGATAGATAGATAGATAGATAGATAGATAGATAGATAGATAGATAGATAGATAGATAGATAGATAGATTTATCACACACACACACACACACACACACACAATAGATCATTATTACCCATAAAGGATCACTATTGCATATAAAAGGATCACTATTGCATATAAAAAGATCAATATTGCATGTAAAAAGATCACGATTACCCAAAAAAAAAAAAAAAATAAAATAAACACATATATATATATATATATATATATATATATATATATATATATATATATATATATATATATATATATATATATATATATATATATATATATCACTTTTGCATATAAAAACATCACTAAAAGACACTAGTCCACATTAAAAAAGTTCACTCTTGCACATAAAAAGATAATTATTGCACATGCACATTGCACATTAAAGAGTCTAATTGCTGTCAGCAGAAAGCGTTCTGTCTTACATTTTTTAGGAGGGGGTGGGTCCGTCTGTGGCTGAAGGTGCTCTGTCCAAACACCCCCAGATAGTGAAGTGGGTGTGGAGGTTGTTAATAATTGAGGTCAGTTTATTGAGCATTGGTACCTCAACCATCTGCTCAATTTTGTCCTGATGATGGAGCCTGTACTTTATACTTTTTACACTTATATAAATATCTGTACTTTATACTCTTTACACTTATATAAATATCTGTACTTTATACTCTTTACACTTATATAAATATCTGTACTTTATACTCTTTACATTTATATAAATATCTGTACTTTATACTCTTTACATTTATATAAATATCTGTACTTTATACTCTTTACATTTATATAAATATCTGTACTTTATACTCTTTACACTTATATAAATATCTGTACTTTATACTCTTTACACTTATATAAATATCTGTACTTTATACTCTTTACACTTATATAAATATCTGTACTTTATACTCTTTACATTTATATAAATATCTGTACTTTATACTCTTTACATTCATATAAATATCTGTACGTTAAACTACTTAAATTCTCAGAATAGACTTCTTACTTTTTCAAACTAAACTAATGTGACAGTACGAAAAATAAGTAATGTCAGAGGCAAATCATCAGATGGGAGTTTTTCTTACCGGAAGATGTTCTCAAGGCAGAAACATCTGTGATTGGTTCAATCTGACATCCAATCACAAGAGAGGAGAGAATTTTATGGGCGGGGCTACCGTTTGGAAAACCATCAACAACGTTCTCATCTCTGGTTTCCACTTGTGAGACACTGCGGGAATGTGTATTGTGTATGATAAATTGCTTCTACAGTCTATGGATATAGATATCAAACGATAAATGTGAAAGTAAAACACACTAGAGCTGGAATAATGTTCGTTTGTGTATCGTTTTTTCCTCTGATACAGTCAGCTAGCATTAGAACAGCTCAATCGCTAGCTAGCACCAACTAAAGTTTAGAGGTAAATGTGAAAGTGAAGCTGACATTCAAGGTGAAACAGTATACTTTTGTTTGTGTTTCCATTATATTCTCTGACACAGTGAGCTAGCATTAGGTCTGTATGCTAAAAAGTTATAGCTAGCATAACATTTACATTACGTAGCATTTACCTAGCATGGGTAAAGCTATAGCTAGCACCAACTAAAGTTTAGGTAGTTCTAGAACTCTGATGACAAAGTAAAGCTAAAGTAAATGTTAAAGTGAAGCTGACACTCAAACTGGAATAATATATTTTCATCGTGTGTGTGTGTCCATTATTTCCTCTGATACAGTTAGTAGTAGGAGAAGTCCGGTGTTCTGTCAAAATGTTCATCCCGTCACATTGGGCTCCCAAGCTCATGACCACCAAGAGAAAAATCCTGTCAATCAGTCATCCTCAGCCAGACACTGGATGTAAGTAATACTTTGAAAGTATATTTATTTCATCGTGCCTTTGACCAGTAAGCATATAATCAATCACATTTGTAAGATATTGTCACTAATAATGTCTAAACTAATGTCACTGATATTGACATTAGTAAGTTTTAAGTAACTTTTGTATTATATGAACGTTATGCACATGAAATGTCTGGGTGTTATTGTTCAGGTTAGTTCAACAGATGTAAACAATAGTCTACATTTTGAGGAACTAAATCTAAATACAATATGAGGAAAATAAAATCTACCTATAATGGGAGCATTATATGACATCAATAGTAAGGTTTCCAAATGCAAAGTAACATATTTTGACAGAATAATGTGAATTTGTAGAGATTATTGTATTATAATTGTTTTATTTTATTACAGTTGAGAAGTTGTACTTTTTTACTTTTACTTCAGTAAAGGAGTTGCTGTACTGGGAGTATAACGGGATTACTTTGACCACGTTTGTTTTAATCAGGTGTGTTGGAAGATGCAGGATAGTGGCTCTGCAGGACCAGGGTTGGACAAACTGGATGTAGAGACTGAATCAAAGCAACTGTTTTCTTATTAATCTCGCCCAACATTGGTTGGGAGAGATTATTGTAATCACTATGTGTGTGTGTCCGCAGAGACATAACATGCTATAACTAAATGAATACTTGAGATATCACCATGGAATTACATGGGCATACATATATATATATATATATATATATATATATATATATATATATATATATATATATATATATATGAAAGTAATGCGCATCAGATGCAATGATCCATTTGAGGAGAGGTCAAAGGTCACAATTAACTAAAAGGTCAAAATCATATTATTTGTTATAATTCAAGAAAAGAGGGTCACAGAACTTTCAGATTGGTACCAAACGATGTGGAATGAAGATTTCGACAATTCTCATACTTGGTGTTATCACCTACGATCAATAATTTTTGAGATCTCTGGAGGTCAAAGGTGTCATGTGGCAAAATTAACTTGTGTAACATTGTTTGTGTGTGTCAAACATAGACATATCACGCTACAACTTAATCAATACTGGATATATTATTATAATATTACACACACTGATGCATATACACACAAAAAAATTATCAATATTGTAAGAGGTCAAAGGTCAAAGTCACATTATTGGCTCTAATTAAAGAACAGGTTGTTATAGAAACTTGAGTTTGGCACAAAATAGGGGTGAGATTAAGCATTCTCTGAATACTTGTTTAATGTGAGAGTTTGTTGGGATTTTATTTTGTACTCGTACTCAAAGAACAGCATTATTTCATTGTCATGTTTTATTTATTATTAATACTTCTACTTCTGCTTTGTTGCAGTAACATCCTGCAGATCTCCTGAGGGTCTTGATGTGCGTGAACAGACCCCGGACCAGGTGCCTGTTCAGGTCAGGGGTTAGAGGTCGGACAGTGAAGAGTGAGAGTTCCTTTTTTGGAAGAGCTTTCACCAGTGGCAGCAGATTGCCCCCATCCTCTGTCCGCCCACACCCACCCCTGTCATTCCAGGGACATGTGTTGTACAGTCCACGGAGTCTGGGAGCATCTGTTCTGCTGTTATTTGTTCACACTTGTCGCAGCAGCAGCAGCAGCTCTGAGGTTTAAGGAGCAGACGCAGGAGTAGCTCCGTCCATTCAGCTGGAACCTTCACAGCTGAAACAGGAGGCTCCCGGTGCCTCCCGTCCACTCCTCTGCTGCCAGGAATCCCTGCTCACGTTTCAGCTTCAGCAGCTCCTCAAAGAGCTTTTGTCTTGTTCTTCTGCAGAGGTAAGAGTGTCAGAGTGGGATGTGAGTTCATAGGAGAGAGGATAAGCTGTGATTGAGCAGGTCTGACAGAGGTGTGTGACTTCATTACTCCTCGCCTCTTATCTGGGGAGAGTTTGTGCTTCAGAGGGGAAGTTTTGACAGCCAGGCACTCCAGTCTGTCAGACAGAGAGATGGTGACTTCATCTCCTCTGTGAACCAGCCCTCTGCTCCCCCTCTTCCTCCTCCTCCTCCTCCTCCTCTTTTGTAGCTCAACGCAGCCCGGCGTCATGCCAGCAGTCTTCATCCTGCTGCGCTCGCTGCTTCTCAGGCTCGTCGGCAGCAGACTGGTTGGATCTGCGCTTCAATTCCTGCGGAGAAGCCTCTCAACAGGCGCTACCCACCTCGGCACGGCGCTCCGCTACGTCTGGGACCGTATCCGATCTCAGGAGTCTAAGGAAGCCGTGTTGGGCTGCGTGCTGTGCATTCTCAACATGCACAAGAAGGTGGAGAACTGAACAACCCCCCCCCCCCCACACACACACACCACCACCACCAACACCACCCTCCCACTGAGGCTCAGTTCAGCTTCAGTCGCTGCTGAACTCAAACCGGACAAGCAGAGCTGGAGTGAGGAACACAGGAGACATGAGCTGGACTTTACTCTGGATCGCAGGTTTTTGACTTTAACGTAGGACATGTCTGAAAGCATCATGAGGAAGGTTCAGCCCTTCACCATTGGAACCAGGCTGTCGGTCCCGGCCGGGTCCAAATGTCAGGACTTTACGCAGACGTATCTGCAGAACCAGAGTCTGGATAATTGCATCCAGCACAACCTGAACTCTCTGTACCTGAGCCGGTCCCAGGTCTGCGCCCACGGCCCCTGCCTGGTGTCCCCCATGGTGAAGCAGGTCAAATGCCAGCAGGACGACATGGCCACCGAGGACCACCTCAACCAGAATGTGGCGTCCGCCTCCTCCGCTGTATCCAGGTCCATTAAGAAGATCACCATCTCTGGGAGTGGGGATGGGTCTGAGGACAAGGTGGGACGTCTGTCGGCGAACAGGTCCACATCAGAAAACAACAACAACAACAACAATAACATCAGCAGCAGCAGCAGCAGCAGCAGCAGCAGCAGCACTTCAGCAGAGACACATCTGCCCCGGATCGTAGGCGTGAGCTGTGAGAATAAACCCAACTCTCATTTTAAGGTAAGAACGAAGCAATGACGGCAGAAGGAAAAAGAAATACACAAAAATAAAACTACAAGAAAGACGTAGAAAAAAAGGCAAAATTATCCTGATTTATTCTTTTATTTTATTTTAACCCTTTGATTCAGAGTTGGTCAAAGTACTGACTGCAGTAGAAGTACAGGGAGTGTGTGAAAAAAAATACTCTGGTAAAAGTAGAAGTACTGATTCAACTGCTTTACTGAAGTAAAAGTAAAAAAGTACAGTTTATCTATTGTAATGAGGTAAAAAGTAAAACTGCTTTTTTTTCTATGGGTGAAATAATACTTATTTAAGTAGGAAAAATGACAAAAATATCCCAAAATAAAGTGTTTAAAAGTGAGTTTATTTGTTGGGTCGTGGTCCTCAGTTTAGTGGGTATGGACAGAAAATTTAGGAAAAATTCAGAAGTCATTAATAGGAGATAAAAAAAAAAAACACCCCATAATTATGAGATTAAAAAAGTGTGAATCGTGAGATGAAAAATATAAATTATGAGATAAAGTAAAAAATATCAAAATTTGGAGTAAAAACTCAGAATTTTGAGATAAAAACAAAAAATTATGAGAAAACAAACAAAATCATGAGATAAAAAGTCAAAATTATGATGTAGTCAGACATTTCTGATTTACAACTTATTTTTCACACCGTCACATTTGTCTAGTTTGAAAAAGTAAA
Source organism: Siphamia tubifer (assembly GCA_020466265.1). Lineage (NCBI taxonomy): Eukaryota > Metazoa > Chordata > Actinopteri > Kurtiformes > Apogonidae > Siphamia > Siphamia tubifer. Next base: position 6,166,858 of record CM035797.1, read on the forward strand.
GAGTCTGTTCTGACAATGTAAAGAGTATAAAGTACATATATTTATATAAATGTAAAGAGTATAAAGTACATATATTTATATAAATGTAAAGAGTATAAAGTACATATATTTATATAAATGTAAAGAGTATAAAGTACATATATTTATATAAATATAAAGAGTATAAAGTACATATATTTATATAAATGTAAAGAGTATAAAGTACATATATTTATATAAATGTAAAGAGTATAAAGTACATATATTTATATAAATGTAAAGAGTATAAAGTACATATATTTATATAAATGTAAAGAGTATAAAGTACATATATTTATATAAATGTAAAGAGTATAAAGTACAGATATTTATATAAATATAAAGAGTATAAAGTACATATATTTATATAAATGTAAAGAGTATAAAGTACATATATTTATATAAATGTAAAGAGTATAAAGTACATATATTTATATAAATGTAAAGAGTATAAAGTACATATATTTATATAAATGTAAAGAGTATAAAGTACATATATTTATATAAATGTAAAGAGTATAAAGTACAGATATTTATATAAATGTAAAGAGTATAAAGTACATATATTTATATAAATGTAAAGAGTATAAAGTACATATATTTATATAAATGTAAAGAGTATAAAGTACAGATATTTATATAAATGTAAAGAGTATAAAGTACATATATTTATATAAATGTAAAGAGTATAAAGTACAGATATTTATATAAATGTAAAGAGTATAAAGTACAGATATTTATATAAATGTAAAGAGTATAAAGTACATATATTTATATAAATGTAAAGAGTATAAAGTACAGATATTTATATAAATGTAAAGAGTATAAAGTACATATATTTATATAAATGTAAAGAGTATAAAGTACAGATATTTATATAAATGTAAAGAGTATAAAGTACAGATATTTATATAAATGTAAAGAGTATAAAGTACAGATATTTATGCAAAAATGTGTGGAGTAAAAATAAGAAGTTGCTAGAAAAATAAATACTCAAGTAAAGTACAGATGCCTAAAAATCTACTTAAGTACAGTAATGGAAGTACTTCTACTTAGTTACTTCCACCTCTGTTTTGATTCATATTGGTCAGTCCAGTGGTCAGTTGTTCTGCTGGTCAGTTGTTCTATTGGTCAGTCCAGTGGTCAGTTGTTCTGTTGGTCAGTCCAGTGGTCAGACTTTCTATTGGTCAGTTGTTCTATTGGTCAGTTCTATTGGTCAGTCCAGTGGTCAGTTGTTCTGTTGGTCAGTCCAATGGTCAGTTGCTCTGTTGGTCAGTCCAGTGGTCAGTTGTTCTATTGGTCAGTCCAGTGGTCAGTTGTTTTATTGGTCAGTCCAATGGTCAGTTGTTCTATTGGTCAGTCCAGTGGTCAGTTGTTCTATTGTGTAGTCCAGTGGTCAGTTGTTTTATTGGTCAGTCCAGTGGTCAGTTGTTTTATTGGTCAGTCCAGTGGTCAGTTGTTCTATTGGTCAGTCCAGTGGTCAGTTGTTTTATTGGTCAGTCCAGTGGTCAGTTGTTCTATTGGTCAGTCCAGTGGTCAGTTGTTCTATTGGTCAGTCCAATGGTCAGTTGTTCTGTTGGTCAGTCCAATGGTCAGTTGCTCTGTTGGTCAGTCCAGTGGTCAGTTGTTCTATTGGTCAGTCCAGTGGTCAGTTGTTTTATTGGTCAGTCCAATGGTCAGTTGTTCTATTGGTCAGTCCAGTGGTCAGTTGTTCTATTGGTCAGTCCAGTGGTCAGTTGTTTTATTGGTCAGTCCAGTGGTCAGTTGTTTTATTGGTCAGTCCAGTGGTCAGTTGTTCTATTGGTCAGTCCAGTGGTCAGTTGTTTTATTGGTCAGTCCAGTGGTCAGTTGTTCTATTGGTCAGTCCAGTGGTCAGTTGTTCTATTGGTCAGTCCAATGGTCAGTTGTTCTGTTGGTCAGTCCAATGGTCAGTTGCTCTGTTGGTCAGTCCAGTAGTCAGTTGTTCTATTGGTCAGTCCAGTGGTCAGTTGTTTTATTGGTCAGTCCAATGGTCAGTTGTTCTATTGGTCAGTCCAGTGGTCAGTTGTTCTATTGGTCAGTCCAGTGGTCAGTTGTTTTATTGGTCAGTCCAGTGGTCAGTTGTTTTATTGGTCAGTCCAGTGGTCAGTTGTTCTATTGGTCAGTCCAGTGGTCAGTTGTTCTATTGGTCAGTCCAGTGGTCAGTTGTTCTATTGGTTAGTCCAGTGGTCAGTTGTTTTATTGGTCAGTCCAGTGGTCAGTTGTTTTATTGGTCAGTCCAGTGGTCAGTTGTTTTATTGGTCAGTCCAGTGGTCAGTTGTTCTATTGGTCAGTCCAGTGGTCAGTTGTTCTATTGGTCAGTCCAGTGGTCAGTTGTTCTATTGGTTAGTCCAGTGGTCAGTTGTTCTATTGGTCAGTCCAGTGGTCAGTTGTTTTATTGGTCAGTCCAGTGGTCAGTTGTTCTATTGGTCAGTCCAGTGGTCAGTTGTTCTATTGGTCAGTCCAGTGGTCAGTTGTTCTATTGGTTAGTCCAGTGGTCAGTTGTTCTATTGGTCAGTCCAGTGGTCAGTTGTTCTATTGGTCAGTCCAGTGGTCAGTTGTTTTCTTGTATATTCATGGTTTAGTTGTTTTAGCTCATTTTTTTTTATCTTATCTACTTTTTTTTATTATCATATTTAACTTCTTTAATCTTAATCATAGAAATAACATTTATTAATAATTTATTCTAAACTATTTTTTCATCTTAGATCTATTTATATCCTGTATTTATTCATTTATTTAAGTGCTGATGTAGTAGGATTATGTGGAGGTGATCACCTGCAAATATATTAGTGTTGTTATTAACAGTAATTAACAGTAATTAACAGTAATTAACAGTAATTAACAGTAATTAACAGTAATTAACAGTAATTAACAGTAATTAACAGTAATTAACAGTCTCTTCTTAAACACCAACTGCATTAATGTTATATTTCATAATTATTGAGTTTTAAAAACATGTTTCTTTGTTTCAAATCTTAAATGTCCAGTTGAGTGGACATTTTTATAACTCCATAAAAAATAAGTTCATTAAAAAGTTTTACATCACATTTGTTTTTTTTTAACCTAAAGAAGAATAAAAACACTGAGGAAAAAAAATCTTGACTAACGTTCCCATAATTTATGCATCAAAAGGTTAATGACTAATGACGAACATAATTCAACTTTTTTTTTTTTCTAGTTTTTGTTTCAGAAAATGTGAATCAAACTTTTACAAATGAATGAATTCACACAGTTTTCCTTTTTGTTCATGAACATTATTATTAGAATGTTTCATTACTGGACTGTAAACTTTTATTTAAGGATTAAAAACACATTTAAGTAGTTTTTTAGGAAGCTGTGAGTTTTTCTTTGATTTTGTGGACGTTCTCTATGAGACGTTTTTCACTCCAACATGTGGACGAAAGTTTGGAAAAGCTGGAGCTCATAAAAAGATCAAGACCAAACCTGAAAAGAAAAGTCATTCATTGTTTTAGGAATTTAGTTTTTTCCTTTTTTAATGTAGTTTTAGTGTATTTTATGTGTATTTTGGTTTATTTTAGTACATTTTATTGTTTTTTTAATGCAGTTTTAGTGTATTTTTATGTGTATTTTGGTTTATTTTTAGTATATTTTATTGTTTTTAGTGTATTTTATGTGTATTTTGGTTTATTTTAGTACATTTTGTTGTTTTTTTAGTGAAGTTTTAGTGTATTTTTATTTGTATTTTGGTTTATTTTAGGACATTTTGTTGTTTTTTAGTGTAGTTTAAGTGTATTTTATGTCTATTTTGGTTTATTTTGAATACATTTGATCATTTTTTAGTGTATTTTTAGTGCAAGTTGGTTTATTTTCAGTGCATCTTGTTCATTTTTTGTGTGCATTTTGTTTTTTAGTGCAGTTGTATTTTTGTATGTATTTTGGTTTATTTTTAGTGCATTGTATTGTTTTTTTTAGAGCAGTTTAGTGTATGTTTGGTTTAATGGTATAATGGTTCTAATACCAGGGACATGTATAACACCAAGTCTTTTTAATGAATCATGTTTGTCCTCATGAAAACCTGTCTCTGTTCAGGTTTTACTCAGAAAAGACGGTGGTGACGAGGTGAAGGCGACACCAGGACAAACTGGGCTGAAGCTGACCCAGGATCAGCACATTGGACAAGTACGTCCTTAGTCATAATGTGTTATTGTGGATCTGCTGATGTTTTCTCCACAACTTAACCCATGAACTGCTTCTATGACACTTCCTAAATGAATTTTTCTTTCTCTTAAATTTTCTAAAGTTATTTAACATCATTTATTATCGTATTATTCCATGTATTTTTGGTGTGAAAATCAGGTACTTTTCTGCATTTAATTTACTGATCATGTAAATATTCATAAAAAGATTAAAGTTGAGGGTTCATTTATTAAAACTGAAGAAAATGGGACTTTTTCAGCACAAGCATCAACAACTGAATGTAACAAGTTTTCACTGAATGCCTCACTTTGACTGTTCATGAATTAGAGCCAATAACGTCATTTTGACTTTACTGCTAAATACGACCTTGACCTTTGACCTTTTGCAATATGGATAATTTCTTTATATGTATATGTGCTTCAGTGTGTGTAATATTATGATAATATATCCAGTGTTGATTAAGTTATAGTGTGATAAGTCTATGTTTGACACAAGTTAATTTTGCGACATGTCACCTTTGACCTCCAGAGATCTGAAAAGGTTTTGATCGTAGGTGATAACACCTATTATGAGAATTGCATAAATCTTCATTCCACATTGTTTGCTACCAATCTGAAAGTTCTGTGACCCTCTGTTCTTGAGTTATAACCACTAATGTGATTTTGACCTTTCAGTTAATTGTGACCTTGACCTTTGACCCTTAGTCAAATGGATCATTGCATCTGATGTGCATTAGCTATATGTATATGCCCATGTAATTTCATGGTGATATCTCAAGTATTCATTGACTTATAGCATGAAATGTCTCTGCGGACACACACATACACACACACACACACACACACACACACACACAGAATAATAGTTTTTCATAATTCAAGATTTAAAAAATGAATGAATAAATAAATAAATAATAACAATCTTTTCGAAAAATAAATAAAATAATATTTTTTTAAAATAATAAAATATTTTTAAATATATTTTTTAAAATTCTAAATAAATACAAAATGGAAAAAATAAATAAACAATAAAAAATATATAAAATACTTTTTTTTTGTTTGAAAAACACGTTTCATTTTGCATGCTTTATGGGGACTTCTGTAAAAACCTAATTAATATATTTATAGGGCCACATCATTTGTATTTTACTAGTGGGGACCTTTATTTAAATTTAACCCTCATGGGGACCTGAATTTTGCTCCCCATAGTGTCAGAGGTCCCCATGGTGTGACTGGGTAAACATATCAATGTCCCCATACAGATAGGAATACAAGCATACACACACACACACACACACACACACACACACACACACACACATGGTGACTCAACTGGTGAATCAGTGTTGTAGATGCTAACTATGCTAACTATGCTAACTATAGCCATGACAAGATGAATAATGTAACTCCAGTTAATGACACATATCAACATGGTACAGTTTACACCACTGTCTGTCTGGGTGTTTATGGGTTAAACACGCTGACACGCTGTCGTCCGTGTGGGGTGAGCGCCGCCAGTTGTTGCGGGCTAAGGGTTCTGTTGACAGCGGCAGAAGTTGGCCCGGTCCCCGCTGAAGTCGTCAGCCCGGGGACGAAGGCAGGGCTGGAAAACATGAGGTCAGGGAAGATGTTAACAATAGGAGGAGGCAGGGTAGAATAACACTGACACAGCACTGGCCTCGTTTCCCCTTCCACTCCAGGAACATTAGGAACCTACACTGTCCTACTGAGGAACAGTACCTGCACACACACTGACAACAATGACCCAAATGTTATCTGGTCATTCAGCTGCAGTAGTTATAGCTAGATTATTGGACATGAGGCAGTTATTGTTACTGCATGTTAACTAGTTCTACAAAAAACACAGTGTGACTGATAGATACATAATTTTGACTTTTTATTTCATAATTTTGACTTTTTATTTCATAATTTTGACTTCTTATTTCATAATTTTGACATTTTATTTCATAATTTTGATGTTTTATCTCATCATTTTGACTTTTTATCTCATCATTTTGACTTTTTATCTCATCATTTTGACTTTTTATCTCATAATTTTTTACCTTTTATCTCATAATTTTTACTTTTATCATAATTTTGACTTTTTATCTCATAATTTTTTTCCCTCACTTAATGCGCCTTATATGTAACAAACCTTCATAAAAAAACATTCATTGACAGTTCACCTTATAGTGCAGAATATACAGTAATTCCATCATGTGTTTCAGTCTAATACAGGTATTGACTGTAAACTATTGGGGCAGGGTCCTAAAAGAACATTGGTAAGAACACAGTAATGGTCTTTACTGTCTTTGTGTTTTGCTTTACTAGTACTTTTTGCAGTTACTGTACAAACGTTCACCTATTTTCTCCAAAACGACAGACATTTGAGATTAGATATTTTATTACATGACAGAGAATGATTTGAATGTTGCAAAAAAAAACAATAATTGCAACCGCCGTCTGGTTCAGTCATGACACTGACGTCATTTATTACTGAAAAAAAAAGCTTTAAAAAAAATAACACAAGCCTCTAACCCACAGGTGTCAAACATAAGGCCTGGGGCCCAAATGCGGCCCACCTAAGAGTCCAATCTGGCCCCTGGGCTGAATGTGTGAAATGCAAATATTACACTGAAGATGTTAATAATCATGAATGTTTAAATCAGTTCAGGTGAATTCAATCTAAATTGGATGAGATAAGTAAAACACTGTGATAATAACCAAGAAATAATGGAAACCAAACTTCAACTTATTTTCCTTCCTATTTTAGTGTAAAATAAAATACAAAAAAGACTAGCTTTTTACAAAAAAATGTGACATTAATGCACCGCAGTGCACTTCAGTCACTTTGTTTTTTTAACTTGAGTCACACTGTGAGCTTGAGCGATGTTATGAAAGTATATGATACGAGACCAAAGACAAACCTGACCCACATGGCAGGCCGTCAGAGCAGATTATGATTTTAACAGTTAATTAATTTAACAGTTAATAATTGTTTTAGTGCACCCCCCCCCCCCCCCATTAAATTCTGAAAATACTTAGTTTTGTACAAATGTGAAACCTGAAAAGGTTTCATTTCATCAGTAAAATCAGGTTAATTTTATCAATATTCTTCCTCAGTTTATCATTAGTCCATGTGTTTTATTATGGATCAGTTCTACAAAGACACTAAACTCTTAGTATCAGAAGCAGAAAATGGTTCAAGTTGTGTCTAATTTTCTTTAGACATTTCAGGTTGTTCACATTTGTTCAATATTTTCATGTCATATTTTTGCAGTAAAACAATGACAAAAATTTAATTTGTTGTCATTTATAGAAAAAACTGAGAAGAAAATATGGAGTCATTTAACAGGTTATTATGATCTTTATCCCACGGCCACATTGGAACCATTGGTGGGCCGCATGTGGCCCCCGGGCCACATGTTTGAGGCCATTGCTTTACTCTGTGCAGATAAAGGTTGTGGACAATCACTGGTGGACTGATGAGTCCCCACACTGGAGGAGAGACTGGAGTAAACCCAGCAGGACACGTCCAGTCCTTCTGCAGTCCAGATGTTTCCTGGTCCAGAACAGTCCAGATGTTTCCTGGTCCAGAACAGTTCCAGGCGCGTTGGCTTCGTGTCCCATCATGCTGACGAGGACATTTTGTTTGACACGTGTTTGGAATGTCTCTGTTGTAGAAAGGTGTCGTGAACAGGAGCCACTTAGCGTCCCCTCAGACTGTGGTCTTCAGACTGTGGTCTTCAGATTGTGGTCTTCAGATTGTGGTCTTCAGACTGTAGTCTTCAGATTGTGGTCTTCAGATTGTGGTCTTCAGATTGTGGTCTTCAGACTGTGGTCTTCAGATTGTGGTCTTCAGATTGTGGTCTTCAGATTGTGGTCTTCAGACTGTGGTCTTCAGATTGTGGTCTTCAGACTGTGGTCTTCAGATTATGGTCTTCAGACTGTGGTCTTCAGATTGTGGTCTTCAGATTGTGGTCTTCAGATTGTGGTCTTCAGATTGTGGTCTTCAGACTGTGGTCTTCAGATTATGGTCTTCAGACTGTGGTCTTCAGATTGTGGTCTTCAGATTGTGGTCTTCAGATTGTGGTCTTCAGACTGTGGTCTTCAGATTGTGGTCTTCAGACTGTGGTCTTCAGATTGTGGTCTTCAGACTGTGGTCTTCAGATTGTGGTCTTCAGATTGTGGTCTTCAGATTGTGGTCTTCAGATTGTGGTCTTCAGATTGTGGTCTTCAGATTGTGGTCTTCAGATTGTGGTCTTCAGATTGTGGTCTTCAGACTGCTCTAATGCTGTTGCTGTCTTTGTGTGTGTGCAGGTTTCTTCAGCTGAAGCCCAGATGACAGAGCGTCCTGCGGAGGCGTGGCGTCCTGTGGAGGCGTGGCCAGATGTTCCATCCCACAGCGACAGCTTCACTCAGAGGAACTCTCTTTTCAACAGGGAGGTCGTGCAGGTAAACCTGGGTCCAGCTTGGACAGAGTTCTCCTGGTTTTATGAAGTAGAAGTAAATGAAATGTTTCAGGCGTTGTTCCTGTTCCACTTGTAAACATTTAACCAATCAAAGCAGAAGGGGACGTAGAAGCATCTAGAACATTGTGTTTAAAGGGGTAGTTAGTGTTTGTCATCAGGGTCTTTGCTCTGGTGCACCCACAGTGACTTACCCCCGACAGTGTCCTGTGAGCCCAGTTCTGATCCGGTTTTGGTCAAAGCGCAAGTAGTCCCGGCAGGTTTCCTCGTGTCAACGAAATGAAATGTGTTTCTTCTCAATACAGTATTTGTTTGGATGAGTGATTTATTTGCATAAAAAATGGTTATGGAAAAAAACTCACACCTGTTAATTGCTTGGAGCTACTTTCTGTCAATAGCGATCAGTGGTTGTTGTCACCGCTAACAGCTGTGTGCCTGAGCAAACTACTTTCATCAGTTGTTCAGCAGTGTTTGTGGCGTAGGGGGGGCTCAATTCAGGTAAAGGCAGAGGGGTAGGGGGAAGGGGAGGGGCTTTATATTCTTCAAACACAGATTTTCCAGAGGCAGACTCCAAACGGAGGGGTACGAGAAATTTCCCAGAATGCAATGCCAACCCTTTTAAAAATGTCGGCATCTACTAAAGAAGTACACAAATGTAGTATTTTCACCATAATTAACAGTTTTTCAGTTGTGAAAACTGTTGTATTGTATAAAGTTTGACATTGTCGCAGTGTGTAATGGTCATTTTCTCCACATGAAAAAAAAATTGCTATTTACGTAAATGTGGAGTAGTCAGTCGATGCACTTCTCAGATTCAAAGCAGATATTAGTAAGACTATCGGCAGAGCCCTGGAGAACACGATACCTACAGCAGCAGACATGTTTGTTTATCTCAACATTGTTTGGGAGAGATTAATTTAGTCAGTGTGTGTGTGTGTGTGTGTGTGTGTGTCCGCACAGACATTTCATCCTATAACTCAATGAATACTCATGATATCACCATGAAATTACATGCATATAGCTAATGTACATCATATGCAATGATCCATTTGAGTAAAGGTCAAAGGTTAAGGTCACAATCACATAAATGGTCAAAATGACATTTTCGGATATAACTCAAGAACGGAGGTTCACAGAACTTTCAGATTGGCACCAAACAATGCAGAATGAAGATTTCTACAAGTCTCATGATTAGTATTATCACCTATGACCAACAGATTTTAAGATCTCTGGAGGTCAAAGGTGACATGCTGCAAAATTATCTTCTATAACACTGTTTGTGCGTGTCAAGCATAGACGTATCACGCTATAACTTAATCAATACTGGATATATTATCATTATATTTCACAAACTGATGCAGACATACATATGCCGAAATTATCAATATTGCTAAAGGTCAAAGGTCAAGGTCACATTTAGCAGAAAGGTCAAAACACATTATTTACAGGCAAGATTAGGCATTCTCTGAATACTAGTTTACTTCTGCTTATAGGTGTCATTTTTTGGTGGAGTGAACTGATGACTGAAGGTGAGTGTTGAAGGGGTGTCCCAATTCATAGGTGTTCTTTTCAAGCCCTACCCCTTATAGCTCCATTTGAAGGGGTAAGGGGTGAAATGGGATTCAGCCTTAGTCCTCAGAGCTGTATTTACTGTGTTCGGAGGGGAGGGGAGGGGGGGAGGAGAGGGAGGAGGGGTGAGGGGAAGGGAGGAGAGGAGAAGGGAGGGGAGGGAGGGGAGGGGAGGAGAGGGAGGAGAGGGAGGAGAAACCGCCACAAGTCAAGCAATTATTTGGGGATGAGATCATTGTTTGGCTGGGTCCCTTCACGCCTTTGGCCTGGGGAGGCAGAGCCAAGCAGCTCCAGTGCTGCTGTTATCTGCTTCAGCCGTTCCATCCACTGACTGTTTTTCACTGGGTTCGACTCGGGGACATTTTGTTCAGTGCTGTCGTCAGCCCTGCTGTTCGCTCCTTTACTTCCAGTAACAAGACGTTCACTCTGGACGTGTCCGTTGAAGGAAACACAGTGCCATGTACTCATGTGCCGAAAAATGTCTCTCTACAACAGGGTTCTCAAACGTGCGGCCCGGGAGCCAAATACGGCCCGCCAGTTGTTCCAATGCGATGAAGAGCAGAATAAAATAGATCAATCAATAAACAGGGATGAGAGAAGACTGAAGGGTTTTGAGTTATGTGTGCGTGCATCTGCACACAGGCGCACACGCCTGGATGTGTGAAGCAGTTGTAGCCTAATAATTACACTACCTTGGTACATTTGCTAAAAATAATTACAACACTGAGGCTACATGCTAACAGATGCTAGTACTCCCCAGTTAGCAAAAGAAGCTCTGAGTCCGCTTTGAAAAAGTGCTGTTGAAGTGTGGATGCGTTCGGTTCAGGTGTTGTAGCAAATAAGGCAGTGCTAGGCTAATGCTAATGCTAATTAACTGTATGCACACTGTTGTCAGCCTCACGCATCGTAAAATGGCCCCAAACTTCTACTATTAACGATATTTAAAAAAGTACAGAAACAGTCCAGACCAGATGCACCTGTTGTGTAGCATGTTTGCTAGTTTGAAAATGGTCGCTAGTAATTTACCTTATGTGATTACTAAGAGTTTAGTGTCTTTGTATAACCCATCCATAATAACACACAATATTGTTTAAATTGACCTGATTTTCATTATGAAAATGACCTTTTTTTGCATTTAGATAATTTATAAAAGTATTTTCATAATTTAATGGGGGTTTTCTTTTACACTAAAACAATGACATAAATGTGTAGTTGTCATTATTTATAGGTTATTATGTTTTAATTTTACTGGTCTGACCCATTGGAGATCAAATCAGATTGAATGTGGAAAATGAAGAAAATGAATCTAAGAGCCCTGCACTAAAATGTAGTACAAATACACTAAAATGCAGTAAAAATAGAGTAAAATGTAGTAAAAATTCACTAAAATACACACTGAACTCAGTTGGTAGCACGAGTCGTCTAGTGATCGAAGGGTTGACGGTTCACGTCCCGGGTCTGGCTCTCCACATGTCGAAGTGTCCTTGAGCAAAGACACTGACTTAAGCTCCCAGTAGGACTGACAGAACCTTAGAAACCCACTGGTGTGTGAATGCGAGGCTAATGTAAAGTGCTTTGAGCACCATGGAGGTAGAAATACTCTATGTAAGTGCAGACCATTTACTAAAATTTGAGTAAAATGTAGTAAAAAATTAACTAAAATGCACAAAAAAATAAAGTAAACTGTAGTAAAAATACACTAAATGCACTAAAAATGCAGTACAAATTCACCAAAATACACAAAAAATGGAGTAACTTGTAGTAAAAATCCACAAACATGCACTAAAAATGTTGTAAAATACACTAAAATACACTGATCCATAATAAAACACATGGACTAATGATAAACTGAGGCAGAATATTGTTAAAATTTACCTGATTTTACTTGCATTTGGATAATTTACAAAAGTGTTAATAATTAAATGTTTTTTTTTAGACTAAAACAATGACATAAATGTGTAGTTGTCATTATTTCTAGATTATTATGTTTTCTTTTTACTGGTCTGACCCATTGCAGATGAAATCAGACTGAATGTGGAAAATGAAGAACATAAGTTTAAGAGTCCAGTCTTACATTCTTCCACAGATGTGATTTTATCTGATCATGGATGTTAAGACGTACGTCCAGTAGAGGGCAGTGAGACTGAAAAGTGTGTAACCATGGTAACAAAGATGGCAGCAGAGGTTTGGAGGGTGAGACCAGCTCCATGTTCTACTGGTTCCACTGTTGTTTGTTGGTTCTGATCCATTTAAAGTTCATCCACATGCATAAACACACCAGATGTTGAGAGTCTGTTAACAACATTATACATTTGGATTTAAAACCTTTGTGTTGGTTTAATATTCACACTTACATCAGGTGTTTAAATAGAACCTGTTAGACACAAACATGAGAAGGTTTTCATGTTTTACGTCTTGTTTGTCAGTTTTTTTTTCTTATGTTTACGCCTCACTGCTGTAGTTTCAATCTTCTTTCCTGTTTTTCTGCTCCTTTACACTGAATAAAGTAAAACATTGAATCAACTTAAAAATTCTTCTTCAATAGGTTACACATAAAAAATGAAGTTGAGTAAAACAAATTAAATTAAAGCAAACCTACCCCTATGCAATTTAATTTGGTTCATTCAACTTTTTTATGTGTGACCATAAACAGTCAAAATCATGAGATAAAAAGTCAACATCATGAGATAAAAAGTCAACATCATGAGATAAAAATGAGATAAAAAGTCAAAATTGAAGAAGAATGTTTAAGTTGATTCAGTATTTTACTTTTTTTCAGTGTGTGACATTTTTTTCCTCCCATTTTGGAGGTTTTGTTTTCACGTTTGTCTTAGTTTTTGTCAGTTATGTTTTCATTTGTTTCAGTTTTGATTTTCCCTTCTCATTTTCACCATTTTATCATTGACTTTTTTCATCTTTTACATCACTTACATCCTGTTTTCGAATTGTTTTGGAGTTTTGAGTTATTTTAGTTGAGTCTTTTCTACTGTTTTCATCTTGTTTTGTGGTTTTCTTTTTGGTTTTCCTTCACATTGTTGCCATGGTCTTGTATTATTACTGAATACTTTAAGTCACACACAGTTAAACCCAGTTAATACAATAGGGCTGTTGATCTCAGTGCATGCCTCCTCACTTATGTTCATGCATATCAGATTTTTTCACATGAAGTCATGAGCGGAGCCTGAACTTGATGCTTGACTCTATTCTTTGAGCTCAGACTGAGGCTCATGTGTGTACGCTGATAAACACACCATTGTTGTGGAGAGCGACGGGAAGAAACAAGGGGATGGTGGACTTCCTGGATGAGCTCATGCTGTGTACAGATAGGGTAGGGCCTGTTTGTCCAGCTCTTTTCCTTCTGTTCAGACCCAGAAATACCTCCACTGCCCCGGGGCCTCATAAAGTTAATGAGCTGCCTCGTACTGAACAGCTAACGTCAAGACCAACGAGTTGTTTAGTGACTGCGTTCAGTAGTTTTGGTAGAGTTCTTTTCACGCTGTCACTAGGAATCCTACAGTGTAAGGTATCTGTCAATATATGCATGTCCACAGATTTGTCAAAAAATGTCAAACATGACTTTGTTATGGAGGCGGCACGGTGGTGCAGTGGTTAGCACTCGTGCCTCAGCAAGAAGGAGCTCAGTTCAAATCCCAAACCAGACCTTTCTGTGTGGAGTTTACATGTTCTTATGTCTGCGTGGGTTTTCTCCAGGTACACCAACCATCCAAACACATGCACTGATAGGTTAACTGGTTAAGTGGTTAACTGGTTAAGTGGTTAACTGGTTAATCTAAATCACCCATTGGTGTGAATGTGACAGTGATTGTTTGTCTATATATGTTCAGCCCTGAGATGAACTGGAGACTCATACAGGGTGTACCCCGCCTTCACCGGTTGTAGCTGGATTAGACCCCCAGTGACCCCCACGACCCTAGTGAAGATAAAGTGGGTTCAGATGATGAGATGAGACCTGAAGGTTGCAAAATATTTGATAGAGAGCACAGGAGACAAAAGGATGAAAATGTGCAAAAGTTCTTTATTTTTAAGCAAATTATTTTACTTCATTAACCTCCTTCCCATGCCCAGAACAAACAACAGGTGAAATTAACAAAAGGATGGTATGTGGATCAAGCCAACCCTGGTCCTCAAGTACCACTATCCTGCATGTTTTAGATGTTTCCGTCTTCCAACACACCTGACAGTCATTATCCAGCTCCTGCAGAGCTTGATGACAGGCTGATCATTTGAATGTTGGTAGAGGGACCCATCTAAAACATGCAGGATAGTGGTACTTAAGGACCAGGGTTGGGAGCCACTGCTGTACCGGACCGATATCCAAACAGGGGTCATACATAAGACATAATGACATAATCAAGACAGGGATTTAAAGTGCTCATTTGATGCAACCAGGGCAGACAAACTAGCATCTAAGTCACATTCACTTGACATTTAAATAGGGAAGGGAACAGGTGGATTTAATTTAATTTTATTTTATTTGGTATAGAGGAACAATGTACATTAATGAACATTTTGGTAATTGTAGTTAAAAGGCTTATTTGCATTGGCAGTCCCCCTGTGATAAATATAAACAACAAAGAATCACAAACAAGAATTAATGGACATTTAACGATGTTAATATAACACAGGACCAGGAGAAACACAGAACATTCACTCATACTGACGGGAAGAGGAAGGAAACACCAGTGACAGGAAGAAAAGCGAGATGCCTTTGGAAGAGTTCGCTGCTATTCCTTTGCGATATCACTCAACCGAGTGCCACTTTTCATATTTTTTTTATCATGCCCTGCTTTACTTCTATTGAAGTAAGTCACTTCAATAGACGCAGTCACTTCTTCTTTTCATTCGCACCAGAAATCACTTTCTTTGGGCTCATGATGAAAAACGAATACGAACTGTAATAAAGTTTCTATTAAAAAACTCACCAAACAACAGTAACTCTGGGGTTAAAAAGGGTCAAAGGGTAACGAAAAACATCATGGGTAGCTCCTTCATAGCCAATGGGATGCTACGTACAGTACGTATATGACGTATTTACGTACATTACGTAGTTACGTACAGTAATGTACATATTTATGTCTCAGGGCTTCGGTTTCATTTCATAAATTTAATTTTCTTTCATATTCAGTCAAAGGTGACATGTCACAAAATTAACTTCTGTAACACTGTGTGTGTCAAGCATAGACTTAGACGCTATAACTTAATCAATACTGGATATATTATCACACACATACATACACATATATACATATAACAAAATTATCAATATTGCAAAAGGTCAAAGGTCAAGGTTGTATTTAGTAGAAAGGTCAAAATGACTTTATTGGCTTTATTTCAAGAGTGGGTTATCATAGAAACTTGAGATTGGCACAAAATTGGGATGAGATTAGGCATTGTCTGAATACTGGTTAATGTGGTGTATCTTTTTCTGTTTTTATGTATTTCTAATATGTTGTGTACTGTTTTGGGTGAACTGGAGTTTGTTGTTTCATATGTACGGTGTCATTTCCCCTGCTGGGAAAAGCCAATGCTTGGTACTTTGTCCTGGCTTTAGTTTTCATGGATGTTCAGACACATTAGCAGCGGTGCTTTGTTCTCCAGTGTCATGTTATGTAGAGCAGAGGTTTGTGTTGGTGACAGCCTGGACTCCATTAGCTCAGGTTTCATCTCTGCTTTTCTGTCAGCGTCTGCATTAGTCTGAGCTCAGATCAGGTGTGTGTGTGTGTGTGTGGGGGGGGACCAACGTGGATGTTGGAGACACGTCCAACAAGTGATCATCATTACGCTACAGCTGCTTCTCCTAAACTCAGGACACAAAGTAAGTAACTGAAGCGAAATACACAACACAATAAAGCAAATGCAACTGGAGGAGAAATGATACAAGTTTACATCATGTAGAGGAGAGGCCATGAAGATGAGGAAGATGATGAAGATGAAAATGATGAAGATGAAAACGAGGAAGACGAAACCTGATGAAAATGGTGAAGATGAAACCAGATGAAATTGATGAAGATGAAACCAGATGAAAGTGATGAAGATGAACCCAGATGAAAGTGATGAAGATGAAACCAGATGAAAGTGATGAAGATGAAACCAGATGAAAGTGATGAAGATGAACCCAGATGAAAGTGATGAAGATGAAACCAGATGAAAATGATGAAGATGAAACTAGATGAAAGTGATGAAGATGAAACCTGATGAAAATGATGAAGATGAAACTAGACGAAAGTGATGAAGATGAACCCAGATGAAAGTGATGAAGATGAAACCAGATGAAAATGATGAAGATGAAACTAGATGAAAGTGATGAAGATGAAACCTGATGAAAATGATGAAGATGAAACTAGACGAAAGTGATGAAGATGAACCCAGATGAAAACGATGAAAATGAAAATGATGAAGATGAAACCAGATGAAATTGATGATGATGAAAACGATGAAGATGAAACCAGATGAAAACGATGAAGATGAACCCAGATGACAATGATGAAGACAAAACTTGATGAAGATGAAACCAGATGAAAAGGATGAAGATGAACAGATCGACCACACCTCGTCATTTATTGTATGATCTGGTGTTTACTTCTTTAATTTTATTTATTTTATTTCAGTGTGAGGAGAATGTTTTCAGGGATGTAGTTTTAAAGTCACTCTGATTTAACTAACTATTATAATAACATGTTTGTCCAAGTCAAATACTGACCCACACTGACCCACACTGACCCACACTGACCCACACTGACCCTGGTTTGGTTTTCATTCACATACACACATGATGGGTCGAACTGGTTTGGATGTAATGTTTGCTTTGTTCTTGTGGATGGTCTGAGGATCATGTGACCTTGTGTGTTGTCTCAGGCTGAGGCTTGGATCAAAGGGAAGCTCCAGGACCTAAAGGACGGCTGTAAGGTTCAACACTGCCCCCTGCAGGACTGGGAGGAGGCCTCGCAGACCCTTCACAGGGACCTCAAGGACTTCGAGAATACCCTCATCCAACTGAACCAGGTATGTCACACAAGTACCAGGAAGTACCAGGTATATTGTATAGGAACAGGAAGTAGCCTATTGAGCTCCAGCAGCTGGCGTCATAGGTTGGTCACGTGACAAGAAAAAAGTGGGCGTATCCATCTTGGTAGTAATGACAAACCAGATACGATTTTAGCCTTTCATTTCCCATTGAATACCATTCATTCATTTTCTGACCTCAGGCCGTATGAGCCTTCCGGAAGGGGCGGAGACTTAAGCAAAAGGATTTGAAAGACAACCTTTTAGCCCCGCCTCACTTATCTATGAAGCACCACTAGACCCATATATGCAATGAACAGGGATAGCGTGGCTAGGCTAGTTGACGGAGGCTTTGACGTTGTCTGATGAATGTTTTTTCTTTGTTTCCTCCTGTTGCTGAAGATGGGTGAACAGTTGATTTGTAAAACAAACCCTTCATCTGATCTGGTGAAGAAACAGCTCAGCCAACTGCGAGACCAGTGGCAGACCCTGAAACAGATGGCAGCCAATCAGACGAGGGCTTTGGGCGGAGCCAAGAATCTGCAGGAATTCAACAGGAAGGTGGACAAACTGGAGACGTGGATCAAACAGAAGGTACATCTGAACAACAAACGAGGCTCTTTCGTAGGTCTACGACGTCGAGATGGAGTCGGTTAAATCCAATCACATGTAGCTTCTGAGCTGAATGGTTGAAAAAGAGAAAAACTCAGCATTTTCTATCATAGATCCCATAATTTCCTTTCATCACATTGAGTCTGACAGTAGGGCAGACTCGTACCTCCTTCTCAGAAATTTTTCAGGCTATAGAAATTGTTTGTGTATAATAATTCACAAAATGTAAATAGCGCTATAAAAAACTGGTACTGGAAACACCTGAATTTCGAAAAACAAAACACTCTAATATCGATAAACAGTTTTTACGCTTTCATTACATGGTTTTTCAGATGTTTCATCGCAAAAATGCAATGGAAACACGTTTTCTACAATTACACATCACAGGACGTGACATACATGGTCACGTGATCACTTCTCTCAGTGAAAATGGCGCGACAGAGGAGGAGACTGAGACTTTTCTGGAAATAATTCAGAACAAAAATATCAGTGCCATTTTAGAGACAACAAACAGCAGAGAAATGCAGCGTGATATCAAGACATGGAAAGGTTCATCTTCCAGCAGTGAAATGTGGTGATACTTGACGAGAATTATGACACTAGAACAACCGTCAATGGAAATACATTCAAAGCACAAATATAGTTTGTCGAAATTTTAGGAATATCACTATTGTTTTGTAAAAACTGTGAACACAGCTAGTGAGTCTGTAGATACTAATACTAGGGATTTAGACTATGTTCACATACACAATTCAGATTTTTGGTGAAAATCTAATCTTTTTGTGTACTTGTTCATTGCCCACATTAAAGGGATTCTCTGGAGTAAAAATAACTTAAGCTCATGTTTTAGATGATTGTTAGTACATATATATATAGTTGACATCAAAATGACACCATTTGGATGAACTTTGAGAAATTTTTATTTTGCCATTTGGAGCGAAACTGTGTTAACATAGAAGTGATTAGGACATGTCTTTTCACCAACATGAAACGTTATTTTTAGACTAGCTCTTCTAAAGTTCTAAACCAGGGGTTCTCAAACTTTTTTGGCCCAGGTCCCCCTTGGAAGGGTGAAATTTTTCCATGTCTCCCCTCATCCTCACGATACTGAAAATGATAAAAAACCACTTCAACAATGATTATTATGAAACAATGATAACCTTTTTTAATAGTGCTTTTGTGCAAACCAGCCACATTTTCAGGTATTATAATATAAATGAGCACTTCAGAAACAACAATTTAAAATAATTTTAAAATAATAAACGGAACAAAAGACACACAAAACCGTGTGTGTGTGTGTGTGTGTGTGTGTGTGTGACAGACAGACAGACAGACAGACAGACAGAGACTTTTGGTGGAATTTTGGTCTCCCATCATTGTTCTCAATGAAGCCAAACTCAATATAACTATCAATGTACTTTCTCTTTTTAGGGTTAGGGCGTTTGTTTTTGTCATTGTCATTTTCATTGTCATTTCTTTTACCACTTCTTGAGGAACTTGGCGGACACAAAAATCGATCCATGTTCGCTGCAGGGTGGCTAAAAATAGCCTGTGACTCGCTCCGTCTCAATTTAGTCAAGCTAGCGTCAAACAGCGCTGTTACTTCCGCCCACTCACAACAAAATAAAACTTCCGCATTTCAAAATAAAACAGCAAAAAAAAAAAAAAAAAAACGTGAATAATTTCGCGTATCCCCTGGACATGCACCACGTCCCCCTAGGGGTCTGCGGACCCCAGTTTGAGAACCGTGGTTCTAAACAACATCACAGTTACGTGTTACTAAGCAGAGGGTCCCTAAAGACAAACCCAAGTGTCCTGAGGTCTTCATGTCCAGAGTTACTGATCTCAAGCCATGTACCTCTGTATTCATGGGCCATCTTAGAAGGAAGCCCGAAATCGTCGATTGCTAAATGCAGAGTTAGACGCTCTGGAAAGTCACTTTTACGTTGTGTTGTTTTTTAAAAACAACAACCTGTATGTAGGCTATGCTAAGCTGTTGCATTACAGCTTCATGTCAATTTCTAATGAAATACTGGACTATGTTTTTTAAAACAAATGCAATGAAATCATGAACCAAACACCTTGTAGAAACCCTTTTAGTCATTATTAAGTGTAAAATACACTGGGGTTGACAAAATCAGGATTTCTGGGGTTATTTTTATATTTAAGTCAAGCTGCCATCCTCTAGATGGCGTAATCGGAGGTCCCTCACCATTTTTTTTTTTTTTTTTATCATGATATGAGCACAAAAATATGGAAAAGGATCCAAGAAACCCAAAAACTAAAAGTGAACTGAAGCCAACTGGATTTGAACTGGATCAGTTTGTATTCCCTCCACTCTGATGAATATGGTTTCAATATAATGTGATGACTGATAACAGACCAGTCCATCATCATCATCATCATCATCATCACCATCAGACCCAGTTTTCATCCTGTCCCCCGCCAACTGGTACTGGTTCCGGTTCAGAGCCTGCCTCCGAGGGCTGTTTCTGTTTAACATCTTCTTTGGTAGCGGGGATAATGTGCTGTAATCCGGGCGCCTGCGGTAGAAATAATGGTCAGGTTCCGAACAAATGGCAGCGTTAAACAGCGTCTGTGATTCTTGTGCCAGCAGGAAGAGCAGCCGTCTCTGGTTGACGTCCTCGGGGAGAACGTTGACAAGATGCAGCTGACCAGGAGGATTTTAGATCTGAAACAGGTGAGTGTTGGAAAAGAACATTAACAACCCTCACTGCGCTAAATCACTTCTCCATATGGTTTATATTGCAATTTTCTGGAGATTTTCCAATCATTATTTACAGTAGAGCAGTGGTAGGGTAAAGACGGCTGAGGTCATACTTGGACGGTGTTTGTCCGTTTCCCTGCAGGACGAGCAGCTCTACAGAACCCTCCACGAAGACATCAACCACTTGGCCCTGAAGCTGGAGAAACAAGGGAAGACAGATGGCAAAAACATCAGCAGCAGAAGGAAACACATCAATAAAATGTAGGTGGCATCCGTGAAGCCGGTCCAAACCTAGACCCGGTCTGGAGCTGACTCTAGTCTGTGCTCTGTGCTCAGGTGGATCCGAGTCCAGTCGCATCTTAAGAACTGCCACCAGAACCTTCAGCTGGCTCTGGAGGTGTCCACGTTCTACCAACAGGCGGAGAACACGCTGTCCACCATGAGCGACCTGGTAAAACCCAAAACACAACCACGTCACAAATACCACAACATTTCATTCATTTCTTGGTTGTTCTGATTTATTTTGTTCATTTTATTGCTTATTTTATTTACTTATCTTTTCATTCTTGTTTTTTTATTTCAAAAGGATGTAGTGATTATAGGAATTAAAGTTAAACTAAAGCTGAATCCCATTTCACACCCTCTTACCCCATTCAAATGAAGCGATAAGGGGTAGGGCTTGAAAAGCAACCTCTGTCAATTGGGACACCCTTTCACACTCACCTACATCATCAGTCGACCTGTGTTACAAAAATACATTTTCCGATTCTGGATCGATTCGCATATTAATTACTTAGGATCGATTAATTTGTCCAAAGATCGTTTTTTTTTTCTTTTTAGTACATTTTCCACTAGTGAACATTTTCTCCAGTGACCTCAAACAAACATGGCATCAGAGAGTAGTGACAGAGTTATCGAAAAGGCTCCAGTCTAGAAATATTCCGGGTTCGGAAAACAAAAAGACACAGATGTGTTTGTCAAAACCAACGCCGTTTACAAGTTATGTCAAATTGAAGTGAAGTATTTTGGAAATACGACTAACTTTAACAAGCACTTGCAACGACATCACCCGGTTATCAATACGTCCACAGGATAAACACGACAGTATATGAAGCTGAAAGAAACTTTAACACTGCCAGACAATTCAGCACCATCTCATAGCGTAACCATGGCGATTGCGGAATTTGTCTGCAAAGACATGCGGCCGTACTCCGTTGTTTAGTTTTTTTAAAGAACGCTAAACTGAATTGGATCAGATAGAATCTAAAAGAATAGATTCTTAATCTTAAAAAAAAAAAAAGATTAATCTTCAGAGTCAGATTGATTCTAGAAATTTAAATCGAGACCCAGCTCTAGTCATCAGTTCGCTCCGCCAGTTGTTACGTAAAAAAAACCCACAACTTTAACCAGAAGTAAACAAACATGTCTGCTGCTGTAGTTGTCTCGTTCTCCTGGATATGAACATATTTTTACTAGTATCTGTGTCGAATCAGAGAAGTCCTATGCATCGACCAATTGCTCCACGTTTACGTAAACAGCGGCTTTTTTTCCGTGTGCGTTTTACGGAGAAAATGACCATTACACATTACGAGAATGTCAAACTTTATACAAAGTTATCACAACTTAAAAACTGTTAATTATGGCAAAAATACTACATTTGTGTACTTTTTTCGTAGATGGATTCACATTGTATTGTGGGAAATTTCTCGTAGCCCTCCGTTTGGAGTCTGCCTCTGGAAAATCTCCATTTGAAGGGTATAAAGCCCTTCCCCTTCCCCCTACCCCTCTGCCTTAACCTGAGTTGAGACACCCCTACCCCTACATGTGTACGCGCAAAATGGAGAGGAAGGGGTGAAATGGGATCCAGCCTAACACTTCATTCAATTTTACACTAAATTATTTTTTAAAAATTCAAGCTTTATCCACATTAACCCAAAAATAAGTTTTTATTCTTTCTTATATACATATTTTGAGGGTGTTTTTTTTTTTTTTTTTTCTACGATGCCTCCCTCCCTCCCACTGAAAATGTGTTTTAACCCTTTGGTGCACGATTTATGAAAACCTTAGTGGAGATTTGTTTCCTTCCTTCTTTAGGCTGAAAAACACAATATGTTTGAAATATTTTATATGAACCTATTTTTCCTGGAATTAAAAAAATGTCCACTCAGCTGGAAAACATGTTTATTTTATGAAGCAAAGAAACATGTATTTAAATTCAGCTAATTTGTCACATTTTAACAAACTTTAATACTAGTTATTACTTCATGGAGATAATATTCAAATAAATAAATAAATGTTTTATTATTTTGTTCATCAAGAACTGAAAAGTTACAGTAATGGTGTGAATGTCAGTGTTTTACATGATACATAAACCCATGAATATATCAGAGAACAGCTGTGGAATATACTCATATATATATATATATATATATATATATATATATATATATTCATCAAAGGGTTAATCCAACCCAAATTGTCTGTTTTAAATGTCCTCATTGCTCTTCCATGTCCTTCCATCCACTGTCTTCTGCTTCTCTGGGGTCCCGTCATGGAGTCCATGTTCACTGTCTTATTTGTGTTCATTCAGAGGAAAAGCAGATCCTCATCCAAAGACCTGGACAGCATAGGAGACCGAGAGATACGCGAGCTGGCCGCTCAGATCATGGTAGGAAACGTCTCGTCACTACAGTGGAGGCGGAGCTCAAAGCGTCTAACGCAGGGGTCTCAAACTCATTTACTTTCAGGGGCCACACTCAGTTTATCTCCAGTGGTCCGGACCAGTAAAATAATAACAGAATAACCTGGAAATAATGACAAAACCACATTTTTGTTCGTTTTAGTACAAATAAGACCCCATTAAATGATGAAAATACTCACTTTTAAAAACTGTTCAAACAAAAAAAAAGATATGAAGAACCAGAAAAACATGACGTTTCTGCAGAAAATGTTTTTCACATCAAAGCAAGAGGAAAAAATGGGGTTGTTAATTCCTGTCAGTTATTCTGCTGTAGATCATATTGATCTGTATGTGGAACCGGAACTAAAATGAGCTCCACAGCCTTGACGGTACAGGTCTTTGCAAAATTCATGCCACGGGCTGCATTGGAACCTTTTGTGGGCCACATGTTTGAGACCCCTGGTGTAACGTGTCTTTGACCTGCAGATGCTGGACGTCAGTGTGTCCCAGCTGTCCAATCTGCATCCGGCCCTGGCGTCCGGAGTCTCCCGGAAACACGGCGAGGTGAAGGACGGGTGGACGCATCTACAGAAGGTTATCAGGTGAGACTTCATGAAGACTGGGGAGACCGGGTCCTCAGAGACCTGGTCCTTGGAGACCAGATGGGGACAATGTGGGCCACGTTTTCCAGACTCAAACCAGATCTGAAAATACATGAGTAATGAACAACACAAAGACATCATATGGAATCAAGAAGTCTGATCTAAGATTAAATGAAGTAAGACCATTTCCTACAAAAATAATAAAATAATAGCAAAATGAATAAAGCTCAGGTAAAATAAAAACTTATTCCAAGGGGAAGGGTAATTAAAAATATATAATTAATGAAAGAGGCAAAAACTAACTAAAATATTCACTTAAGTCAACCAATTGAAACGACATTTCTGAAAATAGAATGAAAATGACAAAGGAAATTAATGCGTATTATTACTGATTCTGATTATTATTGATGATTCAATAATTACCCCAGACGGGGACAAAATTACAAACACAGAGCTGGCCACGCCCACATGTTAAACAGCCAAAAACAACCACAAGTATTCAGAGAATGTGTCCACAGAGACATATCATGCTGTAACTCAATGAATACTTGAGATATCATCATGATATTACATGGGCATATACATATAGCTAATGCGCATCAGATACAATGATCCACTTAAGTAAAGGTCAAAGGTCAAGGTCACAATTAACTAAAAGGTCAAAATCACATTATTGGTTATAACTGAAGAACAGAGGGTCACAGAACTTTCAAATTGGTACCAAGCGATGCAGAATTAAGATTTCTACAATTCTTATCACCTACGAACAATAGTTGTTGAGATCTCTGGAGGTCAAAGGTGAGATGTTGCAAAATTAACTTCTGTAACAGTGTTTGTGTGTGTCAAACATAGACATATCACGCTATAACTTAATCAATACTGGATATATTATAATATTACACACACTGATGCATATATACATAGAACAAAATTATCAGTATTGCAAAAGGTCAAAGGGCAAGGTGGCATTTAGCAGAAAGGTCAAAATCATTTTGTTGGTTCTAATTCAAGGGTGTGTTTAGGCATTCTCTGAATAGTTGTTTTATTTTATGTGTTTTGATTTGTATGTGAATAATGAAATAAGTCATTTTTCAGAACCAGTGACAGACAGATTGTTTAGCTCCTGTTTGTGGTTAGATGTTATCGCAGTAAAAGAAAACAGAAGTCAGTCTTAAAATAGACACTTTGGGTTGTGTTGACATGTTCTTGGTCCAGTAGTTCTGATGTTTGTCCATGTTCATGATGACCATCTAAAATCCAGCGTCTGTCCAAACATTTCTCAGACAGAGCGGTTCCATTTTTAGAAACAGATTACATCATGTGTTCTGTCCAATCAGTAGTTAAAGCCAAAAACATAGACAGCTGTGGACTTCAGAACCATACTTGGACTCTGTGATCTGGGCCCGGTTTAACCTTGGGCTCTGCTCGTCCTGCAGGAGCGACCGGACCGGACCCGCCTCCGCCCCCGCCCCTGCAGCCTCCCCGTTCACCAGGGAAGATGGCGACCCTGTGACCCCGGCCCGGGAACCCCAGGGCCATGTGGGAACAGAGGCTCAAAGGACCATGGGAAAGGAGGTGAAGGAGGAGCAGAACCGGCTGAAGGGCTGCGTGGTGAGTCTCTCTGCTGATGCACTGTGGTTCTGATGGAACTCTGCTGGGAGCTTTGACATTAAAGGGATAATGGTTTTGTTTACATTTTTGAATAATATTGGAATAGTTAGAATTCGAATAGTGTTTTGGACCAAAAGTCACACCCCTATTCAGGTCACATGGAAAACACAAAAACCAGCGCTGGTCTGTGTGGACCAGAACCCCACAGGGATCAGACCCAAAAAGCCCTGAATTCCAGGATCTGAATTGATAATATTTTCGTGGGTGACTCCACCCCCGACAAATGGGTTGCACTTTGTAACATCATCTGACTCCGCCTCCTAATTGGGCCTCACCTATTGACATGACTGGTTACCTAAGAGATGTACAATTGTAGTGTGTGTGTGTGTGTGTGTGTGCTTGTATTCCTATCTTTATGGGGACATTGGTATGTTTACACAGTCACACCATGGGGACCAAAATTCAGGTCCCTATGAGTGTGAATTATAAATGTACGTCCCCACTTGTAAAATACAAATGATGCAGCCCTATAAATACATTAATGAGTTTTTCAGTCCCCATAAAGGATGAGGGAAATAGATGGAAAGCAAAATATTTATTTTTCAAACATTTGAAGATAGATTTACTTTTTAGGTTTTTTTTAGAAAAATGTATTTATTTGTATTATTTATTTTTTTATTCATTCGTTTTTTCATCATTTAATTATTATTATTATTATTATTATTATTATTATTATTATTAGTAGTAGTAGTACTAGTAGTAGTAGTAGTAGTAGTACTACTACTAGTAGTAGTGGTGGTGGTATTTTTATTTCATTTTTAAAACAAGGTATATTTACACTCACTACCCAATGGCTACTTGATTTACAAACTTGGTCCTCATGAGACATGGTAACGAGAATGTGTGTGTGTGTGTTCTCAAAACAATATCTCCATTCTAATGACAGTTCACAGTATTATATTATTAAATATTATGTCAACACACACACACACAGTGATTACAATAATCTTTCCCAACCAATGTTGGGTTAGATTAACAAGGGTCAACGTACATTAAGACAACAAACTCTTTTTTTTCCAAACATGATGTGGACAGTGTGGTGTGTGTCTTGGCGGTCGCTGCCTTAAACATTTTGCACTTTATGTTGTGCAGTTAAATTTAACAGAAAAGTCAAGATGTTAGTCTTTGTTTTGTTGGGGTTCAAATGCTGTGTGTCTTGTCAGTGGACATTGTTACGTTGCAGTGAACTTTAACACCAGACGTGTGTCCGTGTTGTTCCTCCACTAACAATGTGATGACGTCATCATGATCTGTCGACTCGACTTCAACTTTATTGACGGATAAGTCGACTTGAAAAAAACTGGGTAACACTTTATAATACCTACACACAATCCACTATGTATTAACCATCTGTTAACCATGTGTTAACAAATTGTTTGTTCATTAAATATTAACCATTTGTTACTGATTTGTTAATGTATTGTTCGTACACAATCTATCATAAAGCATTTGTTCACATGGCTACAAATGGTTTGTTCAGAGAAAACTAGAACAAATGCTTCATTTATGATAAATTGTGTATGAACAATAGTTAACAAATAGGTAATAAATGGTTAATATATAATTAGTTGTGTACAGGTATTATAAAGTATTAGTCATTAATACTCTAGTGTACACAGTATTTCTTTCTGTTCTTGTTTTTGAGTATTTTCTAGTGTGTTATTCAAACTTTCCCTGTAGAGCAGGATGTTTCTCTAATTTCTCCACTTCATCTACACCTTCAGGACATGTAGCTCATGTAGTTGATGACTGTATTTTCCAGCTGTTCTTTACAATCTCACTTCTTTAATGTTATGAATTTTGCCTGGTTGGAGTCACAGGAACAGCTTTTTTTTAGGTGTTATTTATCCTGGCGCTGGAATCCTTAAATTTTCTTAGAAAAATGTCAAGTTGTGAGTGTTTGGATGACGGGCCAGAGAAAACAGCCCTCCCCCACCCCTTACTCTAAACTGAAGTAGTTTTTACATCATTTGACTTAATAGTAGAATAATCTGTTGGCTTTAACAAACGTAGAGTGGGTGGATGGATATTAATAGACGTGGTTGAGTCTGAGGTGAAGCTTTGATCTGCTCAGTGTGGACTCCTCAGACCCCTACCCGACCCATAAATCCACAGGGAAACACTGTGGGCATGGTCTGAAGGAGCTGAAGTGTGTGGTTTGTTAAAACCAGTAATCATGTTTATACTTAAGTCTTTGCACATGACGTCCCCTTATGGTCCTCTCTCCTCCTGTTGACCCTCATCACATCCAGAAGAACTCACTCTTTCCATTCTCTGGCTTTAGTTTGTTCACGTTAATGTCGTCTGTTTCTGAAGCTGGAGGTCAGAAAACCTCCCTGTTTTTTACTCTCAGTTGATGATAGCGTCAGGACAGAAAAGTGGGGTGGGGGGTGATGAGGAAAACAAACATACAGGTTCGATGGATGGATGGATGGATGGATGGATGGATGGATGGATGGATGGATGGATAGATGGATAGATAGATAGTTATAGTAGTCTTTGACAGGTTCAAAAACCACACAATACACATTCATAAAAAAAGAAAGATCAGAGCACATTAAAATCAACACAATAAAAAGAACATTACGCTTAGTATCAACTGTTTAAACTGGCAACTGCTTTTGGAATAAATGATTTTTTGTATGTGTTTTTGCGGCCCAGGGGCACCTTATAATGACTTTGAACATTACTGGGATGGAGATTTGAACTAGGGATGGGACATGATTTTGGAATATTCGTGAATATACAAAACTAATTTTGAATGCTGCATTACTTGTATTCCGTTTCACTTGGACAAAATGTCGTATTGACTGCATTGTACGGTGGCCAACAGGCACCGCATTGACAAAACACTGAAAACACAAGAAAGAAGCACAACTAAAAACACATAAAACAAATGCAACAGAAGTGAAGCTGCAAGAGAAAAATGCTGAAATAACAGAAACAAAGCAGAGTGCGTACTTCTGTGTGACCGTAACGTCTGTGCCGTCGGAGCGCATGTTCTCTGCAGCTGGATTAATAGTGAACAGGCTGCACCCTGAACATGTGGACATGTTCAATTCTTTAAAATAAAAACCTGGCATAGATTCATGTGACGATTGTTGTTAAATCCGTTGGACATTGTAGCTGAAATCAGCTGTTTCACCCAGATAGTTAAGTGAAATATTCCAAATTAAAAGCTTTTTACTTGTTTCATGTAGAAGATGAGAGGAATTGCTCAAGGATGATCAACATGTTGTTGTGTGATTTATAATATGCTTGTTTATTCAGTAAATGTTTGGTTACCTCTTTTACCCTTTCTCTCATTGCATGTGTGTTTGGGGGAGGTGGCAACAGTATTGTTCCGCCCCGAAGGGAAATATTTTTCGTGAGCAATACATTATCCCGCTTATTCTACGGGTTATTACAGCTTATTGCTGCTTATTTTGAGACAGAGAATTGTTTACCAAAATGATTAAGAATTTATTCATGTAGACCAGGGGTCCCCAAAGTTTTTCCAGTGAGGGCCACATAACTTCCTTCTCTGAGGGGCCGGGGTCAGTTTGTAACAGAAAAAGTGTGACTATTGCAGGAGTGCCTAAATGTAAAAATGTATAGTTTTCCAGAAAGCCACAATCAAATAACCCTCTCTTGGTTCTTCACAGAAAAAAAGTCCATTGAACATAAACTTCTTGGTCTTAACAGGTCAAAGTTCAGCTTAGTTGTCAGAGCAGAATCTCTGACTTAAATGACTCATATGAGCGTCTGTCAAAGTTCTTGTGTTAAACTAGTCACTAACTAATAGTTAATAATGAAAATAGTTCAAAACTGAGGAATATTTTATTGCAAAAGTCCAACTTTATTATCAAATACAAATACACACATAGGGGAAAAAAATCAAAATGCTCTCTGGTATTGTTCAAGAGGCCGCACCAAATGTGGAGGTGGGCCGCATCCAGCCCACGGGCCGCAGTTTTGGGACCACTGATGTAGACGATTGCTTCTGTCGAGAAAAAGTAGTCCAGTTGGAACGTTATTGTTGTTCCTAAGCAACACTCCACTGACACTGTATAGACTACTTTGTTCCACTGCTGTCTAGCCGCTACTGCCTCTGATCTGCTAGTCCTATTTGTTGATGTTAAACTGCACGAATATTTACTTTCAAAGTGGCCAAACTACCTGCGGAGTGATATGGTACCGCGAATCTGAAGTGACAAAACTTGTTGCCATTGGCAGTGGGCGTTAATGCTGCAGCGGGTGGTTATCGAAAAAAATCTGCCCACAGAACGCTGGGAATGTCCATTCAAAGTGAATGGGAGCTGTCGCAACATTCTCTAGGGCTGTAGAATAATGAGATAAAACCATGTGACCAGAGGGTCACATTTTTTGTCACCCCTTAGGAAACGATGCCATATGTCCTAAAGTTTATCCCTACTAATTTTGGTGCTTTAATAATTTCTGTAACAATCAAAAGAAGAACCTCCCCTAGACCATGCGTGGACCTGTGTGCCAGTCTACATCATGTCGGGGCTGCATGCGGACCGTTGGGTCCAGGATCTGCAGTAGTTGGGCCTCTTTGTGGACGTAAACACGGCGATCGTCTGTTTCTCTGGTTAATGGTCTCCAGATGCTGCGGCTGTAAACCAGATGGACTCGGTGAGAAGCGATAGTTCACGGGTGACATCACTTCATAGCACATGGTAGAAGCACTGGGAGAAAGGGGAGATCTGGAATGAACAGACCTGGATGTAGAGTTCACAGAGGACTGCACCAGATACTGAAGACGGAACAGAACAGGATGGAGAAGAGAAGGTGTGGAGGTTGTAATGTAGGCCACTGACATTAAGGACTGAAATATGAAGACGTTTCAACCAAGTCTGAGCAGGTTCAACTCATGACGTCAGACAAACTAAGGCCAGGTAAACTGTGCAGACGTCGACTCAACCAAATAAAAACCACTTAAGAGACACAAGCGGAAGAAAACTGACTGTGAATACGCTTAATTTTGTCCCAAAAATCACTCACCATTTCCATGAGCAGCTCTTCAACAGCTGCTTAATTATAAATGAAGACAATCTGTGTGTGTTCACTCAGTAAACTGACCCATCAGACCCAATCATCGTTGTTGCCCCTTTGATTCGCTGCTTTAACTTGACACTTGCACCATTAATTCAAATATTTAATAAAATGAACAAAAATGATCAAAATATTCAATAAAATGACATATTTCTTTTACTACTTTCTTCCATCTGAGAAATTCCTATTCATACTGAAGATAGTGTACTCCTAACCTTTCATTTCGTAAATGTAATTTTTGATGTGGTAACATTTCGATTAATTTCATTTCATTTTGACAAATATCAAACACATAACACATTATCAGTACAAGTGGATTCATTTTACAGTTTGACAATATTTCTTTTATGTTCAACTCCAAACACATGTATACCCTGAATATGAACACATCACTTTACTGTGAATACGACTCATTTTGCCCCAAAAATGTCTCCGTAGTCATTCCATTAACATGTGGTTGAACATAAATATATATTTTTTGATTTGAATCTAGAACACAGGTGTCAAACCTAAGGCCCGGGGGCCAAATCTGGCCCGCTAAAGGGTCTAGTCTGGCCCTTGTAAAAATTACACTAAGATCTTAATAATTTTAGTTGATATGAACAACCTGAAATGTCTTAAGAGAAGTAAGTACAATTTTAATAATATTACACCTGTTACTAAATATTTAGTGTATTTGTAAGCTATAATATACACATGTAAATGATAAACTAAAGCCTAAAATTGTTAAAATTCCACACCTATTTCAGTTTGTTCATACTATTCATATTATTTGAAAGAATGGTTTTTAGGTAGAAACATTTTCATCATGTAAATTAACTTTTTTGCTCTAAAACATGGCTTTGGGGTTGATTATTATATATATATTTATTTTACTGGTCGGCAGTGGCGGATCTAGACAGCTATTTTTAGACGGGCCTAAGTGAAGTCGGGGGTGGGGGGGTATAACAACAACAACAATGTCATAGCATTTCCAGAATTGAAACTGACTTTTTTTTTTTTTTATAAACACAAATAATTAAATATACATAGTTCATTTCCATTGACATTTAGAAAAACTAACTATATTAAGGATATTGATCAGCATTTCAGTTTGATGATACAATGAAAATCGGCCTCGAATTCTGTTTCTGAGCTTGTGATTGGGTGGGCACAGCTGTCAATCAGGCTGGGCCCTACCCACCCAGGCCCCCCCATAGATCCGCCCCTGCTGGTCGGGCCCACTTCTGATCAAATATAGCTGAATGTGGCCCCTGGACTAAAATGTGTTCGACACCCCTGATCTAGAATGTTCTTTATCCCTCTATCTAATAGTAAATTCTGCTGCGTTTCCTGGTGTGTCCACACATACTGCACCATGTTTGTTTTAAAACTTACTCCGGTTACATCCATCGACATCTTCCTTTTATTGTTCATGTGACTAGTTGTGCAAGAAGAACTTTTATTACAGTTTTGAGCAATGGATCAATCTCACTCCACCTGAGTGAAAACACTTTTTTATTGAGAAACTAGAGTTTGGACTAAATTGTCATGTTTCCATGAGTCACATTCTTATGCACAGGTTACATTCACACAGTTTTTGGGTCAATGGAAAAGCAACCACTGCTCCACATCAGTGGCTCTGGTCAGAGGCTGTTCATTTTCAGGCTCCTTTGGCCGACCTCAGAACTATTCACAGAGTTATAAAAGACCCTCAGTAGCTGCTGACGTCTGTAATATCCTTCTGTACTGAGTCCAGTCTGCAGCTCTGGCCTTCACCCTGTCAAAACCTCCACTGCACAGTTGTGAACACAGCCCTGGAAATGACTGCTGCTGTTTAATGAACACACACACACACACACATACACACACACACACACACACACACACACACACACACACACACACTCATGATGACCAAGTTTGTAATCAAGTAGCCATTGGGTAGTGAGTGTGAGCACTTTTTAAAAATAAAATAACATAAAATAATAATGAGAAAAATCTGAAAGTTAATTGAAATTAAAGATAAATAAATAAAAATGAATGAATAAAAAAAGTATAGTCCTTTAAAAAATAAAATAAATTTCTAATAACAATAATAATAGAATGTAAATAAATACAAAATGAAAAAATCTAATAAAATAAATAAATAATTACAAAAACATAAACGTAAATATATATTTTTCCAGAATAAAACAAATTAATGTATTTATAGGGCCACATCATTTCTATTTTACTAATGGGGACCTTTATTTATATTTAACCCTCATGGGAACCAGAAATTTTGGTCCCCATAGTGTCAGAGGTCCCCATGGTGTGACTGTAAACACATCAATGTAATCGTTTCCATGTCCCATGAGAACCAAATTTTTAATCAAGTAGCCGTTGGGTGAGTGTAAACATTTATTTTTTGTAATAAAATAAAGTAAATAATACTACTACTATAAAATACATAAAAGTACTTTTTTAAAAAGACAAAATCTTCAAACCTTTGAAAAATATGTTTCATTTTGCATCTATTTCTCTCATGCTTTATGGGGACTTCCAGAAAAAAACAAGTTAAAATGTTTATAGGGGACATCATTTGTCATCAATTGTGTTGTAGTGTAGTTTGTATTGTAGTGTAGTTTGTGATGTAGTACAGTTTGTGTTGTAGTGTTGTAGTGTAGTTTGTGTTGTAGTGCAGTTTGTGTTGTAGTGTAGTGTGTGTTGTAGTATAGTTTGTGTTGTAGTACAGTTTGTGTTGTAGTGTTGTAGTGTCGTTTGTGTAGTTTGTGTTGTAGTGTAGTTTGTGTTGTAGTGTAGTTTGTGTTGTAGTGTAGTTTGTGTTTTGTGTTGTAGTGTAGTTTGTGTTGTAGTGTAGTTTGTGATGTAGTACAGTTTGTGTTGTAGTGTTGTAGTGTAGTTTGTGTTGTAGTACAGTTTGTGTTGTAGTGTTGTAGTACAGTTTGTGTTGTAGTGTAGTGTGTGTTGTAGTATAGTTTGTGTTGTAGTACAGTTTGTGTTGTAGTGTTGTAGTGTCGTTTGTGTTGTAGTGTTGTAGTGTAGTTTGTGTTGTAGTGTAGTTTCTGTTGTAGTAGAGTTTGTGTTGTAGTGTAGTTTGTGTTTTGTGTTGTAGTGTAGTTTGTGTTGTAGTGTAGCTTGTGTTTTGTGTTGTAGTGTTGTTTGTGTTGTAGTGTTGTAGTGTAGCTTGTGTTGTAGTGTAGCTTGTGTTGTACTGTAGTTTGTGTTGTAGTGTAGCTTGTGTTTTGTGTTGTAGTGTAGCTTGTGTTGTAGTGTTGTAGTGTAGTTTGTGTTGTAGTGTAGCTTGTGTTTTGTGTTGTAGTGTAGCTTGTGTTGTAGTGTTGTAGTGTAGTTTGTGTTGTAGTGTAGCTTGTGTTGTAATGTTGTAGTGTAGTTTGTGTTGTAGTGTAGCTTGTGTTGTAGTGTTGTAGTGTAGTTTGTGTTGTAGTGTAGTTTGTGTTGTAGTGTAGCTTGTGTTGTAGTGTTGTAGTGTAGTTTGTGTTGTAGTGTAGCTTGTGTTGTAGTGTAGCTTGTGTTGTAGTGTTGTAGTGTAGTTTGTGTTGTAGTGTAGCTTGTGTTGTAGTGTTGTAGTGTAGTTTGTGTTGTAGTGTAGCTTGTGTTGTAGTGTAGCTTGTGTTGTAGTGTTGTAGTGTAGTTTGTGTTGTAGTGTAGCTTGTGTTTTGTGTTGTACTGTAGTTTGTGTTGTAGTGTAGCTTGTGTTGTAGTGTAGCTTGTGTTTTGTGTTGTAGTGTAGCTTGTGTTGTAGTGTAGTTTGTGTTGTAGTGTAGCTTGTGTTGTAGTGTAGCTTGTGTTGTACTGTAGTTTGTGTTGTAGTGTAGCTTGTGTTTTGTGTTGTAGTGTAGCTTGTGTTGTAGTGTTGTAGTGTAGTTTGTGTTGTAGTGTAGCTTGTGTTTTGTGTTGTAGTGTAGCTTGTGTTGTAGTGTAGCTTGTGTTGTAGTGTTGTAGTGTAGCTTGTGTTTTGTGTTGTAGTGTAGCTTGTGTTGTAGTGTAGCTTGTGTTGTAATGTTGTAGTGTAGTTTGTGTTGTAGTGTAGCTTGTGTTGTAGTGTTGTAGTGTAGTTTGTGTTGTAGTGTAGCTTGTGTTTTGTGTTGTACTGTAGTTTGTGTTGTAGTGTAGCTTGTGTTTTGTGTTGTACTGTAGTTTGTGTTGTAGTGTAGCTTGTGTTGTAGTGTTGTAGTGTAGTTTGTGTTGTAGTGTAGCTTGTGTTGTAGTGTTGTAGTGTAGCTTGTGTTGTAGTGTTGTAGTGTAGTTTGTGTTGTAGTGTAGTTTGTGTTGTAGTGTAGCTTGTGTTGTAGTGTTGTAGTGTAGCTTGTGTTGTAGTGTTGTAGTGTAGCTTGTGTTGTAGTGTAGTTTGTGTTGTAGTGTAGCTTGTGTCATTTACAGCAGAAACATTAAACCAGTCCGGGCACCCATCCACCACAGCCCCCACCCTCACCGTCAGCGCTAAAGCTTCCATCCAGAGGTCTATGAACCGCTTCAACATTTACATTTACGGTCGATAATGACAGAAAAACAACAGCATTACTCACACGGAGTTCCCCTACTGCACTGGAAAGTATTTACTCATGTACTTGTACTGCGAGTATTTCCATCCTGACTCTTTTACTGCTCCTCAGCTCAGACACAAACATTCACTGAACTTTTACTGGTGTTTAAAGGAACTATTTATAAAACAAAGGACTAGTGATGTGACACAGTAATTATGAATAATGTTTTATAAAATATTCGTCCTTGTCCAACTGTCCACAGGTCTCTGCGGACTCTGGGACGGGTCACGTCCAGGAGGTGCAGTCGGTGAAGCGTGCCCCCTCCCCCACACAGGACAGTTTAGTCTGTGCACATGAGGTCATGGTCAGACGTCAGCCAAAGGGTGAAAGGTGACACTCTGCCAAGCGTGTCCCTCTTACATAATAACACGTCTTTATGTAAGACATAATTGGACTCACATGTCTGTGTTTTCTTTGCAGCAGGAAGTCCAGACTGGAGCCCAGAACAGAGGCCACGCCCCCTCCCACTGCCCCCCCAGGGCACCCGCTGCTCCACGTACAGCTCCAGAAGTTCACTGTGTCAGCTGATAAGGTGACCCCCCCCCCCCAGGACACACACACCTGTACCCCCCTTTACCACAAAACACTCTTTACAACTTAGTTTAGTTTAGTTTAGTTTAATTTAGTTTAATTTAGTTCAGTTTAGTTTAGTTTAGTTTAGTTTAGTTTAGTTTAGTTTAATTTAATTTAGTTCAGTTTAGTTTAGTTTAGTTTAATTTAGTTCAGTTTAGGTTAGTTTAGTTTAATTTAATTTAGTTCAGTTTAGTTTAGTTTAGTTTAATTTAGTTCAGTTTAGTTTAATTTAGTTTAATTTAGTTCAGTTTAGTTTAGTTTAGTTTAATTTAATTTAGTTCAGTTTAGTTTAGTTTAGTTTAATTTAGTTCAGTTTAGGTTAGTTTAATTTAGATTAGTTAAATTTAGTTCATTTTAGTTGAGTTTAATTTAGTTCAGTTTAGTTTAGTTTAATTTAGTTCAGTTTAGTTTAGTTTAATTTAGTTCAGTTTAGGTTAGTTTAATTTAGTTTATTTGCACAGAACTAGTATAACAGACTAGTATAATTTCCACAAAAGTAGAATTCTAGCACGAAATTTGAGGAAAAATTGGTAAACGTTTCATTTATTTTCAATTTTTTACATAATTTTAGGGTGCTGATTCTGAATAATTTGTTTACCACGATGAATTCAGATTTTTAAACTTTCTAATTTGCATATTAAAATGAGATAAACACATTTTTTTCATTTCTTAACTAATCAGTTAAACATCATCGTATCAGGCTAGAATTTCATATTTCAGTTCTACAATAGTACATGAGTCACAGCAAAAATATTATTTTAACATATTATTATTATATTAATATATCTTAATGAAGCTGTTGGGCTACAGGTACCACTGGACTGTTTCAGGGTTCCCATGGATCCTAGAAAGCCTAAAAAGGCATTGAATTCATTGTTCTAAAAATAAGGCCTTAAAATGTGTTAAATCCAATTTTCAAAAGTCTTAAAAAATTTGACACATTAGTAAGATTTATGTTAGTTTGAAATAAAAAGTATTTGGTAACATTTAGGCTGTTTATATTACAAAAATAATTTAGGGTGAGTAGAAAATGAGGGTGAATCATTCTGTGAGTGTAGTATTTCTTTAACTATACTGATTTTTTGCAAGTGTGTGTTTACATGGTGTGTATGTGTGTGTGTCATATATTCAACATTTCAAAGTTCCTGTGGGGACAGAAGTTGTTAGCAGCGTGTAGCACAGTTGTGATGTTGTCATAGAGACCTTGTGAAGGTCCAGAACAGCAGTTAGTTGTCATAGTAACAGCAGTTAGTTGTCATAGTAACAGCAGTTAGTTGTCATAGTAACAGCAGTTAGTTGTCATAGTAACAGCAGTTAGTTGTCATAGTAATGCACTGTGGCACTGCTGTAGTCAAATCAGGGGGTGGGACATAGGCAATGGTTACGACAGTGCTCGGAGCGGCTAAGTTAGAAAGAGAAATGAAATTACTTTAATATCTTTGTTGTTGTTTGTCGTAATGGTGTGAAACTTTGGATTGTGATCCACCATAGTACTGGAAAGACACCCTTCAAATTTCTGATTATTCGGTGGAGGTGTGAAGGTGTTAGGACAGACTACAGACACAGAATAGTTGAATTATAGATAGATGGATTAATAAATAGTACTTTACTATCTTTACACAGTATTTTAAACAGTGTGTACGACATTTTACCACCTTTACCTGAATTAAATGCTCCTTTACAACTGGGTCCAACATGATAAAAGGATTTTTTTCTGAGTTTTCACTGTCGTCCATTTGTTCATGACATAAGTTTGTGGTTTTATGGAACAGGACGTGGTTCCCTCTGTTTGTCTGTAAACTCCAGGTTTCTTCTTCTGGTCTCTGTCTAATTCTTGGTCCTGTTGTGTTTCTGGGCTCAGACGTTGTCCTGGCTGAAGGACAATGTGTCCATGGCCACTCAGGTGTGTTCGGTGGTGGGCTGCCAAGGCCTGGAGGCGGCCCACAGGTGTCAGCGGGCTCTGGAACAGGAAATCCTCACCAACAGGGCCAGGATCGAGGTGGTCAAAAGGGTGAGCTATGACGTTTGGACCAGAGGTGGAAGTAACTAAGTAAAAGTACTTCAATACTGTACTTAAGAAGACTTTTTAGGTATGTGTACTTTACAGGAGTATTTCTTTTTCTGGAAACATTTTGCTTTTACTCCCTACATTTGTTCACTGTGTACTTTATACTCTTTACATTTATATAAATATATGTACTTTATACTCTTTACATTTATATAAATATATGTACTTTATACTCTTTACATTTATATAAATATATGTACTTTATACTCTTTACATTTATATAAATATATGTACTTTATACTCTTTACATTTATATAAATATATGTACTTTATACTCTTTACATTTATATAAATATATGTACTTTATACTCTTTACATTTGTATAAATATATGTACTTTATACTCTTTACATTTATATAAATATATGTACTTTATACTCTTTACATTTATATAAATATATGTACTTTATACTCTTTACATTTGTATAAATATATGTACTTTATACTCTTTACATTTGTATAAATATATGTACTTTATACTCTTTACATTTATATAAATATATGTACTTTATACTCTTTACATTCTCAGAATAGACTCTCAAACTAAACAGTGTGATAAATGAGTCCCTTACTTCAAAGGGAAAGTTGAAATTATGACTTTTTATCTCATAATTTCAACTCTTTTTCTCAGAATTATACATTTCTTATCTCATATGACTTTCTATATCACAATATTGACTTTTATCTCATAATTATGCATTTTTAAAATCTCACATATGTTTTCTTTTATGTCATAATGATGACATAAAAATCACATTTTTCCTAAATGTTCTGTCCATACCCATAAAAATGAGGAACTATGACCTGATCAAACTCATTATCTTCACACTAACTAATTTTTAAAGACTTTATTGTTTGGATACTTTCCTGTTTTTTCCTGGTTAAATAAGTATTATTTAATCTATGGCAAAGAAAGACAGTTTTACTTTTCACTTTATTACAATTGAGAAGTTGTATTTTATTTTATTTTTTGTACTTTTAATTAGATAAATTAGTTGAAGCAGTACTATTATTAGTATTAGTATAGTATTTTGTCATACTTCTACTTAAGTACAGAATGGGAATACTTTTACCACCTCTGGTTTTGTCACTCATACTGTCTGTTGAAACGCACATTCTTTCCACATTTTGTTGGAGGTGTTGATATGCCTGGTTTATTTATTCATCCAATAATGAGCAGGCGTTTCTTTAGAGAGCTGACACTTCTGATTAGATTTGGTAATTCGAGTCCCAGTGCGTTATCACATCCTGTCATCGCTTCAACACACATTTCGTCAGGAGGGGCGGAGCCTGGTCCGAGCGCAGCACCCCGGCAGCGCCAAAATCCAAGAGTTCCTGGGCCAGTTGGAAGTCCTGTGGGAGGAACTGCGGAGGAGGCACCAGAGAAACCAAGTGTTTCTGCAGGCCTCCAAGGAGCTGGGCTTCAGGGTAAGGCTCATAAAACATCCCACAACAAGCACCGCTCTCACTCACACTGAGGCCGCTTACTTAGCGCTGAAATATGGCCAACGTTCACGCTTATGACACATCACTCTGGATCTGTTCTCTTATTGTAAGAAGATCCATGAAGGTTAAGGGGCGACGCCGTGGAGCCAATAAAAGCTCATTCACCTCCTTAACCTCTTACATCTGTCGGTAAACACGAAGGTTTATGAACATAAAGGCAGAGGATGTAAATATCACCACCATGTTATGGAACCAGGGGATAAAAAAAAAAAAAACAGCTGCAAATCCAACAAATTCACAATTAAAGTGGAGAGTTTTATGATACGATGCAGATCGGAGTTACCTACCCAAGCTACCTTTTATATTGTC
Organism: Siphamia tubifer; assembly: GCA_020466265.1. Taxonomy (NCBI): domain Eukaryota; kingdom Metazoa; phylum Chordata; class Actinopteri; order Kurtiformes; family Apogonidae; genus Siphamia; species Siphamia tubifer. Next base: position 6,206,468 of record CM035797.1, read on the forward strand.
TGTATTCAGTACATCATCTTTTGGCCATTTTGGCATTTGATCAGTGAGTAGTAGAAACTAATGCTGAATCCCATTTCAATTAAATTTTCAATAGGTAGGTTTGAGTCACGTGACTATGAGGACATCACATTTTCAGCTGGAGGGCAGGAAGTAACCGTTGCTATGGAGGAAACTATTAAAGACAGTGTTTATTGCACAGATTTAGATCCAGTGTCCAAACACAGATACCTAGAGTTAGTTAAAAATGTACTGGACGTGACCTGTATCTTATGAAAATTAATGAGTTTTCGACAGAACCCAAAAATTTTCCAACCATCTCTGCTGTGGATATTACTAACTACCTGGTCCTGCAGACATCCTACTACACCAGCAGCAGATGAAAGACTAGAAAAGTTTGGAGACATAGAACCTTTTTGTCAGTGGGTGGGTCCACAACCTCAGTACCAAAAGGCTCAGTGATAATTATGGTTTGGTCTTCACCAGGGTGAGTGTTTTATTTGTAAAGATGCAACGTCAAGATGTATTACATGTTTGTGGACGTTAGTCGCTGCTAGCCACTAGCAGCGAAGTCTGCCTCTGGAAAATCCCCATTTGAAGGGGTATAAATCCCTTCCCCTTCCCCCTACCCCTCTACCATAATGTGAATTGAGACACCCCCACCCCTACCCCTACACATGGAGCCTCAAAACGGCGGGGAAGGGGTGAAATGAGATTCAGCCAAAGCATGAACCTGAAAATACATACGAGTCATGAAAAATCTGACATATACGATGTTAAAATTTACCTGCTGCACAGCCTCAGTCCTTCAGCTTTAATACATGCACAAGTAACACAGGACCAGACCATTAAATATGTATTTTATACCTGTCATGAAATATTATCTTTTAAAGTTAAAAACCTCTAAAGCCAAATGTTCCCTTTGTGAGATATTTAATTCTGCAGCTTGTAGAGCGGCACAATTCATCAAAAGTTAATTACAAAAAGGTCTGGATTCAGGAGGATTTCAGATGATCTAACACAGAAATGGGAAGAAATATAAAAACCAGGCCTATGATGTACTGAGTTAAACATGAAATATTCAAGTTTTTTTTTATGGTAGTTTAATTGATGACAAGACTGTTCACAGTAAGAGGACGTTTCAATAATGATCAGTCTTTGATGATGATAATAATAAGAATAAGAAAAAGAAGAAGAAGAAGAATAACAATAATAATTCAAAAAGCACTCAGAGACACGTCCCCCAAGGCAGATCAGTCCCCCAATAGACCCTTCTCACAATGTCCATATTTTGTACAGGAAATATGCAATCACAGTGTAACTCTAGGCGACACAGTAACATAGCTGATCAATGTCAAAGAATGGTACCTGCAGTTGTGTCTTTCTATCATGGTTTCATAGTTTTGAAAGTTATGGTGAACACAAATAACTAATTTTGCCTTTACACACTAGTGTCAGCAGTAAACTAAAGTAGCATTGTAAGGAAAGAGTTGAAATAGTGATAGAGCTGTAACAGTAGTTACTGCAACAACAGTAAGTCACAGCAAGGCTGAGTTCCTCCCTGATGTCTGAGCTTCTCACCCTATCTCTAAGGCTGAGCCCCCCCACCCTGCGAAGGAAACTCGTTTCAGCCGCTTGTACCCATGACCTCATTCTGTCGGTCGTGACCATAGGTGAGGGTCGGAACATAAATCGACCGGTAAATCGAGAGCTTTACCTTCTGGCTTAGCTCCTTCTTCACCACAATGCACCCGCATTACTGCAGATGCCGCCCCAAGCTGCCTGTCGACCTCCCGCTCCATCCTTCTGTCACTTATGAATAAGATATTCTGACAAATACACACAACACATTATATCAGTCCCTCCAGGACTAAAATATCTGATGTTGAATGAGCTTTTCTGAAAAATCGCGATGAAAGTTGCGGTGCTTTTTAGGCTTTTGTTGCAGGAGGAAGTGAAAGTTGCGACACATACTTGCGTTTTTCCCTTTTTGTAATCATAATTAAGTCATATTTCAAATATTTAGTTACTGGAAAATTAATTCAAAGTCACTGTGACATAGTCCACAAAACTACCTTTTACCGAGATGGCAAATAAGCAATTACAAGCATTACAAAAATACAACTAAATATAGATTTTTTCCAAATACACCTGTTGGTTCAAAGTTTAAAAGTACACATGACCTCACAACATTAGATGAAGTTATAAAATATAATATAAATGTCTCAGCCAGTCAAAAAAAAACAATATTACTTGTACTGAGACACTGAGATATTAAGACAACCTTTAAATATGGAAAATAAAATATTACCTGGATGATAAAAATGCAGCAAAAAAAAGTACCTATGCACCTGGTGGTACTAGTGCATCATTTTAGTCGTCAAAATGCGAACTGCTGGCTGCGCACATGTAGCGTCGTACTGTAAGTTAAACAGGAAAAGGCAGAAGGAGCAGCTCAAGACGTCGCAAATGATTGGTCACATTTTGCGGGAAAGTGGTGATTGGTTAAAATCGCTGAATTCACAGGGATTGGCTGAAGTTACGTTAAAGTGGCAAATCGTCTCATCATCTGAACCCGCTTTATCCTCACTAGGGTCACAGAGGTCACTGGGGGCCTAATCCAGCTACAATGGGTGAAGGTGGGGTACACCCTGTATGAGTCTCCAGTTCATCTCAGGGCTGAACATATATAGACAAACAATCACTGTCACATTCACACCCATGGACACTTTAGATTAACCAGTTAACCAGTTAACTAGTTAACCAGTTAACCAGTTAACCTATCAGTGCATGTGTTTGGATGCAGTGATAGTTATGTTGAAGTGGCAAATCGCAACATCACAAAATCCTGGAGGGTCTGTTATCAGTACAAATGGACTAACTTTAGAGTTCATCAAGTTATTTTATGTTCATCTACAGCCACAGACACATGTATATCCCAAATATACACACATGACTTTACTGTGAATACAACTAATTTTGCTCCAAAAATGTCTCCATAGCGGTGACACAGTGATGATTGTAGATCGACCAATCAGTGATCTGCATGATTTGACATCACGTAGGTTGAAGCTCTGACCCCTGTTGTGTGGTTGGTGTCCAGGTGGTGAAGGTGCTGCAGGCCCTGGGTAGCCTGGAGGCGTGGCTAGAGTCGGTGGAGCTCTCCATGAAGGCGTCCTCGTTGGCCGGGGACCCCGAAACCATGAGCGTGGCCGAGAGGGAGAGCCGTCTGCTGGAGAGGGAGGTGGCGGCCCGCAGCCCAGAGCTGGACGCCCTGAGGCGGGAGGTGGAGCAGCTGCACTGCCACAGCCACGCCCACACCCGCGGCCTCCCAGGACGCATGGACCAGGTGGAAAAAAAGTAGGTCTGAAGACGGGTGTTATGATCTGAACAATCACACTCTACTGTGGTGGCAGGAAATAAAGGAAAAGCACGTCAGTGTTTCCAGAAGGTCATAGGTTTATGTTCTCTGCTCCAACATGGAAGAGTTTATTCACAAAATCCTCATTTCGTACTTTTAAGGCAAACAACTTCACCCCATAAAGCATGATGAATACATGTCCATAGATGTCATAAACCTGGCAGAAGCAGCTCCATGTGCTCATTCATTACAAATCCATTCACTCTGGATTCATGAGGCGTTTAGTGAACTGGACCCCCCAGTCCTGACATCCCATCACCCACAGCCTGTCACACACCATCAAGGTCACCAGCATTTATTCAGTCATGCCTCCATCTTTAGTTGGACTTGAAATAAACACCGAAAGTGTGTGGAATCGACATTTATGTAAATAAAACCATCAGAAGTTAACAAAATAGAAAGATTTTTTATGACTCCAAAGATACGGAACACCTTCGGCCAATCACTTTGTTTTTTGGGCCTGTCCAAAAACCAGCCTTTTTGGAAAGAGGTGAATGTCGAAATAAATAAAATAATAGGTTTCGAGTTTTCCTTTGTTGCTTTATACCAGGGGTGTCAAACTCATTGTAGTCCCGGGGCCACATTCAGCCTAATATGGTATAAAGTGGGCTGGACCAGTTAAAAAAAAAAAGTTTCCATCTATGATCATAACATGAACAACCTGAAAATTCTTAAGAAAAATAAGTGCAATAATAACAATATTGTGCTTTATTTGATCATTTATGCACATGCATCACAACTTAAAGATAACATTGAGTAACATTCACCATATTGGGAAAATTCCACAGACAGCTCATGTTATTCATATTTTTTGTAGCAGGCTAGTCTTTTTATTTCATTATTTATTTATTCCACATTTTTACACTAAAACAAAGAAGAAAATTTGTGTGAATTTTCACAATTTACTGTTTATTATGATTATGGTCTGATTCATTTAGATTGAATTGATGTCAAATAATTTGAACTTCCTTGATTATTAATATCACAAATTTATCCCAGGGGCCAGATTGGACCCATTGGTGGTCGGATTTTGGCCCCCGGGCCACATGTTTGACACCTCTGCTTTATACGAAGGTAAAATATCAGAAAGAATTCAACGTAAAGATAAATACCTACTGAAGATCTTGTTGGCAAGTAGCAGGAAGGCCATGACCAGACAATGGTTCCAACCAGACCCCCTAACTCTAGACCACAGGTGTCAAACATAAGGCCCGGGGGCCAAATGCGGCCCAACAAAGGGTCCGATCTGGCCCCTAAGATGAATGTGTGAAATGCAAAAATTACACTGAAGATAATTAATATTCAAGGAAGTTAAATCATTTGAGGTCAATTCAATCTAAAGAGAACTAGTAAAATACTATCATAATGATCTAGAAATAATGAAAACAAACCTTAAACTAAATTTCCTTTCTGCTTTAGTGTAAAATAAAGTACGAAAAAAGACTAGCCTTTGAAATTTTTTTTAATAAACTGAAATATTTGTGGAATTTTACCAATATTCAACCTGTTAATAAATGTTGTGTATATTTGTAGATCTATTGTGATTTGTAAGTTGTGATGCACGTGTATAAATGATGAACTAAAGCATAATATTATCAATATTGCACTTATTTTTCTTAAGAATTTACAGGTTGTTCATGTTCTGTTCATGTAAAGTTTGTAGATATAGACTATTTTATTGGAGAATTTGGCTTTTTTTACTTAAACACAGAAATCTTTGGCGTTGACATTATTTTCTACATTTTTCTCCAATTATTTATATTATTTTAGAGGTGCGGCCCACTTTATACCATATTAGGCTGAATGTGGCCCCTGAACTAAAATGAGTTTGACACCCCTGCTCTAGACCAATGGTGTGGAATTATTAAAGAAATTAACTGTATGGAGAGACTGACATGTGCTTTGGTGACTTCGGCTGCAGGACTGGAGGGAACTCTGGGAGAAGTGGACTGTGTTTGCAGCTTGGATGTTAGGATATGTTCTGTGATGTAAATGCAAGCGTAATATTCTTTCTAATGTGACACCCATGATGATTCCATGTTTTGTTTCAGGTTTTTTTGTTGGTTTTTTACCCTTTTTATTGCTTTTTGCCTTCCCCCCCTGTTGTTGTTTTTGAAAAAAGTAAAAAGAAGAAGAAAAATAGAGCCAAATGAAATGTAAGTCAGGTTAAATTCAAGGTCAAATGTCAAATTTGCCTTTTTTTTGGAAAAAATATGACACGAAAATGTGAAAAAGGAGACGTAAGAAAATGATACAAAAGGCTGAAAGTAGTCAGCAAAACAAAAACTAGAAAAGTACTCTGAGAGCGCAGACCTCCGTAAAGGTAGACACCCCCCCCCCACTATGACTAATCATTTCCAGATCTTTCCATTACCATCCTACCCTGACAATTGAATCAAAATCCATCCATAAGTTTTTGAGTTATCTTGAACACAAACCTTTTTTTTTTGGCAAAAAGATGAGACGAAAATGTGAAGAGGTGTAAGAAAACCAAAAAATAACACAAATGTTAAAAATTAGACTGAAAGTAGTAAGCAAAAAAAATAAAAAATAGGGGGGAAAAAAGACAAAATATGCAACAGACTTTTAAAAATGGAACCAAGAAAGTAACAAAAAGCAACAAACTGAACCAAGAATGGACAAAAATATGAAAGGTAACCTGGCCCTGGTACTGGATGTCGTTTTGTCTATAAACTGCAGTTCCCACTCTTTACACAACATCAGGCTGACCAAGGAAAACAAAGCCAAGTGGAGGTCTGGGCTTTGAGTGTTTCCAGGGTGGGGGTGGGGGTGGGGGGGCAGGTAGTTCTCAGCAGCTGTAACACACTTGGGCTGACGTCATTATTTAATGCTGTATACAAGTAACTTAAGGCTCATTTATTCTGGGAAAATTCTGCTTTCAAAGGTCTCCCTTTACCGTCACAAATATAAACCGTCCTCAGCCCACGGAGCCCTGAAGTACACGGTGTGTTTATGTGACATATGATATATGATTACACAGACGCCGCCGCAGCGTGGACAAATGCACTCACTGTGCAGCTGGAGGTCTGTGATGTGGTTCTGCTGAAGGACGCTGACTTTAGACCAGGTTAAGGAGATGGAAGATGAAGACGTGTGGGGACGGAAATGTCCACATTTATCATATGTTCAGGTTAAAGCAGGGGTCTTAAAGACATTTATTTAAAGGACCACTTTCAGTCTGGTTTAATTTGCAGTAGAATATTCAGAGGTGGTAAAAGTACTCACATTCTGTACTTCAGTAGAAGTACAGCTACTTGTGTGAAAAAATACTGTGGTAAACGTGGAAGTACTAATTCAACTCCTCTACTTAAGTAGAAGTAAAAAAATACAACTTTTCAATTGTAATAAGCAAGGGATAATGAAAAATATTTCCCAACGGGTAATTTGTATTAATTAATTAATTAATTAATTAATTAATTAAAAAAAAAAATTAATTTATTTGATTTGTAATTATTTTTTATGCATTTATTTTTATTTGTTTTATTTGTATTTTATTGATTTATTTGTATTTTTAATTGTTAAAAGTACTTTATTTAAATTTTTTTAAGAATTTTTTTATTAATTTCTTTACATAATTTAATAACTTTACATTATTATTATTTTTTACTCATTTCATCTACAGAAGGATGACAGTGTTCAGTGTCGACCACTAATCTGTTTGTTTGTGTCGTCACCACACAGGAGTTTTTCATATCGCAGAGTTTTTTCTAACATGGTGAAGCCTAGTTCCTCCATATTTAATGTTCCTCATGGTCTGTGGTTGTCCAGGTACCGGCAGGTCCAGAGTGCCCTGACCCAGCAGAGCTCTGAGCTGCAGGACACCCGCATGCTGACGGAGTTCCTGGAGCGGGTGGAGCTGGAGGAGATCCAGGACCTGGGAGGGAGTGGGTACAGTCTGGGCCAGGTGAGCAGAACCTCCACCTTTAACCTGTGATTAGAGGAGGATGTTTTAGGGACGTCCTCAGTCGCCTTAACCCCCTGGTGTCCCACCCACCAGGTCCTTCTAACCCCAAAAAACACATAATCCACCACAGTAATATGTTTTAAAAATGTTTTTATTTCATAGTGTTGTGATATTGTGTTTTAAATACACATTTCTTTGGTTAAAAAAACATAAAATACAAATATAAAATAACATAAAACAAATAAAGAATAAAAAATTAATTAATTAAAGAAAAAATACAAATATTAAAAAATGAATAACTTTTGCAAATAAATTTAAGTATATGTAACAATAAAAACATAAAATTAAAAATATATTAAAATAAAATAAAAAAAAATATAAATGATAAAAATATAAATGGGAAATATGTCTGGATGATGCGTTCAGGGTCTGTTCATTATTATTGTATCAGCTGATGAGTCATAGAGAGAACAAAGCTGACATTAACTGTCTTTGTGTGGATGTTTCAGCCGCTCCACGCCGACATTTCCTCAGCTCCAACGTTACTGGAACTCCAGGACAGCGGGGCTGGCGATCCCCTGATAGAGGGCATGGGAAACCCCATGGAGGAGCTGCGAGAGGCTGTGGAGATGTTGAACCACACGGCGAGGGAACGAGGCCGAGCACAGAGTCACGACCAGGCCGTCACAGAACTGCTGAGTAAGGTATGTAGACTGTTTAGGCAGGGGTCTCAAACATGCGGCCCGGGGGCCACATGCGGCCCACAAATGGTTCCAATGTGGCCCGTGGGATGAAGAGCATAATAACCTATTAAATGACTTCATACTTTCTTCTCAGTTTTTTCTTTGTCTATAAATGATGACAACTTCACATCTTTAACCTCGCCCAACATTGATTGGGTGACATTATTGTAATGAGCTTGTGTCTGTGTGTGTGTGTGTGTGTGTGTGTGTGTGTGTGTGTGTGTGTGTGTGTCTGTGTGTGTGTGCGTGTGTCTGTGTGTGTGTGTGTGTGTCTGTGTGTCCGTGTGTGTGTGTGTGTGTGTGTGTCTGTGTGTGTCTGTATGTGTGTGTGTGTGTGTGTGTGTGTGTGTGTGTGTGTGTGTGTGTGTCTGTGTGTGTGTGCGTGTGTCTGTGTGTGTGTGTGTGTGTCTGTGTGTCCGTGTGTGTGTGTGTGTGTGTGTGTCTGTGTGTGTCTGTATGTGTGTGTGTGTGTGTGTGTGTGTGTGTGTGTGTGTGCGTGTGTGTGCGTGTGTGTGTGTGTGTGTGTGTGTGTGTGTGTGTGTGTGTGCGTGTGTCTGTGTGTGTCTGTGTGTCTGTGTGTGTCTGTGTGTGTCTGTGTGTGTGTGTGTGTGTGTGTGTCTGTGTGCGTGTGTGTGTGTGTCTGTGTGTGCGTGTGTCTGTGTGTGTGTGTGTGTGTCTGTGTGTCCGTGTGTGTGTGTGTGTGTGTGTGTGTCTGTGTGTGTCTGTGTGTGTGTGTGTGTGTGTGTGTGTGTGTGTGTGTGTGTGTGTGTGCGTGTGTCTGTGTGTGTGTGTGTGTGTGTGTGTGTGTCTGTGTGTGCGTGTGTCTGTGTGTGTGTGTGTGTGTCTGTGTGTGTGTGTGTGTGTGTGTCTGTGTGTGCGTGTGTCTGTGTGTGTGTGTGTGTGTGTTTCTGAAAAAGTTAAAACCAATTCAATAAAACAAGAATAAAACATTTTCATGAAAAAGTATCAACATTAAAACTTCTAAACTTCTGATAAAAATACATACGCTGGTGAGTCTGCACAGATGGCATCAATGTTTGCCTCAAAAGACAGTTAGTTATCAATAACAGTACCCAGATATGTATGTGTTTTAAGAGGGAATTTCGTTGCATCTTTTTAAAAACATCGTCCAGTATTTTATTATAAATGTAAGTGAAGCTGTATGAAACAGTAAAGCTTAGCCTACTAACAGGCTGTTGTTTTTAAAAAAGAATGTGATGAAATCATGAATTTCGAGAACGTCTAACTCTATCAGATTTCCTCCTAAGAACCCAGAGGTCCATGTGTGTCCATGTCTACTTATTACCACTGAAGTGTGATGTTGTTTAGAACTTTAGAAAAGGTGTAAAAATAGCCTTTCGTGTTGGCCAAAAATACATGTCCTAATCACTTCCATGTTAACACAGTTTGGCTGAAAACATAAAAATCTAACTTTCCCAATGTTCATCCAAATGGTGTGATTTTGATGTCAACTACATGTATGCAGGGGCGTTTAAAATGTGGGGGGGTTCTAGGCTGTGGCACATGAGCAAAATTTTCTGAATCCATCATCGGAAAATTAACAACCAATTATCCATTAATGGTTACATTTTTTTTTTATTTAAAAAAGTAATATATGGCTGAAAATAATAACAAAATTAGTTTTTCCTCAATTAAACATTTATTTCAAGAAGAACAAAACTTTTGACAGAAATACAATAAGAATGAAAACCCTAACCCTACCCCCAACACAAAACATCCAATTATGAGATAAAAGATCTAAATTATTAGATTAAAAAAACTGATATAAGTTTGAATTTAAAAAATCAGACACTGATTTTACAGACACTGTTCCTCTTTTTTCTTCCAAAAATGTTTTGTCCATGTCAGGGGAGAAGATTAAAAATATGTTCCTCAGGGGGAACATCAGTGAAAAAAGTTCTAGAACCACTGTCTTAGGGTAAATGTCACAGAACAAAACATAGTTTAGTTAACTTAGTTTAACAATGGTAACATTTCTCATTATTTACTGGTTAATGACTGTTTACTAACACTGCGAAGAAGAGCTGTTTACATTTCCATTGAACTGAGGTGCGCTTCATTTACATATGCTGTTGTGCCGCCCGGGCGGGTAAACAGTTTAAACCATAGATATTGTAACACCCCCCGAAATGTTATTAATGTTTGTTTGGTGTGATTGTGACGACAGTTACTGTTTATACTGGATCCAGTAACGATACAATATATAAACTCTGGAAAAATTGTTGGGTATGAAATCATCTGGGTGGAGAAGTGGGGGTGTCGCAACACCCCCATCCCCCACAGCAGTGACGCCCATGTATGTATGATCTCCCAATCATCTCCAAAATCAGCTGAACTGATTTTTACTCTGGATAATCTCTTTAAGCACTGATTATCACTGACAGGATGTTTGACTGAATGTGTGTGGGCTGGATGGATGTCTACCTTCTTAGATTTATTTTATAGGTCTAGTATTTTTACATGTTTAACTTTTATTTATATTATTATTGTTGATTGATGGAGACTGGGACTGTAAATGTAATTGTCCATTGATGGGACAAATACAGTGATCTGTCTGAATCTGGGATGTGACCTCTGACAGTAAATGAGTTTGACACCCCTGGGACAGACAGTGGCAGTCCACAAAGACACAGGCCTGAGGTGACACCGTCTCATCACACAATCCATAACACAGTTTAGTCTAATGGTTTCTTCATGTCCGCCATGTTCCCATGACAACCAGCACGCCAGTGTGGCGCTCCGGGTGGAGGAGACGCTGAGTCGCTGCAAAGACCTGGGCCTGGACATCCTGGAGAAGGAGACGGATATGGCGGTCCAGTGTGAACTGGATCGATGTGGTCTGGAGGGTCTACGGGATCAACAGGACCAGTTGGAGGTGAGGTGGGGGTTACCGTGGGAACAGTGGTCATTTGACAGTCACCACCCATCGTCTGATTCACATTTGGTAAAATGTCAAGAAAATGAGTTCAGGAATTATCTCCATAAATATTATCATTTTATCTTTAAGTTAGAGGTAGATTTTTATTTTTTAATTTTTAATGGAAGAAATTTGTTCTTAATGGTTTTAAATAATTATTAAAAGACAGTGAGGTGAAAATGAACTGGTTAGTTTGTAGTTTTATAGTAAAACCTAGAATTATGAGTTTAACTCGAAAGGTACTGCCCCCCCCCCCACACACACACACACACACACACGAATGAAGGGAGGTCTGCAAAGGAGGTTATGTTTTTGCTGGTGTCTGTCTGTCTGTCTGTCTGTCTGTCTGTCTGTCTGTCTGTCTGTCTGTCTGTCTGTCTGCAAATGGATAAATGTTCTTCACTTCTATAGTTCTTTTCCACCTTCATGGTTCAAAGCACTTTACATTAGCCTCACATTCACCCATTCACACACACTCATACACCAGTAGGTTTCTAAGCTTCTGTCAGTCCTACTGGGAGGGTTCAGTGTCTTTGTCCAAGGACACTTGGACATGTGGACAGACAGAGCCAGGACACAAACCACTGACCCTTCAGTCATTGGACGATCCACTCTACCAACTGAGCCATTGTCTGTCTGTCTGTCTGCCTGCCTGCCTGCCTGTCTGCCTGTCTGTCTGCCTGCCTGTCTGTCTGTCTACCCGCCTGCCTGCCTGTCTTTCTGTCTGTCTGTCTGCCTGCCTGCCTGCCTGTCTTTCTGTCTGCCTGCCTGCCTGTCTGCCTGCCTGTCTGTCTGTCTGTCTGCCTGCCTGCCTGCCTGTCTGCCTGCCTGTCTTTCTGTCTGCCTGCCTGTCTGCCTGCCTGTCTGCCTGCCTGTCTGCCTGCCTGTCTGCCTGCCTGCCTGCCTGTCTGTCTGTCTGTCTGCCTGCCTGCCTGCCTGCCTGCCTGCCTGTCTTTCTGTCTGTCTGTCTACCTGTCTGTTGTCTGTGTACAACATAACTCCAAAAGTTCTTTCAGGATAGTTTGGGACACAAGGACCAATCGATTAGATTTCAGTGAAGATCCAGAAGAGATCCTGGATTCTGGATCAGTTGTAACATTTACATTTGCAGTAAATGGAGAATAAATTTATTTATTTAACTTCAGATCATATTCGGGGTAAATGAAGCTGAAGTAACATAAAGTTTACACCCATGTCTGTGTTAAATGAAAGTGAATTATCTGCCTCTTATTGACTGATCCATTTCACTGCCTCTGGATTATGGTCTTTGTCTTTATATAATGAATAACACCCCCCCCTCACTTCTCGCCTCCACACATTGTTCCACGGCCTGTTTCCTGTTTCTCCAGAGTTTTTCTGTGTGGAAACAGCTTCTGCTCGCTGCTGCTCTTAGTACTGTGTTTGATTTATTGGTTTTAACATAGACAGTAAACCGACACTTAAAGGATAAATGGTCAACAAATGAGAAAGAGGAGGTTGGTAATAGGTAAATAAAAATTATGAACATATTAGCGATAGCAGTGGTAACGGATAACTAATAATAATTAATAATACTTACTAAAACACACACACACAGCCCAAAGAGAGATAGGGGGATGGGGGGTGGGGTCTCTCACTTGAATATTGGTACCTTAGTCTTCATTTAGTGGCATTTGTAAGTACTCATAAGACTTTAGAAAGGGGGTCTTTTGTAGGAAGTCTTTAAGGGAATGTTAGATCTTCTTCAATGTAAGAAAGTTCAGGATATCTATGATCCATCTTAAAAAGATGGGAGGGGTACCTTTCTTCCAAGAAAGGAGAATGAGCCGTCTTCTGATAAGGGAAGTAAAAGCTCTGACTGACTTTTTGAAATATTTTACTGTAACCGTTAAAAATGTTGAATGCATTTAACTTTGGGCAGAACCGCAACATATGTACATTGGTATGGGTTTCAGAACACAAGGATCCAAATGCAGACTCCAAGACAGAGGTAGAATTAGAACACAGTTTATTGAGGTGTTTAACAGAGGAAATGTAATGTGTTGTCAGTGAGTCGATCAGCTGGGCTGTACCGATAACAGTGACTGGAGAACAAGACAGAAGAATAGTCAGGGGACGGAACCGGGTCAAAACCAGAGTAAAAGCAGAGCAGTCCAGATAACGTTACCACAAACCAGAGAAGGGTCAGAGAAGCCAGAAAGGTCCAAACCATGAAGATGAAGCCAGGGGCAGAAACAGGGTCAGAACCGGGAGAACAGACAAGAAGACAAGAACTAAATATCCAGAACCAGGTAATACATGAGGGATACTAAGAACAATGATAAACACTCAACTGATGCATCCTGGGAAAATAATCTAGCATCTAATCCTCTGGAGAGACAAACATTTATACATTAGACACTAGGTGAGACACATCATGGCAGAGATGTTCACAAGTCACTTTTTCGAAGTTAAGACTCAAATGTCTGAAATGAACGTTTTCACATTAGATACTATTTGAGATAATATCCCATTATATTGTTTTGGATTAAGTATGTAGGCCTTACTGTACTATATACTCTTATTTCACACTACACCATTGATCAGAACAATGCATGTGCAATGTGATGAAACATCCCAAAAGGTTTGTTTAAAGTATTTTGATCAAATTCAACGTGTATATATTTGTAATTTGAACCCTGTGGCAGCACGCACGCGTTACAAACCTTTGCACGAATATCAACGGAAGGAAACTATTATTTTTACCTGTGATTTTCCCATAATATCGGACAACACATTGGAAAAACTGAAACAAACTAAACAATAAAACAAATAATTCCATGATAATGAACTCGCAAGTCATATCACACAAGTCCAAGTCAAGTCTCAAGTCTTTGTTTGTGCGACTCAAGTCCAAGTCTCAGACTCAAGTCCCCATGTCTCTATCACGGTTAAATGACCTGGGTGACAGGAAGTAAAAACAAGACACAGTGAACACGAACCAATATTACAAAATAAAAGCCCAGACACTAACAATGACACAAAGAACAGGAAGACACACAAAAACTAACAAAACAAGACGTTCATAGTTAAACTATGACAGACGTATATGATCTGTGTGTTTAATTTTTTATATAAACTGTCCAGTAAACACACATGTATGGTGCACACACTGTTATTATTCACCTGATATTTATTTGTGTGAGTCAGCCTGGTGTGTTTGTGAGTTGTGCGGCGTTAGCGTCCAGGGGTCACGGGGGTTTTGAAGAAGTGATGTTGTGATGGTGGAGTGGTGTGTGAGTCAGTTTTGGGCAGTGTTGTGTTTATCACACACATGAGCAGTTGTCTGGACCTGATACCGACCCAGAAGTGAAATGAGCTCATCTGTGAAAGTGAAAGAGCTGTGGCGTCAGCAGTCAGGCATCCGCCGCCTTCTGGAGCTCACAAACATTACAAAGCAGCGCTCCCGCAAAACACTCCACGCTATTAATTACCACCGTGTCAAAAGCACAAGAAAACACTTCAGATTGGTGGGTTACCATGGTGACGGTGACCATGTGCGTGCCACATGGTCTGGATGAAAAATATGCACAGAGCTGTGGATGAAGTCATAATGAGTGACAGAACCGGGCCTGGGCTGAGCGGGACCAGCCCCCACTGCCTTCTCCTCTGGTGTGTGTGTGTGTGTGTGTGTGTGTGTGTGTGTGTGTGGTGGTGGGGGCGGCTTTAAACCTTTGATTCATAGTGGTCAGTCCAGTGGACAGTTGTTCTACTGGTCAGTCCAGTGGACAGTTGTTCTACTGGTCAGTCCAGTGGTCAGGTATTCTGCTGGTCAGTCCAGTGGTCAGTTGTTCTACTGGTCAGTCCAGTGGTCAGTTATTCTGCTGGTCAGTCCAGTGGTCAGTTGTTCTACTGGTCAGTCCAGTGGTCAGTTGTTCTACTGGTCAGTCCAGTGGTCAGTTGTTCTGCTGGTCAGTCCAGTGGTCAGTTGTTCTACTGGTCAGTCCAGTGGTCAGTTGTTCTACTGGTCAGTCCAGTGGTCAGTTGTTCTACTGGTCAGTCCAGTGGTCAGTTATTCTGCTGGTCAGTCCAGTGGTCAGTTGTTCTACTGGTCAGTCTAGTGGTCAGTTGTTGTCCAGTTGTTCTCTTGTATATTCATGGTTCAGTTGTTTTAGTTCATATCATTACTGTACCTGATCTGCACTAACATGTTTACCTGTAAATATATTACTGTTGTTAACTTTTAATTTTTTTTATTTAACCTTTCTTTAACCAGGAAATGGTTCCATTGAGTTCCAATAACTCTTCTGGCAGTGAGTCCTGGCCATGAAGGCAGCCCAGAAAGTTTCATTATACCATATTTAAACATACACTAGTTATGTCAGCCTATGTATACACAGACAAATAAAATACAGACAGCAAAACAACAAATGGAATTAAAAACAAAGATGAAAAATTTTGTATAAAAAATAAAATAAAAACAACTGCAGTGCTCAGTCACTGCTGCTCTTAAAAGACCTTTAAAAGAATTTATGTTTGGGAGAATTTCAACATTTAAAGTGGTTTGAAGTTCATCCCAAATCCCTTGTGCATATGAAGCGAAGGCAGTTTTACTA
Source organism: Siphamia tubifer (assembly GCA_020466265.1). Classification (NCBI taxonomy): domain Eukaryota; kingdom Metazoa; phylum Chordata; class Actinopteri; order Kurtiformes; family Apogonidae; genus Siphamia; species Siphamia tubifer. The sequence continues at coordinate 6,222,066 of CM035797.1, forward strand.
AGTTCTGTTCTTGTTTGTAGAGAATATAAAAGTATTTTTCCTGCTGACCATGTGCAGTAACCACTATTATAAAAAGAAAGCATGTTAAAAATGTACAAAGTTAATTTACCCATTAGGGCTTTAGTAAGGAAAATAAATGCATGAATGTTCCTTCAGAGGTGGAGGGACGACCATTGTACAGTTTCTTTTTTTTTTTTTTTATTTAACCTTTCTTTAACCAGGAAATGGTTCCATTGAGTTCCAATAACTCTTCTGGCAGTGACTCCTGGCCATGAAGGCAGCCCAGAAAGTTTCATTATACCATATTTAAACATACAGTAGTTATGTCAGCCTATGTATACACAGACAAATAAAATACAGACAGCAAAACAACAAATGGAATTAAAAACAAAGATGAAAAATTTTGTAAAAAAAAAAATAAAAAATTCAACAACAGCAGTGCTCAGTCACTGCTGCTCTTAAAGACGTTTAAAACAATTTATGTTTGGGAGAATTTCAAGTCTGTTCCAAATCCCTTGTGCATATGAAGCGAAGGCAGTTTTACTAAGTTCTGTTCTTGTTTGTAGAGAATATAAAAGTATTTTTCCTGCTGACCATGTGCAGTAACCACTATTATGAAAAGAAAGCATGTTAAAAATGTACAAAGTTAATTTACCCATTAGGGCTTTAGTAAGGAAAATAAATGCATGAATGTTCCTTCAGAGGTGGAGGGACGACCATTACCAGTGCAGTGATGAGTCCAGCTGATGAAACACAGGCCTGAGTGGTACACTACAACACATCCAGTTTTTTAAAGCAACAATAAACTAGCATGTATATAGAGTTTGTCCCCATAGTCAAAGACTGACAGGAATGTACTCTGAACTAACCAGATTCCTAAATACTTTTTCTATTACAGTGCCATCTAGTGTCGACACAGCAATGTTAGCAGGGGAACGGGATTGTGTAAAAGACATTTGGGGTTTTTTTAGCATTCAGTACCAACTTTAAATCAATAAGGAATGTTTGTACATGATTAAAAGCAGACTGCAATTGTACAAATGCATCATTCACTGATGAAGCTGTCGTGTACCGTATTCCAATAGCACCCATGGGGTGTCAAACTGCGGTCCTCGAGGGCCGGTGTCCTGCATGTTTTAGATGTTTCCCTCTTCCATTACATTATTATCAGTCTAATGAGGAGCTGATTATTAACTCTTTAAGTGTCAGTGTTGATTCTGAATGGATGATTTAGTTTAAATATTCTGAAAAATTCAACAATTTTCCTTTTAATTTTGTGCATGGAAAGGGTGCCAAAAAGCAAGATTACTATTTTTTATTTTATTTTATTTAACCATTTTTTTAAAGGCAAAATTAAAATTGCTGTGACCAAATTTCAATACTAGTTTTTTCCACATTATTTGTGATTTTGTAAATATTTATTAGTTTTTGTTACTCTTTTTTATTTATTTTTTCTACATTTTTTTTTTTTTTTTTATGTTAGTACTGTTCTTTGATTTTCTACCATTTGTGTCGAACTTTGCTCATGTTACCAATTATTTTGTTAGTTCTCAGGAGTTACAGGGGCGGCTGTGGCTCAGTTGATAGAGTGGGTCACCCAATGACCGAGAGGTTGGCGGTTCGCGTCCCAGCTCTGGCTGTCGAAGTGTCCTTGGTCCTTGGTCCTTGGACACTGAACCCTGGCTTAAGACCTTAGAAACCTACTGGTGTGTGAATGGGTGAATGGGTGAATAAAGCGCTTTGAGCACCATGAAGGTGGAAAAGAACAGTCCATTTACCATTTACCATTTAAAGGGTTAAACTGAATCACATGGAAGAGGGAAATATCTAAAACATGCAGGACACCGGCCCTCGAGGACTGGAGTTTGACACCTGTGGACAACAAAGTCATCTCAGTGTTTACAAAAACACAATCAACTACAGAGATATATGAAAAGTCCAAGCATCCCCTGTCCTTAGACCCTCCTTCTCGGCAAGAAAAAATTCCAAAACCCAGTGGGAAAAAGAAGAAATCTTGAGGAGAACCACATTGAAGGACAGATCCACTCTCATGGACGGACAGGCTATAGATGAACGTCCATTTATAAATGAAGGAGGGGGGGGGGCTGGTCCAGACAGGCAGGGGTGGGGGTCCGGGGTCACAGGTCGGCACGGGCGAGACACTGCAGATCCTGTCGTCCATGGCTCCCACGCAGACACTGTCAGGAGAGCCACCACTCCCCCCGGGGGGGGGGGGGGGGGGGGGGGGGGACACCAGGTGATACCAGGTGATTAGGCATGAACAGACTTGGTATGAAAGATAGGTTATAAAAATGACAGAAACAGGTGTTAGAGAGAAAGAGAAGAAAGAACTCAGTGTCTGTACTTCCCCCAACATTCTAGCTCTTAGGGCAGCCTAGACTGAACTGTGACTCATACATCATGTATACATGATATAGGAGTCACATAATTTTTAACTAACCTGACAGACAAGAAGACAGAACCAAATATCCAGAACCAGATCATACATGAGGGACACAAGAACAATGACAAACACTCAACTGATGCATCCTGGGAAAACCATCTAGCATCTAATCCTCTGGAGAGACAAACATTTATACACCAGACAATTGGTGAGACACATCACAGTTAAATTAACTGGGTGACGGGAAGTAAAATAAACAGGAACCAACATGACAAAATAAAAGCCCAGACATTAACAATGACACAAAGAACTGGAAGATGCACAAGAACTAACAAAACAAGACGTTCATAGTCAAACTATGACAATGCTGACACACATAATGATAAAGTACAATACCATTTGTCATGATGATAGTGATGATGATGATGATGATGATGACAGTAACAGCTGTGATTGTCCACAGGTGGACTACAAGGTACTGAGGGACGAGGTGGACAAGATGCAGGACCAGGTGTCTCACCTGCAGGATCTGTGTCCAGAGAGGATGCGGACTCTGTGGACCCGGGTCCAGACCACACTGGAGGCCTGGGTGGAGCTGAGGACCAGCCTGAACCAGAACCAGGCCAGGCTGCAGGAGTTTGTTCAGCTCCAGGACTTCTTCAGGAGATACCTCGGCATGATGTGAGTTAAAGACCTGGGAGTAACTAAGGAAAAGTACTTTGTTAGTGTACTTAAGTATATTTTTTTAGGTATCTGTACTTTACTGGAGGATTTATTTTTCTGTCAATGTTTTACATTTTCTCCCTACATTATTGCACAAATATCTGTACTTTATACTCTTGACATTTATATAAATATATGTACTTTATACTCTTTACATTTATATAAATATCTGTACTTTATACTCTTTACATTTATATAAATATCTGTACTTTATACTCCTTACATTCTCAGAACAGACTCGTTCACATTTGACACTAAATTGCTTCAGTGGGAAAATCAGTGAAAACAAATTATGACTTTCTAAAACACTCACATCAGGAGGCGTCTTATTATTATTTTGTTAATTTCATTGTCTGTTCCTTGTGAAAAACTGAAATTTGTCTTTGTCACAGCTCCTACAAAGTTAACGAACACTCCTCCTCACTAAAAACACAGTGTCACAAATTAATACAGATATAAATAAAATCACATAAAACAAGTATTCAGAGAATGTCTAATCTCGTCCCTATTTTGTGCAAATCTCAACAGCCAATAATGTGATTTTCACATTTCTGCTAAGTGCAACCTTGACCTTTGACCTTTTGCAATACTCATAATTTTGTTAGATGTATACATGCATCAGTGTGTGTAATATTATGATAATATATCCAGTATTGATTAAGTTATAGCGTGATATGTCTATGTTTGACACACACGGTGTTACACAAGTTAATTTTGTCACATGTCACCTTTGACCTCCAGAGATCTCAAAAATTATTGCTCGTAGGTCATAACACCAGATATGAGAATTGTATAAATCTTCATTCCACATCGTTTGGTACCAATATGAAAGTTCTGTGACCCTCTGTTCTGGAGTTATAACCGATAATATGATTTTGACCTTTTAGTTAATTGTGACCTTGACCTTTGACCTTTACCCAAATAGATCATTGCATCTGACGCACGTTAGCTACATGTATATGCCCATGTAATTTCATGGTGAAGTATTCATTGAGTTATAGCATGATATGACACACACACACACACACACACAGTGATTCCAATAATCAGAGATTAATAATTAAAACCCTAAAAACACAGTGCAGATCATTGTATGTTATTGAGAGCAGCTGTTGCAGAGGGGGTGAGTGATTACTCGTAGATGTTCTTTATCTTGTCGGGACATGATGTCACTCAGTGAAACATTTTATATTAATTTATCATCTCATTTTTTTCAGCTCATGGACAGAGGACACCAGGTCGTGCATTTTCTCCGACACCACTTTGCATTTTGGGAAAGACGGGCAGAGGCCGTTAGCTGCGCAGCTGGACCTGCAGATCGAACAGAAGTTTGAGGAGTTTGATGAACTGGCAGCGACAGGAAGGACTCTCCTAGACTCTGAACATCACCTCACACAAATGGTGAATGGATTGATATGAACATGAAACAGTGTTTGTTATAAATGTGTCATTAGGTTTAATTTTACAAATGTGAAACCACAGCTTTATGGGAACTGGGGGGGACAGTAGAGGCTGGTGTAGGAACAGTCCAACATTCAACCCTGTAACAAGGATTCATCCCCAGAACAGTGTTGCCCAATATTGGTTGGGGGAAGATTATTGTAATCGCCCTGTGTGTGTGTGTGTGTGTGTGTGTGTGTGTGTGTGTGTGTGTGTGTGTGTCTGTGTCCACAGAGACATATCATGCTATAACTCAATGAATACTTGAGATATCACCATGTAATTACATGGGCATATATATATATATAGCTAATGCACATCAGATGCAATGATCCATTTGAGTAAAGGTCAAAGGTCAAGGTCACAATTAACTAAAAGATAAAAATCACTTTAACAATTATAACTCAAGAACAGAGGGTCACAAAAGTTTCAGATTGATACCTATATATATGACCTTTGACCAATAGATTTTGAGATCTCTGGATGTCAAAGGTGACATGTCGCAAAAATTAACTTGTGTAACACAGTTTGTGTGTCAAACATAGACCTATCATGCTGTAACTTAATCAATACTGGATATTGATTAAGTTATATGAGTTACTGGATCTCTGCTTCAGTGTGGTTCTCCTCAAGATTTCCGGGTTTTGAAGTTTTTTCTTACCCAGAAGGAGGGTCTAAGGACAGGGGGAGGGTCTAAGGACAGGGGATGCTTGGCACTGTTCGTATGTCTCTGTAATTGATTGTGTTTCTGTAAAGTCCTGTGAGACGACTTTGTTGTGATTTGGGGCTTTATAAATAAAATGTAAAATAAAAAAATATATATTATCATAATATATCCATAATACACACACTGACACATAGAACTGTAGTCTACTCTAAATTCTAAACCAAGCTGTACTGACATAACCATAAGGGCAGAAACAAGCATTTTCTGTTTTTTGACTGATATGATTTACCTGCCTTTACAGAAACCTGAGCCTAGCATTAGATTATTTTATTATGTTATCGACATTATCTTCTCCACACAGATCCAAAGCTAAGCGCAGGTACTGGACACTCGAACAGCATGCAAGTGGATTTAACTGTTTAACGGAAAGGAATTATCTTATTCGGAATTAACATCGGAATAAACCAGTGACTTTATAAGTGCAGTCCATTTACCATTTACTTTATTCAGAATTAAGTTGAATTTGGAATCAACGTTTTCAACAGGAATTATGTGTTTACATGGTTCATCTGAAATAGGAATGAACTTTTATTAGGAATTAAATGGGGATAAAATAAACATCCCATGTAAAGTAGAAATGGATCATGTTGAAGGACAGTTGGATCATACTTGTTTCTGTTTTTTTTTTGTTTTTTTCGTGTTTTCCTTGCTGAAGGTGAGGGAGCGAATGGAGGAGCTGAGGAGCATGCTGGGATGGATCCTGGTTCACTGGAGGGTTCAGAAACAACAGTGGCTTCACAAGGAGAATCTGAGGGAAGCTTCACATGATAACATTTACTCTGAGGCCACCACGGGCACCGCTTCAGCACAGGTAAATGAAGTCAAAGGGTTAATGTTAGGGACAGAAAACAGGTAAGGGAGGGCCCAGGACGCATGCAAGTGGAGGTCCACATCAACCCCCAGACAGTATCAGAAGTGGCTATGCTAATGCACCAATGCTAATGCGTGCTACATGCTAATGCTTTGAACTGTGCATGTTTTCAGATGGGTAAAACGCAGACACTGCATCATAAAGCCAGTTAACCCTAGTCGCCAACTGAAAGTCAAAACACAACATAAACATCAATGAAAAACCTTCTGGCTGAATTCATTGTTTTAACATCCCTGAAAAAACACAACAATAAAACCCTCTCAGTTTCAAATTACAATGACATGTCACCTTTGACCTCCAGAGATCCCAAAAACTATTGGTCGTAGGTGATAACACCCACTGTGAGAATTGTATAAATCTTCATTCCGCATCGTTTGGTACCAATCTGAAAGTTCTGTAACCCTCCGTTATTGAGTTATAACTGATAATATGATTTTGACCTTTTAGTTAAACGTGACCTTGACCTTTGACCTTTACTCAAATGGATCATTGCATCTGATGCCCATTAGCTATATATATATGTCCATGTAATTTCATGGTGATATCTCAAGTATTCATTGAGTTATAGCATAATATGTCTCACACACACACACACACACACACACAGTGATTCCATTAACAAAAAAGACAAACATTTAATGAGAAAAACATTTGAAAACAAGAAGATCTCACACAGCTGAAGTTCAAACTGACCCCTAAATGACCCCCACCAGCGTCAGTTAAAGGCATGAGCGCCGCCTTCACCGTCTAATGTTTCCATCCAACAGCTGGGTCCAGATCCAGACGTCTGCCCCCCCCCTCTCTGACCAGGACCACCAGGATGTGGTCGACGGTGAGGAAGACCTCGGACACCTGGACGACGGCTACGAGGTGATGAAGAGCGTGGGGGCTCAGGGCGGCGCCCAGGCCTCGTCAGGTGACACCATCAAACCCCCCATCCTGCTCCTCAAAGAGCCCGGCAGCCCCACCCTGGGGGGCACCGTCAACCTGATCCTCAGCTTTGGGGGTTCAGGGGAGCAGGTCCAGGTCCTGGAGGCCCCTCCCAGGGTGGAGGAGGAGGAGGAGGAGGAGCCATGTGAACCAGTCCGCAGGGTGAGGAGCCACTCACTACTTTATCCTTTACTTCACTTTTGTTTTTCTACCTTTTTAATCATTTTAATAGTTTTTATTTTATTCAACATTTTCATAGAGTTGTTTTTTTTCTTATTTTTGTTTCATTTAATCGAATGTTTCATTAATGTGTTTATTTTTGATTTTCGAAAGTTGATAATAATATGTTGTTCTGTAAAATGTGTTTTTACTCTATATGTGATCTGTGTTCAACTCCTCCTCCTCCTCCTCCTCCTCCTCCTCCTCCTCCTCCTCCTCCTCCTCCTCCTCCTCCTCCTCCTCCTCCTCTGCCCTTCATCTCCTCCTCCTCTTACTCCTCCGTCTCTTCTTTTCGTCTTCCTCTTCTTTTTCTTCCTCCTTCCCCTCCTCCTCCTCTTATACTTCCTCCTCCCTCTCTTCTTTTCTTCCTCCTCCTCCACCCCCTGCTGGCATTCACCACCTCCTCCCATGGCCTACACCTCGTCCTCTTCCTTCTCTGCCTTGTCTTCTTTCCTTTCTTCTTTTCTTCCTCCTTCACCCCCTGCTGGCCTTCACCTCCTCCTCCTCCTCCTCCTCCTCCTCCTCCTCCTCCTCCTCCTCCTCCTCCTCCTCCTCCTCCTCCTCCTCCTCCTCCTCCACCCCCTGCTGTCCTTCACCTCCTCCTCCTCCTCCTCCTCCTCCTCCTCCTCCTCCTCCTCCTCCTCCTCCTCCTACCCCTCCTCCCCCCTGCTGGCCTTCACCTCCTCCTCCTCCTCCTCCTCCACCCCCTGCTGGCCTTCACCTCCTCTTCCCATGGCCTACACCTCGTCCTCTTCCTTCTCTGCCTTGTCTTCTTTCCTTTCTTCTTTTCTTCCTCCTTCACCCCCTGCTGGCCTTCACCTCCTCCTCCTCCTCCTCCTCCTCCTCCTCCTCCTCCTCCTCCTCCTCCACCCCCTGCTGTCCTTCACCTCCTCCTCCTCCTCCTCCTCCTCCTCCTACCCCTCCTCCCCCCTGCTGGCCTTCACCTCCTCCTCCTCCTCCTCCTCCACCCCCTGCTGGCCTTCACCTCCTCCTCCTCCTCCTCCACCCCCCTGCTGGCGTTCACCACCTCCTCCCTTGGGCTTCACCTCCTCCTCCTCCTCCCTTCTCCTCATTTTCCAGCCTCCTCCCTCTGCCTGTAAAACCTTCTGGAGACGCTGCCAGTGCCTTTTGGAAAATACTTTTGGTAGTTTAAAGCGAAAGCGACAGATTTATCGTCAGAGTTCATCTGAGGTAAATGTGGCGGCGTGCGGTGCATGAGCTGCATGACGTGTGCAACACTTTAACCCTGTTATGACGCCGAACCGGGGACCATAGAACCCAGTGACTGGATGCCATGCTCAAGAGCACAATGGCAAACTACCGTCCAGGGGCTGAAGTGATGTGGTTGTTGTTCTAACACCATCTACAACTGAAACATGTGCTTTTAACATCAGACATAATTGACTCTTTTTTTCGACTTTACTTGAGTCACTGCATGAAACAAAAATCTGAATGAGTCCAACCAGCAGAAACATTGTTTATGGGCTGATTATTTTATCTGTTTAGTCCTAAAAATGTCCAAATGATGAGAAATCTGAATCCCAAAGTGATGTTCTCAAAGCAGGGGTCTCAAACATGCGGCCCGGGGGCCAAATGTGGTCCACCAAAGGTTCCAGTCCGGCCGTGGGATGAATTTGGAAAGTGTAGTTAAAGACATGGAAGCAATTTTAGCTCAGGTTCCACACACAGACCAATAATATCTACTGTCAAATAATAACAGAATAATCAACAGGAAGTTACAGTGGCTCATTCTATTCACACAATTACAATTTTACAATTGTTTACAATTTTAATAATATGATAATTCTCTCTCTCCCTCTCTCTCTCTCTCTCTCTCTCTCTTTCTTTCTAGCTGTGTTTCCATTATTATTATTGTTCACAAAAAGTAAATAGTGCTATAAAAAACTGATAATGGAAATACTTGAATTTCGAAAAAGTATTCACATGTCGATGAAAAGTTTTTTACGCTTTCATGAGGTGGTTTTTCAGACGTTTTGATATTCTAATATATCACAAAAGCACAATGGAAACACTTTTTCTGTAATTATACGTCACAGGACATGACGTACATGGTCACATGATCACTGGACAGAGGAGGAGACGAAGACTTTTCTGGAAATAATTCAGGAGAAAAACACATGTGTTTTTTAGAGACAACAAACAGCAGAGAAATGGAGCCCGACTTGGAAAGGTTCATCTTCCAGTTGTAAAACCTCGCAGGAGGAGATTTCATGAAAGTTTCTGCTTAGATCGACCATCAATGGAAACACGTTCAAAGCCCAAATATCACTATTGTTTTGTGAAAAACTGTCTCTTTGTCTCTCTCTCCCCCCTGTCTCTCTCTCTCTCTCTCTCTCTCTCTCTCTCCCTGTCTCTCCCCATCTCTTTCCCTCTCTCTCTCCCTCACCCTGTCGCTCTTTCTCTCCCTGTCTCTCCCCATCTCTCTCCTCCTCTCTCGCTCACCCTGTCTCTCTCTCTCTCTCTCTCTCTGTCTCTCTCTCACTCTGTCTCCCTCTCTCTCACTCACCCTGTCTATCTCTCTTCTCTCTCTCTCTCTCTCTCTCTCTCTCTCTCTCTCACTCTCTCTGTCTCACCCTGTCTCTCTCTCTCTCACTCTGTCTCCCTCTCTCTCACTCACCCTGTCTATCTCTCTTCTCTCTCTCTCTCTCTCTCTCTCTCTCACCCTGTCTCTCTGTCTCTCTCTCACTCTGTCTCCCTCTCTCTCACTCACCCTGTCTATCTCTCTTCTCTCTCTCTCTCTCTCTCTCTCTGTCTCACCCTGTCTCCCTCTCTGTCTCTCTCTCACTCTGTCTCCCTCTCTCTCACTCACCCTGTCTATCTCTCTTCTCTCTCTCTCTCTCTCTCTCTCTCTCTCTCTCTCTCTCTCTCTCTCTCTCTCTCTCTCTCTCTCTCTCTCCCTGTCTTTCCCCATCTCTCTCCTCCTCTCTCTCTCACCCTGTCTCTCTGTCTCTCTCTCACTCTGTCTCCCTCTCTCTCACTCACCCTGTCTATCTCTCTTCTCTCTATCTCTCTTCTCAATTTCAATTTCAATTTAATTTTCAATTTCAATTTAAATGGCTTTATTGACATGGGAAACATATGTTTACATTGTCAAAGCAGCAGAAATAAAACAGTGAAATACAAAATAGTAATAATAGTAATAACACTTTTCAAGTATACTCTAAAGTCTGGCTCTGTTACAATAGAGTTGTAATAAATTTAAGGCTGACTAAAAATATATCTGTATACACCTATATACACTGTAAACCTATATACACTTTTATATACCTATACATATATACACATTTGAATATATTTCAATTTACATACATATGTGTATATGTACATGCATGCATATGCAAAACTTTGCTAAAGAAAAGATGATTTTAAGATTGTCTCCCTCTCTCTCACTCACCCTGTCTATCTCTCTTCTCTCTCTCTCTCTCTCTCTCTCTCTCTCTCTCTCTCTCTCTCTTCACTTTCACCACAGGCATTGTGTAAATGCTTTGTTCCAATTGTGTTAAAATGTAAAAAAGTGACCCGGCTTCCTGTGAGCACTGAGCGGCCGGCAGGAGGGCGGAGCTGAGGCCAACACTGTGATTAGACAAAGAAGTTTTAGAGAACGGGCCCAGACTGCACACAGTGATTATAGACCGGGGCTTCCACAGAAACAAGAGATTAGTCACAGAGGTCAAAGGTCGACTGTACAGCTGTGTATGACGGCATGTACAGACACATGTGAGGTTGATTAAGTGCGTGAGCGTAAAGCAGGGGTCTGTAACCCTGGTCCTAGAGAGCCGCTATCCTGCAGGTTTTAGAAATTCCCCTCTTCCAGCACACCTGAAGGTCGTTAACGGTCTTGTGCAGAGCTGGACGACAGGCTGATCATTTAAATCAGGTGTGTTGGAAGAGGGAAACATCTAAAACAGGGCTCTCAAACTCATTTTCTTCAGGGGCCACATTTGATCTGCAGTGGACCAACCCAGTAAAAATAATATAATAACCTATAAATAATGACAACTCCAAATTTTTGTCTTTGTTTTAGTGCAACCCCCCACCTAAATTATGAAAATACTTAGTTTTATAAAGTATCCAAATGCAAAATATGTGAATAACCTAAAAAAAAAGTTACATTTCATAAGGAAAATGAGGTAAATTTTAACAATATTCTGCCTCAGTTTATCATTAGTCAATTTGTTTTATTACGGGTCAGTTTTACAAAGACACTAAAAAACTAAAAACAAAACCTCTAAAATGGGATTTTAAAAAAATGTCATAAAGGAGCAGAAAAACAGTTAAGGTAAATGAAAACTACAGCAGTGAGACGTAAACATGAGAAAAACAAAAGGAAAAAAAAAAGATAAACAAGACGTAAAAGATATAAACCACCTCAGGTTTGTGTGTAAAATGGTTATATTTATACACCTGATATTAAATCAACACAAATGTATAATGTTGGTAAATGTTCTGCACTTCTATAGTTCTGTTCCACCTTCATGGTTCAAAGCTCTTTACATTAGCCTCACATTCACCCATTCACACACACTCATACACCAGTAGGTTCTAAGGTTCTGTCAGTCCTACTGGGTTCAGTGTCTTTGCCCAAGGACACTTGGACAGAGCTGGGAACCGCCAACCTCTTGGTCATTGGGCGACCCGCTCTACCAACTGAACCAGAGCCGCCCTGAATTCACAGACTCTGAACCCCTGGTGTGCTTATGCATGTGGATGAACTTTAAATGGATCAGAACCAACAAACAACAGTGGAACCAGTACAACATGGAGCTGGTCTCACCCTCTGAACCTCTGCTGCCATCTTTGTTACCGTGGTTACACACTTTTCAGTCTCACTGCCCTCTACTGGACGTATGACTTAACATCCATGAACTTATCTGTTCACATCTGTGGAAGAATGTAAGAACTTATGTTCTTCATTTTCCATATTCAGTCTGATTTCATCTGCAATGGGTCAGACCAGTAAAATGAAAACATAATAATCTATAAATAATGACAACTACACATTTATGTCATTGTTTTAGTGCAAAAAAACTCACATTAAATTATGAAAATATTTTTATAAATAATCCAAATTCAAAAAAAGGAACATTTCAGAAGGAAAATCAGGTCAATTTTAACAATATTCTGCCTCAGTTTATCATTAGTCAATGTGTTTTATTATGGATCAGTTCTACAAAGACACTAAACTCTTAGTAACAGAAGCAGAAAATGGTTCAAATTGTATCTAATTTTCTTTAGTCATTTCAGGTTGTTCACATTTGTTCAGGTTTTTCAGATTTCATTATTACAGGATAGTTTGTAAATGTCAATATTTTCATAATTTAATGTTATTTTTCCAGTAAAACAAAGTAAAAAAAAATTAAGTTCTTATCATTTATAGGCAAAGAAAAAAACTGAGAAGAATATATATATATATATATATATATATATATATATATAATTTTTTTTTAAAGGTAATTATGCTCTTCAAGGGCCGTATTACAACATTTGTTGGGCTGAATTTGACCCCTGGACCACATATTTGAGACCCCTGATCTAAAACATGCAAGATTGCTGTTCTCTAGGACCAGGGTTGCAGACCCCTGTTATAGAGTCATGTCTGTGTTCTTCAGTTTTCACATCATGTTTTATGACTTTAATGTGACGTTTTTTAATCTGTGAATGAATTTAACTTTAAAGCAAAAACAAATAGTCAGGGTCAGTTTTTTAAAAAACATTAACTTTGAAGTCATTTCGTGTTAATTTTTGGCATACAGCATTTTTAGGGGTTTTGAAGGGTGCTCAATTCAAATCTGTACGCTGGGCTCAAAAATGTCCCATGATGCCTCAAAATGGAGAAATCCAATATGGCCGCCACAGCCAGGTCTTTATGACTGTAGAAGGTAAAAACATTAATGTAATGTGCTTTTATAGGTTTTTACATATGGGAAATTCAATGTCACACTAAGATTTAAGATGAAGACTCAAGAAAATTCTTGAAATTCATGTACTGGACAACAACTGACCACTGGACTGACCAGTATGTGTCATAGGAGTTAATGATACATTTGCTGAAAAAGTCACTTTTTCTTTAGTTTTCTCTATTTCTGTTATAAGAGCAGAGTATGTGTGTGTGTGTGTGTGTGTGTGTGTGTGTGTGTGTGTGTGTGTGTGTGTGTATGTGTTCAGGTGTCATATTTGTGATAAGTGTAACAGATTCTAATGAAAGGATGAGGAGCTGTGGTGCTGCAGTTGTTTTTATATCTTTATTTTTGATTTCATGTCTTGTTTGTTGTTTTTATGTCACATTGTTTGGGTTATTTGTTTCTATGACGTGTTTATTTTCATGTTTATATATGTTGCTTTTATTCAATTCAGTTTTATTTATAGAGCCCCAAATCACAACAATGTCGTCTCACAGGGCTTTAAAAAAAAACCCACAATCAACCACAGAAATAGATAAAGGTCCGAAGCATCCCCTTCTCTGCAAGAAAAAAACTCCAAAACCCAGTGGGAAAAAGAAAAAATCTTGGGGAGAATGACAGTGAAGGAGAGGGGGGGGCAGGTCCATTCATTAGACAGGGGAGGGTGAGGGAGGTGGTCTGGGGTCACAGGTCAGCACAGGACACAATTGAGTCACTGCAGATCCTGTTGTCTATGGATCCTTATGTGGATACTACTGAGAGTTGCCACTCCAGGGTGACTGGTTATGAACAGACTGGGTATGTAAGATACAAATACAGACATGAGAGAGAGAGAGAGAGAGAGAGAGAGAGAGAGAGTAGTACTTCCCCCAACATTCTAGCTCCTAGTGCAGCTTAGACTGAACTGTGACTTCAGTCTGTTTTAAACTAACCTGACCATAGTCTTCCTCAAACAGGAATGTTTTCAACCTAATTTTAAAATAGATATATGTTAATATTAAATGGAGGCTGATTCCATAAGACAGTAACCATAGTAACTAAAGGTTAAAGCTCCTACTGTACTTTTACAGACCCTGGGAACTTCAGTAGACCTTCATTCTGGGAACGAGGAGTTATATTGGGCTGGAGGGCCCATACTATTAATGGTTTTATATGTAAATGTAAAACCATTAATTAAAACAAACCATAAATCATATGTTTCTGGTTTGTTGTTGTTTTTATGTTGTTGTTGTTGTTGTTTACCTGTTGTTCCTTCAGCTCCAGCCTGTTCAGGGTTATTATTAAAGGTGTGTTTTTGTGTTTTTCAGGTAAGTACGTACCTGCATGTGAAGGACAACTCTGTGGCTCCTGTTTATGAGAGCATCACCTTACCCCGCCTAAACAGCCACTCCACAAGCTCCGCCCCCCCAGCCTTCAGTCCATCCTCTTCCTCCTCACTGTCTACGTCAACTCCAGATTCACAGACGAATCCTAGCTCCATCTTCAGCAGCCTGAAGCGCATCAGCAAGAAGAGGAAGAGGAGGAGGGACACTCGCAGACACACCATCCAGAAGATCATGGGGGTGGAGGAGGCGGAGCAGGCGCAGGAGGCGGAGCCAATGTCACCACACGCTTCTGACACCATCATGTACGACACCCACACTTGGCCTCTGAAGGAGAGGAGGAGGAGGAAGAACCATCTGAAAAGTCCAGTCCAGGGGGTCGGAGTTGAGGCTGTGGCGTACATGAAGAACCCGCTGCTGAAGGACATTGACGCTGAGTGTTCGGGCGAAAATAGTATCACGCCCTATGCCGTGTCTGAAGCTCCGCCCACCGCTGGCGTCAGGAGTCACTGCCGCTTCCTGTCTCTGGGCTCGGTGCTGAGCTTCGACCTCCCCAAAGATATGACCCTGATCCCCAGCATCCAGGACATCATCACCATTGCCCCGCCCGAGTCCAAGGTCAGCGGGACTGACCCGGACCCGCACTCGCAGAGACCCACGGCGCTGAGCTCATTCAAACAGACCCGCCCCGCCCCCACAGTCACATGCAAGTCAGCACAAATCACCAGTGGTCCAGATACGGACCCATCGGATGTGGACCGGAGTCTGAGTCATCCGCCTGAGGACAAAGAGGAGGATCAGAAGAGTCTAGAAGAGGAGCAAGACTCCGCCTCCATATCACAGCTACCCATTTACATCAACCAGCCCTCCACTTCCTGTTGCACACATAAACACGGGTGTCCCAGTGTTCACACGCTGATTCAAGACCTGAACGGGCATCGGTTTCATAAATGCGCAAGACCTCAGACTGAGACCGATGCCGCCCCCCCTGTCTTCAGCCAGACCTCGCACATGGTCGTCAACCTCAAGTCCACAGTTAGCGTCAGCATTCGCCAGGACTCTGTGGACTCTGGCATCTCCAGCACCAGCAGTGTCATCCCCAGCCTGGAGAACCCCCAGCCCAGAGGGGTGGTGGGGAAGGTGGTGTCACTGGAGGTGGGAGGGGTCAACTGTACAGAGACGATGGTGTCACCCTCAGATCTGGAAACGGAGGCCGTTCGTCTGGACCACCAGCAGTTTGAGGAGGAGGAGGAGGAGCTAGAGGACATCTGGAACCAGACCTCCAACTACCGTCAGAGCATCTGCTCTGACATAATGTACCAGCCCAGTCAAGATGACTCCACCCCCTCTGACACCCTCCCTCGCTCGCCTTCGCCCCATGCCCCCACTCTACTCTACAGGAACCTGGTCACGGCCTCCGCCCCCAACCTCCTAGTGGCCGAGTTTAGACTCCCGCCATCCCTTCAGAGTCTTCTCGGTTACGACAAGGAGGCGTGTCCCGGGCGACACCTCCCTCCTCTGGCTGCTGGAGACAGAAGGTCATGGGCGGCGTTTCCTCTCAGAGAACCGACCAAGACCGCAGTGGGCGTGAACGAGACGGCGTCCGACACGGTGAAGCTGCCGGACATCGGCAACAATCAGAGATACATTTACCAGTACAGAGAGGAGGAGGAGGAAGAGGAGGTGAAGGTGGGGCAGGAGGTGGAGGAGCACACGGGCGGTGCCAAGGTGAGGTCAGGGATGGGTTGAACCAAATGTAGGAACCTTCACTGTAAAAAAAGAATAGTTGAGAATACTTTAAATTTTCAGGCAACAGTCTAAGACTTTTATGTTTTACCAAAGATGAACTAGTATAAACTAAACTAACTATGAAAAGACTCTTGTCTCGTCATCTGAACCCGTTTTATCCTCACTAGGGTCATGGGGTCACTGGGGTCTAATCCAGCTTCAGTGGGTGAAGGCAGGGTACACCCTGTATGAGTCTCCAGTTCATCTCAGGGCTGAACATATATAGACAAACAATCACTGTCACATTCACACCTATGGATAATTTAGATTAACCAGTTAACCAGTTAACCTATCAGTGCATGTGTTTGGATGGTGGGAGGAAACTGGAGTACCTGGAGAAAACCCACACAGACACGAGGACAATGTGTAAACTCCACACAGAAAGGTCTGGTGCTGGATTCAAACCAGGGACCTTCTGTTTGTGAGGCATGAGTGTTAAACACTGTACCATCAGGCTAACCGCTTCGCCGCCATGCTAACTACTGCGCCGCTGTGCTAGCCACTGCGCCACCGTGCTAACAAAGAATGTTAAACCAATGAAAACTGAGTGTTAAATTTAACACTTTCAAAAGTGTTAATTTTACACTTCATAGTGTGGACACATATAGACAAGGCAAATATATATATATAGTATATAGTACATTTCGTGTACAGGACAATTCAAGGTGCTTTACATGAAACATATAAGAAAATGAAAATGCAGTAAAATACAATTAAAATAAGAGACATAAACATTTAAAAGACAATTAATAATTTCATTAAAAGCTCCAGTAAATAGTCATGTTTTCAGTCTGATTTAAATGAAGTGACAGTTTTTCTCAGACCTCAGGTATTCAGGTAGTTTGTTCCACAGGTGAGGAGCAGAACAACTGACACTTTGTTTGGTTCTGATTTTGGGAACACACAGTAAACCTGTCCCTGATGACCTTTGACCTCAGGGCTCTGGATGCTTCATAGGGAACCCAGCAGGTCTAGGATGGATTTGGGTCCAAGGTCGTTTTGTTCTTTATAGACCAGGAGTAAGATTTAGAACTGTGACCTTTGACCCACAGGAAGAACATGTAAGGATTTGAGGATTGGTGTGATGTGGTCCAGTTTCCTGGTACTGGACAGGACACTATTACTATAATCTAATTTAATGAAAATGAATTAATGAGTTTTTCTGTGACAGAAAACCCTCGTATTCCTTGTACACTTTTATGGGTGTTAAATCTAACACTATGGGTGTTAAATTAAATCTGGCATATTTGCTGTGTTATGAGCACATCCTGTTAACTCATGTATGGTCATATCCTAAACCAGGAGTGTCCAAATCCAGTCCTCGAGGGCCGGTGTCCTACATGTTTTAGATATTTCCCTCTTCCACATTATTCAGTTTAACCCTTTAACTCCTGAAACTTTAACAGTTCCACAGTAAAAAATAATTAAAATAAGCAACAAAATGAACAAAAATGGCCAAAGTCATCAATAAAATGAACAAAAATGAATAACAAACTGACAAAATAATTAGTAACATGAAGAAAGTAAGACACAAATGGAGCAAAATTAAAGAAAAATAATAAAATTAAAAATTAAATGTAGAAAAATAAACAATGAGCAACAAAATGAATAAAAACTTTGTCTCACGTTGTTCATGTTACTAATTATCTTTCACTAATCATCTTTGTTCATTTTATTGATTACTTTGGACGTTTTGGTTCCTTTTGATGCTTATTTTAATAATTTTTTCTGTGGAACTGCTAAAGTTTCAGTAGTTAAAGTGTTAAACTGAATCGTGGAAGAGGGAAATATCTAAAACATGTTGGACACTCTTGTCCTAAACCTTATTAAGATAAAAATAGATAAATAAATAAAATCAGGCACTTTTTAGTCTTTTATGTATATTTTAAAGGTATTGTGACGTCCAAAACTCATTTTTGATATTTTCATGTTACTATATGGGTCGTCTGGCCTCATTTACACCAAAAAAACATGAATCTAGACTGTTCAGTGGTTTTCCTATGGTCTGGGGCTCTTGGAGGCCTGAGCATGAAACGCTCTCTCTGATTTGTCTCCCGCTTTCGACGTCACACTCGGGAGAGCAATAAGGAGACCCCCCCCCCCTCTTCTCTTCTGCCCGTCCCCTGTGCTCAGCCCCGCCCCCACCAACGTTACTATAGAAACGGTGTTCACATGCGCTCCTGCTCTTACAACCTTTTCATCGCTGAACGGTTTACTCGTGTCGTAATGGCTCCTAAATCACACCTCAAATGTCATGTTGTTGGCTGTGTAGATCAGCAACAATCACTATTTGACCTACCAAGCTCCCCTGAAGAACTACGTTCCCAGTGGCTGGCTTTTATCTACCAAGGTAACGTTCCTGCTTATTTACCCAAGAGAGTCAAGACTTGTTCCGGTCATTTTCGACGAAACTATGAATTAAAAACTTATAATAACAAATTAACAAGGCATGATGAGTTAACATCTGGTTTTAAAGTCTTGGTTTGTTAGAATATCAAACTGTTGTGTCAAAATACAAATAATAAATACACTTTTAATGTCGCGGTGAGACGGCAGACCCCCCCCCCTTCCCCCCAACGATCCGACGAAACTATGAATTAAAAACAAAACTATGAATTAAAAATAATGAAGTAACAAGACAGGATGAGTTAACATCTGGTTTTAAAGTCTTGGTTTATCATTATTTATACTTGGTATCATTCTTTATTAGGCAGCATATGATACAGTATTTCTTATACTGTACAGCAGGAAGGAGGGGGGGCTGGCCGCAGCAGTTTGGGGGTGGAGCCGAGTACATGACTGACAGGCGAAGCGCCCCAAGTGGTCTGTTGAGGTGTTCATGTGTTGCAGGCATAGTACTTGGATTCAGACCACAGAAATCCACAAAAATGAATATTATGGAGTGGGGTTTTTTGGTTGAATACTTTTGAAACACGTTTTAAATTCATTGTCAAAGATTTTGAATGCTATGAAAACAACATGTCACAAAACCTTTAAAGCTAAATGTAATGTGTGGTTTGTTCAACTAATGACGTCAACATGAAGCTAATAATGTTGGATGAGGCTGAATGTGTCTTATTGTCCACACGTCCATCCTCATCTTCTCATGTGTTGTTGAAGGTTTTATTTCCTCTGTTTCTTTCCTTGTGTATATTTATATGATGAATGTCCTCTGGTTCCAACAGGAGTCGGTCCAGTCCAGGAGCCTCTTCTCCGTCCACATGGGTCCGGACACAGTCGGTCAACAGACGTCGCTGCAGGACGAGGCCACATCCACTGAGGGGCGCTGTCTTCATGCGGTCAGTCCAAGTCCATCTGTCCGTCAGTGAGAGCACATGTTCAGTGTTTGACTGTTATTATTAGTTTATATTTATTACATTATTTTACATATAATCTATAATCTGTTCCAATCGTGTTCTGAGACCTGACAGGAAGGACAAGGGCGATGTAATATGTTGTGATATTATGATTGATGATATGATTTTATATTATAAAACACACACACACACACACACTCGTTTACATGTCTCATGAGGACCAAGTTTGTAATTAAGTACCCATTGGGTATTGAGTGGAAACACTTATTCTATTTTTTATATAGAAATATAAACAAAAAATAGTGATGAAAATTAAATAAAAATCTGTGAATAAATAGAACCAATTATGATGTAAGAAATAAAATAAATAATATAAAAAAATGAAAAAATAATAAATTAAATACATAAATAATAAAAAAAATACTTTTTTTAAGCAAATACATCTTCAAACCTTTGAAAAATACATGTTTCACTTTACACCTGTTTCCCTCATGCTTTATGGGGACTTCTGGAAAAAAGTAAGTCATGTATTTATAGGGCCAAATCATTTCTATTTTACTAGTGGGGACCTTTATTTATATTTAACCTTCGTGGGGACCTGAATTTTAGTCCCCATAGTGTCAGAGGTCCCCATGGTGTGACTGTGTAAACATATCAATGTCCCCATAAAGATAGGAATACAAGTACACACACACACACATTAGAACTCTTCTGTAACCAGGGCCTGAGGTCGACAGTCACGTCAGTACAGTCGGTCCAATTAGACCTGTGGGGTTCTGGTCCACACTCAGACCTGTGGGGTTCTGGTCCACTCAGACCTGTAGGGTTCTGGTCCACTCACAGACCTGTGGGGTTCTGGTCCACTCAGACCTGTAGGGTTCTGGTCCACTCAGACCTGTGGGGTTCTGGTCCACTCACAGACCTGTGGGGTTCTGGTCCACTCAGACCTGTAGGGTTCTGGTCCACTCACAGACCTGTGGGGTTCTGGTCCACTCAGACCTGTGGGGTTCTGGTCCACTCACAGACCTGTGGGGTTCTGGTCCACTCAGACCTGTAGGGTTCTGGTCCACTCACAGACCTGTGGGGTTCTGGTCCACTCAGACCTGTAGGGTTCTGGTCCACTCAGACCTGTAGGGTTCTGGTCCACTCAGACCAGCTGAATCTTGAACTGGTCTGTGGAACGTCCAATCAACGAACATGAAAATCTTAACAACTTCATGCGTTTTTGTTTCAGAATCTGAATTCAGAACCGTCATGGATGGAAGGAACGCTGGAGAGGAAACACAAACTGCAGCTGGGAGGAAAGAAGGTAGTTTGAATCCCATTTCAGCCCTTCCCCTCTGTTTTAAGCGTCCACGTGTAGCGGTAGGGCTACAGGGTAGGGGTGTCTCAATTCAGGTTAAGGCAGAGGGGTAGGGTGAAGGGGAGGGGCTTTATACCCTTCACATGGAGAGTTTCCAGAGGCAGACTCCAAACGGAGGAGTATGAGAAATTTCCCAGAATACAATGTGAATAATTAAAAAAAATGGCGGCATCTATGAAAGAAGTACACACATGTAGTATTTTCACTGTAATTAAATATTTTTCAGTTGTGATAACTGTGTGTAATGGTCATTTTCTCCATAAAACGCACATGAAAAAATCTCTGTTTACATAAACACAAACATCGGTGGATGCATAGAACGTCTCTGACTGGACGCAGATATTAGTAAAAATAAAGTTGTTTACTTATGTTTGTTTACTTCTGGTTAAAGCTGTGGTTTTTGGTTAAATAACAACTGGAGGAGTGAACTGTGAGGTGACATTGTTGTGATTTGAGGCTCTAAAAATAAAATTTAAATGAATTGAATGAGTGTTGAAGGGGTGTCCCAATTCATAGGGGTTGATTTTCAAGCCCTACCCCTTATAGCTCCATTTGAGGGGGTCAGGGGTAGAGATGACACAACGAAAAATTATATTTTAATTAAATGCAGGTGGTTTGAGATTTTAAGAAGCGGTTGCAGATGAACATATACGTCTAGTAAAAGGGAAGTAAAATGAGACTGGCCGTCGAGTCCTGACCCACCACTGTAGTCCAGTTGGTACTTCCGGGCCTCACTCGTGTGTGTGTGTGTGTGCAGGCCGCCTCCAGAGGCTGGAGCTCCTTCCACGCCGTCCTCCATCGACACACCTTATGCTTCTACCAGGACAGGAAGGAAACTCTGAGGGTAAGAACCAGCTCAGCACAAACCCCGCCCACAAATAGACGATACCATGAATAACTCCGCCCCTTCTCCCACTACTGTCCACCGCAGAGCTCCGCCTACGCTCTACCTCTGAACCTGAACGGGGCTGAGTGTTCACCCGCCCTCGACTACAACAAGAAACCCAACTGCTTCAGGCTGCGGTAGGTCACATGACCACAGCCTCACTATGACATCACAGCGTCACTATGACATCACAGCGTCACTATGACATCACAGCCTCACTATGACATCACAGCCTCACGATGACATCACAGCATCACTATGACATCACAGCATCACTATGACATCACAGCCTCACTATGACATCACAGCATCACTATGACATCACAGCATCACTATGACATCACAGCCTCACTATGACATCACAGCCTCACTATGACATCACAGCCTCACTATGACATCACAGCCTCACTATGACATCACAGCATCACTATGACATCACAGCATCACTATGACATCACAGCCTCACTATGACATCACAGCGTCACTATGACATCACAGCGTCACTATGACATCACAGCCTCACTATGACATCACAGCCTCACTATGACATCACAGCATCACTATGACATCACAGCATCACTATGACATCACAGCATCACTATGACATCACAGCCTCACTATGACATCACAGCCTCACTATGACATCACAGCCTCACTATGACATCACAGCCTCACTATGACATCACAGCCTCACTATGACATCACAGCATCACTATGACATCACAGCCTCACTATGACATCACAGCCTCACTATGACATCACAGCCTCACTATGACATCACAGCATCACTATGACATCACAGCCTCACTATGACATCACAGCATCACTATGACATCACAGCATCACTATGACATCACAGCCTCACTATGACATCACAGCCTCACTATGACATCACAGCCTCACTATGACATCACAGCATCACTATGACATCACAGCCTCACTATGACATCACAGCCTCACTATGACATCACAGCCTCACTATGACATCACAGCATCACTATGACATCACAGCCTCACTATGACATCACAGCCTCACTATGACATCACAGCCTCACTATGACATCACAGCATCACTATGACATCACAGCATCACTATGACATCACAGCCTCACTATGACATCACAGCACATGACGAGGAGGGAAAGCAACCACAAATAACAGAGATTAACTCTTTAACAACTGATGCGTCAGCGCTGACTCGTTCTGAATGGATGGTTTAGTTAAAAAATTCAGAAAAATTCAATTGTGTTATTTTACGGAGACTTTTGTTTATGGAAATGATGTACAGGTGTCAAAAACAACTGATTTATATTTTGTGTTCTGTTAGTGTCTTACTTTATTCATGTTACATAGTATTTTGTTAGTTTAATGTTCATTTTTGTTCATTTTACTGATCACTTTGGCAGTTTTTGTTCATTTCGTTGCTATTTTTATCTTTTTTTTTACTATGGAATTATTTAAGTGTCAGGAGTTAAAGGGTTAAACCTGGAAAAGTACAATGAAATAGTAAAGTGATGATGAAATAGAGACATTTATATTGAATTACAAGGAACAAGTAATTATCCCTTAAAATCCCAAACATTCTCCTTTAACTTAAACCGACTATTGATGGAATTGTTTAATAACTGTTGATGTAATCAATATGTGGAAGTTCTTGGTTTAAAATACAGTTGTTTTTTTCCTGGCAATCAGTAGTTACAGCGGAAATGTTAACTAAATAACATAAAAATGTAAGCAAACAATTGTCCATCGTCCGCTAAGTGAAAAAAAAACAATACAACTAGAAACAAGGTTAAGAAATACAGTCAAAATGATCAATAAAATGAACAAAAATAAAAAGTAAACCAACAAAATAATAAGATACATGAAGAAAATAAGACACAAACTGAAGAAAATTAATCAAAAGTAATAAAATGATCAATAACATATTAAAAAACAATTAAGATGAATAAATAAATGAATAGAATAAGGTTGTAGATGTTTGTTTTAATTTCTTCAGTTTCTCTATTTAAAATAAAACAGATAAACTTTGAATTTTTCTGATTAATGAATTAAAAGCAGGATTTACACTGAAAAACACAGATGATAATATAATAAATGGTGATGAATTACTTAGAAAAAGTTAAATGGAGAAAAAAACTGTTGTGGGTACTGACACAAAAGTACCTGTGGGTCTATGTGGGTCTATGTGGGTCTATGTGGGTTACATTCACATCTGTCCACACTGACATTTGGATGTTTGGCGTTTGACAAAGTAATGAAATGTGACCATCCTTGACCTTTGACCTTTGGCACCCTGACGCGTTTGCTTGTCTTCTGTGACGTCAGGTTGCGTGACGGTTCTGAATATCTGCTCAACGCATCGTCTCGTTTCATGATGAAGAAATGGATGATGAAGATACAAGCGAGTACATGTGAAGGTGGGTTTGATTATTGACCAGAGGGTCAGGTCTGGTTCTGATTGGTACTGGTTCTGATTCCAGAGGTGGAAGTAATGAAGTAAAAGTACTTCATTACGGTACTTAAGTAGATTTTTTAGGTATCTGTACTTTACTGGAGTATTTATTTTATGGCAACTTTTTACTAATTTATATAAATATCTGTACTTTATACTCTTTACATTTATATAAATATATGTACTTTATATTCTTTATATTTATATAAATATATGTACTTTATACTCTTTACATTTATATAAATATCTGTACTTTATACTCTTTACATTTATATAACTATTTGTACTTTATACTCTTTACATTTATATAAATATATGTACTTTATACTCTTTACATTTATATAAATATATGTACTTTATACTCTTTACATTTATATAAATATATGTACTTTATACTCTTTACATTTATATAAATATATGTACTTTATACTCTTTACATTTATATAAATATATGTACTTTATACTCTTTACATTTATATAAATATATGTACTTTATACTCTTTACATTTATATAAATATATGTACTTTATATTCTTTATATTTATATAAATATTTGTACTTTATATTCTTTACATTTATATAAATATATGTACTTTATACTCTTTACATTTATATAAATATATGTACTTTATATTCTTTATATTTATATAAATATATGTACTTTATACTCTTTACATTTATATAAATATATGTACTTTATACTCTTTACATTTATATAAATATATGTACTTTATATTCTTTATATTTATATAAATATATGTACTTTATACTCTTTACATTTATATAAATATCTGTACTTTATACTCTTTACATTTATATAAATATTTGTACTTTATACTCTTTACATTTATATAAATATATGTACTTTATACTCTTTACATTTATATAAATATATGTACTTTATACTCTTTACATTTATATAAATATATGTACTTTATACTCTTTACATTTATATAAATATATGTACTTTATACTCTTTACATTTATATAAATATATGTACTTTATACTCTTTACATTTATATAAATATATGTACTTTATACTCTTTACATTTATATAAATATATGTACTTTATACTCTTTACATTATATAAATATATGTACTTTATACTCTTTACATTTATATAAATATATGTACTTTATACTCTTTACATTTATATAAAATATACGTACTTTATACTCTTTATATTTATATAAATATATGTACTTTATACTCTTTACATTTATATAAATATATGTACTTTATACTCTTTACATTTATATAAATATATGTACTTTAATACTCTTTACATTTATATAAATATATGTACTTTATACTCTTTATATTTATATAAATATATGTACTTTATACTCTTTACATTTATATAAATATATGTACTTTATACTCTTTACATTTATATAAATATATGTACTTTATACTCTTTACATTTATATAAATATATGTACTTTATACTCTTTACATTTATATAAATATATGTACTTTATACTCTTTATATTTATATAAATATATGTACTTTATACTCTTTACATTTATATAAATATATGTACTTTATACTCTTTACATTTATATAAATATATGTACTTTATACTCTTTACATTTATATAAATATATGTACTTTATACTCTTTACATTTATATAAATATATGTACTTTATACTCTTTATATTTATATAAATATATGTACTTTATACTCTTTACATTTATATAAATATATGTACTTTATACTCTTTACATTTATATAAATATATGTACTTTATACTCTTTACATTTATATAAATATATGTACTTTATACTCTTTACATTTATATAAATATATGTACTTTATACTCTTTATATTTATATAAATATATGTACTTTATACTCTTTACATTTATATAAATATATGTACTTTATACTCTTTACATTTATATAAAATATATGTACTTTATACTCTTTACATTTATATAAATATATGTACTTTATACTCTTTACATTTATATAAATATATGTACTTTATACTCTTTACATTTATATAAATATATGTACTTTATACTCTTTACATTTATATAAATATATGTACTTTATACTCTTTACATTTATATAAATATATGTACTTTATACTCTTTACGTTCTCAGAATAGACTCATTATTTCTTCAAATTAATCAGATGTGACAGTAATAAATCAATCTCCTGCTGTTGGCCTGAAGGCGTCGTGTCCACTGTCGCACAAATGACTAAAAACATGTGTCAAAAAGTACGAGTCATGGTGGAACTGGACCAAGGCGTTCATTAGAGGCGTGTGGTGTGAGTTTGGTGATCCTCCATCAAAGCTTATACTCTTTTTACTTCTTCAAACTAAACAGTGAAAAATCAGTGTCTTCAGAGGGAAAATCAGTGAAGGAGAGAAATTGTGACTTTCTATATAATAATTATGACTTTTATCTCATTTTTATGCATTTTTTTCATCTCATATATATGACTGTATCTCATAAATTTGACCTTTTATATCATAATTCTACATTTTTTTAAACTCATATATGACTTTTTTCATGTCATAATGATGACATTTTATCTAAATTGTGACTTTTTTCCCCCTATTTTTCCGACATTTTCCGTCCATATCCACTAAACTATAAAACATATAAAACTATAAACACTGACCTGATCAAACACATCATCTACACACTAACTCACTTTTGAAACTTTCCTGTTTTTTCCTGGTTTAAATAAGTATTATTTCATCCATGGCAAAGAAATGCAGTTTTACTTTTTACTTTATTACGGTTCAGAAGTTGTACTTTTTTACTTTTACTTCAGTACAGCAGTTGAATCAGTACTTCTACTTTTACCAGAGTATTTTATCACACCAGTAGCTGTACTTGTACTGCAGTACGGAATGTTAGTACTTGTACCACCTCTGTCTATTCTGTTTACGATCCTACTTTTTTTTTTTCCAACAGGACGAAG